>SPJY01007441.1:598328-615026 GCA_005191435.1 Raddia distichophylla | reverse complement strand
GACATACCCCTAATATACGTCCAAAAAAGCTCCCAAAATCTCATCCTAAAGGCGATCCTCCATCGAAACCGCTGAAACACCCTTTCTTCAAACCTCAAAGAGCACATATTAGGCTGTTCATCAGGCTCGCGAGCGCTCACGAGCCGGACCGAGCTTTCAACGAGCCCGAGCCGAGCTTTTTTCCTAGCTCGTTCGGTGACCGAGCTCGGCTCGGCTCGGCTCGTCAGTGAACGAGCTTGAGCGAGCCAGGGCCTGGCTCGCTCAAGCTCGGCTCGTTGCCAGCCCTAACTATGCATAAGCATCCAGGTGAAAAATTTGCACTTGGTCTCTTTGTGGGTCTTCTAAATATGTCTAGCCCCATCCCTCGGATGGCCAGGAATTGGAGATTGTACACCGAGCATGCAGTGTAAGATTCGTTAGGCATTGTCGTTCAAACGATGTCATTACAAGACGTCAGGTCTAAGGCAACCTGTTGGAGGAGCAGCCACAATCAGAGATGGTATTGAAGCTATAGCGGGGTCTAAAGGTGCCTGATCAACTTAATCCATCAATCATTATGCAATTTCTTGGGTACTGAATAATGCTTGCTCCTAGCTATAGCATAAAGGTTAGGAACAATGACTTATGGGGTAGCTCCCAGAAGCCTTTTGTAATGCCAAAAGTCTGCTTCCCTGCCGTTATGCATGTTAACCAAAGGTTGTTGCCTAGAAGAGCTCTTTGTCCGTGCTATCACAAAAGGGAGGCGTCCCTACCCACGGTTCGAATTCTTCCATTCCTGCCAAAGCCATCTCAACCGATGTGCCCTACCTAACCTAACGAGGTATGGCACACTTAGTACTCTGTTGGTGGTTGGGAACCGGAGTACGCCAGGTGCCGACCTTATTTGTTGAACTGGGGATCAGCGGGTCCCTTTCTGTGTTGGTTGAGGACTTTTGGGAACAGCTAGCCCTCAGGAGAGGTACATGCGGTGCAAAACGTAAGCGGCATACTATGATTTTTTAGCCAGATTCGGGCCTCCCACTGATAGGATAACAACTCTATGTCCACCCTTACATCATTATGCGAAAAGGGTTACAAAGGAGTGCTACCCAAGCAAGACAAGGCTCAATCGAGAAGCTATGTGTGTTAAAAGTGGGGGAAGGGAATCTGCCTTAGCGCGTTGTACACTGTAGCAGGTACTCGAGTGCGCGCCGCGCCTTGGTAACCCATTAGAAGGAACTGGACCGTGCAGTGGCGGAGGACGGACGAAAAACAAGGTATGGCGACAGTCCACAACGAATTTGACACAAAACATGTTTAAAGCAAGAAGATTACCGAAAAATATGTCAAATAGACATCTACAGCACAACATCAATCAGGGATTAATCACTAATCAGGGATTATTTATATTTTTTAGAACTATGATAAAGAAATAGCACCAATGAAATCTAGTAGATCTGATGTCTATGCAGAGGTTCTATTGATGCATAACATCAATCCTTGAGCAAATGTTATCACGAGAAGATGCCATTTGCAAGCAATCCACCAAGAAATTCGCACATGTTTTACCAACAAGATGCCGGCACAAGGACAAATCAAGCACAACCTAGATCACAGCGCCTCCGATATCTCTTCCTATACCTAGTTTCAAGCCACAAACAGCAGGAGCAATGCAATGGGGAGGGCAGTTGGGAACGGACGTTGACATATGGGCTGACAGTGAGGAGTGGCGTGCCTGGGGGCTGAGGGGTGCGAGGAGACGAGGCGGAGGACTGGAGGAGGGCGTCGCCGTTGGGGTCCTTGTAGACGTCGGTGGTGTTCAGCAGCGACGCGTACACCTCGGACCTGGCGAACACGCCGACGGCGGAGAACACCACAGCGTGAGGAGCTCCACGGCCTCCACCCAGGTTCCCCGCGTGCCTGGCCCACCACAGTCCTTCATGGCCGCGAGGGCGCGACCACGGGAGGGCGCCGGCCCGCCGGGCGCGAGGGTGCGAGGCAAGTGGCGGCAGCCGGTCCTAACCCTAGCTACCTGTGCCTGGTGCCTGCTCTTGCTGGGGCGGCGCACGCACTGGATTTAGGGGAGAGGCCGAGAGGACGAGGCCAGAGGGCAAGGCTGCATCGCCCGTGTCCGTGACCGTGTCCGTGGGGAAGTGAGCTTGAGTCCAGGAGAAATGGGCTGGGGTGGGAGCAAGGCCGGCCCAAAGCAAAACTATTAAGGGAGGGTATAAAGGTCCTGCTGGGCCAAGGTATGGCGTAGGCCATACCTAGCCATAACGGGCCCTCCGCCCCTGGGACCGTGCACTGTAGCAAGCACTCAATTATGCTGTGCTTGGCCCAAACCTACCTGTGGGCGACCCTGCCTTTCTCGGCCCAAACTTGCTCGTGGGCGAGCGGCTTTAGAAAGGTTAGATGCCAACAGAAGGTTTTTAGTATTTATTGCTCCCAAGGTAGTCCAGTCCACAGGTCGAGCCCATGGGTTTTAGGTTAATCCCCGACATACTCCGAGTTGCTTCAGGGGACACATTGTGGTCCAATTCACAAGGGCATGGCCATCGTTGGTGATGTACTCCCTTTTCAAAGGAAGGATCTCCTAGTTTTGTCTATCTTTTTTACCAACCCCCTTGGGTAAGTGAGACATCGTAATAATGTAGGTCAGAAAGGCAGAGAGTATAGCTTTGATCATGGTGAGGAGCTTGACATGGATAGCAACTTTTCTTTCCAATATGGGAGGCAAGCTTGTAGCTTGCTGATAAGTGGTGAGAACTAGACACTTCCTTGTTTTCTAGTGTGAAGCGGAAGCCCCAAATAACGGCTAGGAGAATCACCCATTCTCTCGAGAAGGAGGTAATATCATTGAGGTTGAGGTGAAAACTGTTGATGGGATAAATGGTGCACTTTTTGATATTAATGTGGAGACCATATATATTTCTTAATGCCTCCAAAATCATTGTTGTTGATGTTATCTCCTCTTTGTCAGAATTAAGGAAGATGTCAACATCATTGACATAAATTGAAGTTCTAATCTTAAGTGGTTGACGTTAGATAGGGGAGAGAATTTCCCTTTCCATTGCAAAATGAGTAGGCGCTGGATGGCGTCCATGGCTAGGATGAAGGGCGTGCTTGGATGGCGGCCATCCCTCGCCGTGCCGATCCAGGGCGCGCCGACACCCACGGCTCGCCAACGCGAGGATTGGCAAACGATTCGGCCGTCCGCGCCAACTAGCGCAAACACGTTTGTGAGCATTGTTGAGCCCTAATTTTTATTAGTGGCATTGATGTCAAGAATATTCAATATTAAGTGCTAACGGGTTTAAGATTTCTTGGAACCCTAGCGAAGACTCGGCTTCTCGCGAAACCCTAATTTGAAGCCTCGAAAAATTTGTGAGCTGCTCCAAGGTTCTAAGTGCGTGACCGAGCGAGAGATGAGGTCACATATAGAATAGGAGTAGTTAGGTTTTTAATTCCTATTTTTATCGGATTTCAAAAGGGGTTTGAATCTCTCGGGTCATGCCGGATCTTTGCTACTTCTCGAAATTCGGTTTCCTTAGTCCACCACTTCCAAAAACACCTAAAAATATTCTTGTGAGATTTCTAGAAAGAAAGAAACCCACCTCAACTCTCCCACACCTTCTAGCACTTATATTAGAAAATTAATTTCTTCGGACGACGTCTGGGAGCAGCCAGACGGTGTCCGATAAGGCCAAATCCTGCTACAGAGTTCACTGTCGGACGGCGTCTGATGCCCGTCGGACGGCGTCCGATAAAGGCTAACGGCTAGTTTTTGTTCCCTCCCGGGGAACAACGGGTAGTTTTGCTCTCGGGGCTATAAATACAAGTCTTGTGGCTGGCTTCCTCGAGGGTTGTTGCTCCACTTCACCTACCACAACTTATTGCTCATCAATTAGGTGCTCTAGAGCCTTTCCTCCACCCACCAACCTATCCAAGCCAACAATTACTCATCCCCAATACCGAGCTTCATTGAAGTCCTTTGATCCGGCATGATCGAGGCGTTTTGGGCCTATTACTTTTGAAGACGGCATCCTTCATGGAGGCATGGGCTTGGAAGTAGGCCTTGGCGTGTGGCTACTCTCAAGTCGGTGTACGGGTGACGGAGTCCACCTCGCCGGAGTGGCGGAATGACTACCGGGGAGTAAGTGAGGCGATAGGCTCGAGAGCGAGCCGGTCCTTGTGCGCAAGGGGTAGCCTCAACGGAGAGTAGGAGTTGCGGCTCCGAACTTCGGTGAAACAAATATCGTGTCACTCTCTCTCATTTAATTTATGTACTTACTTCCCTTGCAATGCTTGTAATCAATTGTGATGACATGTCTTAGTTTTCTAGTCACTTGCTTTATCACTTCCGCTCTCTTGATCATCGGAACTAGGATTGGGTCACTCTTAACATGATGCTTAATCAAGAATAACCGAAAAAGTTTAAAATTTCCTATTCACCCCCTCTAGGCCATAGTATCCTCTTTCAACGTTGACTGTGCGTTGGCCCGCCCTCGCCCGCGCACCCGTGCCTTCCGCCGGCCGCCATCCAAACGCGCGCCAAAAAACAAGGGCGCGCCGACGGTTGGCACGGCGAGCGCCGGCCGCAATCCAAACACGCTAGAAGAGCATGGGAGATGGGGTTTGTCAAACCCTTGTGTGAGATGGGTGTCAAGACTCCTATTGTGGTGGATGGAGGTTTGCTAAGCTGAGGAGAATGGAAATCTAGTCTCGCCAACATTGTCCTAAGCCCAAGTTTTCCATCACTTCTACAAAGTAACCTTAGTGTACTAAGTCAAAAGCTTTGGCGAAGTCTAACTAGGGGAATAAGGCTAGCATCCAGTGACACTAAAGATCTTTGATCAGGTTATGCACATAAAGGAAATTTTCCTGGATCCAACATTTTTTCGATAAACACACTCTAGCTAGCAAAGTTCAGATTGTTAAGTTGAGGGGCCATGAGATCAACAAAGATTTTTTTAATGATTTTGTTGACACAATGAATGAGGCTGATTGGTCTATATAATCCATGAGTTGGAGACACGACTCCTTGGCGAGTAGGACCATATTGACAACAGTAAGGATGTTAAAATACGCGAGTCCTTAGTTGTAGAAGTGTTGAATGTATGTCCTAAAGGTGGCCTCGTTTGATGATCTCCCAACACTTTCAAAAGAATAAACCTGTGAAACCATCCGGACCCAAGGCTTTGTCGTCCAAGATGGGGAAGAAAACATGTTTGATCTCCTTAAAGGGCTCTTCTAGCTCCGAGAGGTCTGTAGTGGTATAGTCCATTAGGTTCCAAGCTAGGGATGAAGTGTGGGAGAAGGTGGTACCAAGTTGGTTTTCAAAAAAGTGATGGTAGCCCTTCACCTTTTCCGATTGAGAGATGACGTCGAAGGGTAAAGAAATGAATGTGGTTTTTCCTCCTTAATCCATTGGGAATCCTTCGCCTAGTTATGGAGAAATTTGGTGTCTACCTCCTTAATCCATTGGGATCGGACCCTTTACCGAATGTGGGCTCTCTCTGGGACTACTAAAACTTGGTACCTACTATTTAATTAGCTACTATCCCTGCTCCTCCTAATTATGGGGCTCTCTTTTGCAAATTCTACAAGAAACATGAACATGTGCAAAAGAGTTGTGATGAACTTATGTAGTGGTTTGCTAAAAAGGGTGATGATATCATTATATCATTTCTTATGTACACTATTTATTGATTTTACCATTAATACCTAGTGGATTAACTTAGGTGACACTGTGCACATTACTAATTCATTATATGGTTCGAGTTCCGTCCAGACCACAAGAAAGGGGGACCAAAGCCTTATGGTTTCCAATAGGACAAAAATTGAGGTTGAAATGTTTCGACCCTCGGTATTTCTATTGAATCACTATGATCGTATACTAGTCCCAAAAGATCATAGCTAGTATATCACAATAGACAGTTAAATTGGATATCAAATTGGGCTTGAACCTTTGCCTGAATCAAATTTCCCGTGATCGATATAATGAGTACACGTCTACCCAGCAAACAACCCTTCATATGAATGCAGATAACAAAATGATGGGGATGTTTGTTTTACTAAAACAACACCCATCTACTCAATTTGTTGTAACAACAATGTAGTTGAACACGAGGTGAACACCCTATAATTACACAAGCTTAGCAAAAAGAAGGCTAAATGGCTCAACATGCACTCCTTTCCTCAGGCAACACGAGTATAGTCAAATAACGGCTAAGTGGCTCTCTGCCTATAATAACACGAGCTTAGCCAAAAGGTCGGCTAATTGGCTCCACAAGCTCTCCCTGCCTACACTATCCTAGCAAATTTATTTATTAATGTTGAGACCCATGTGGTGGGTCCCCTTGTGTAGTGAATATGTGACGGGTTTGAATTTGATGTGATTTTGAAGTTGAAAGGATCTCTAAGGCCTAGAGGTGGGTGAATAGGAAATTTTTTAATTTCTTTCGATTATACTTGATTAAGCAACAAGATTAAGAGTGACCCAAATCTAGATTCTAGTGCCCTATTAAGCGGAAGCAAATCAAACGGCACGCCCTAGCAATCTAATTCATCTCACCAAAACATTCAAGCAATTTATAACAATTCATGCAAGAAGTAAGTGCGGAAGTAAGTGAGACAAAAGAGAAGTGACACGGTATTTGTTTCACCGAAGTTTGGAGACATCACTCCTACTCTCCGTTGAGGTTAGCCATTGCACCCAAGGACCGGCTCCCTCTTGAGCCACACGCCTCGCTTACTCCCCGATAGTCATTCCGCCACTCCGGCGAGGTGGACTCCGTCACCTTCACACCGATTCAAGAGTAGCCACATGCCAAGGCCTACTCCCAAGCCCAGTCCTCCAAGAAGAACACCGTCTTCAAGACTAATAAGCCCGAATCGCCTCGATCATGCCAAATAGAAGGACTTCCATGAAGCTTGGTTTGGGGAAAGGTAGGTGGTTGATGAATTGGTGGAGGAATGGCGCTAGAACACTCCTAGGATGAGTAGATGTTGGCTACAGATGAAGTAGAGCATCAAACCTCGTAAATGGCTGCTTACGAAAATCAATTTATACCCCCTGGAGAGAAACTAGTCGTTGGAGCTCGGGATAACTCTAAAAACTAGCTGTTACAGTACCCGTCGGACCCGTTCTGATGGTCATCGGACCCCGGTCCGATGGCTGCAACCACGTCTCAGATCAGCTGACACATGTACTGTCGGATCCGGTCCGACGGTGGTCAAACCCGGTCCGATGGAGGTTAACGCACCGAAACAAGGTACTGTCGGACCCAGTCCAACGACGGTCGGACCCAGTCCGACGGGGTCGGACTCAATCCGACCAGCAACGGAAACACAGTTCTAGGGTTTGGGCTCACCAGACCCAGTCCGATGGCGATCGGACCCAGTCCGATGAGTGCTGAAAGAGCACGACTTGAGTATTTTGAACGAGTTGGAATCTTTAGCTATTTGTGGAAAGCTTGAGGGATATAGAGTAAGAGATACTCGGCATAATCGAACCAATGAGACCCCTCTTGAAGTATGGGCGACAAAAGTAAAACCTAGGTACTCCTAAAACTACACATGACCTTTTCACTCGCCTGGTCATGCTTAGAACATCTTGAAGCAGCTCAAATATTCACCAAATCCTCGCTAGTGCTCCATGAAAGGTCTAAAAACTCCCTAGCACAAATGTATACGTCATCAATGCCACTAAAAGAATTAGGGCTCAACGATGCTCACCGTAGTGCTTTGAGTTGAATTTGTGAAACGGACACGAGTTGAGTGTGGCGGACAGTGTTCGGTGGTGTTCTGTTTGCGCTGTGTTGAGCGTGAGCGAACGGTGTTCCGTGGGTCATGTCAAGGTGACATGTGTTCATCGTTGTATGCTTCTGTTGATGTTGAGCTTGGCTTTGGTTGATCTTGTGTGGAGCTAAGCTTGCAGGTGAGGTAATGTGTGTTGGTTTCGTGTGTGTTCACCTCAATGATGTAGGTATCCGCGGGTATGTGGCTGACGCTTCGCGGGAAAAGCTGGAGGCTGGTGCGCCCGGACGCGTGCAGGAGATCGGGCTCGATGACCTAGCGGTCACATGAGCTGGTGTACTTGAGAAGCTTAGCCATGGCAAGAGATCCGAGGTAGCTGGAGGTTGTGGCGTTGGTAACCATGGTGACGAAGCTGATCAGTCCGGTGGGGCTAGGCATGGGCTGGCGACCGAGGAAATTGCGCGGATGCTTCGAGGCGAAGGGATCATTGGAGGCGGTCGGCTTTCGCTCGAAGATTCGGGCCTGGTTAGGTTCTGGGTTAGCTGGTATCAAAACCTTGGTCAGGTTCTTGGTTAGCTCATGGAAAACCATGGTCCGGTCCTGGGTTAGTCGGTGTGGTTAAAACCCTAGAGGTTACGGGTTAGCCTCTGTGAGAAAACCCGTGTGGAGGCCCTACGTGGCTCGGTATCAGATATTCCCGGGATTCTGGAATATTCGAGGGAATGCCGTCGGGCTTGGGGCTTAGGCTATATAAGGAAAGGGAGTGGAGGCTTAGGAAGTAAGCAATCCGCTCACCATGTAGCCCTAAGTGAGAGGTGTGAGGAGAGGGGGAGAGAGGGGTCTCCCCATCGTGTGAAAAGTGAATGAAATTCAGAAATAAAAAATAGAAATCCATAAAAATATTTCCCAAATATTTTCCCTCTTATTTTGATTGTTCATCCGATTGGAGAGAGATTAGAATAGAAAACATCCCTCCTCTTCCTCATCCTTCTAGTGCACGAGCAAGAGAGTGATGAGAGTTTTATCCTCTACTAGTACAATGCCCGTGCTCTGCCACGAATAATAAGCGATGAAAGAAAAACATAATTCATAGAAAAATTTATAAGCATGAAGGGTGATTTGCAGAAAATACATTATGTGTGAAATCATTTCAGATCGAGAGTATTGCACGTGACGTGATGTAGCTTGAATTGTTTAGGTCGGATCAAAGCATCGAGAATAATCTATCCATTATCCCATCCTTTGCTACGGACGTTTAAAGGAAAGGGAGAAATACATGAATGATAAATAAAAACATAAATTAGAACTTTATTTGACATAAAGATTTTTTGTCACCAACCACCACAGTGTGTCATATTTTCTAAGTTTTTGAATTTTTAGCAGCTCATTAATTTATATTAGGCCATGAAGATATCCGTGCTTTGCAACGGACTACAATGGGATGAAATAAAAACATAAATTAAAACAATATGTGTAATTAGAATGTTTGACCAACAATATGTGCCATCATTTCTAAGTTTTTTTGGCAGCTCATCAATTTAGATTAGGCTGAAAAACACTGACACCAACAAACCAAAAACCATCATTTGTGATTAAACGACACACATGATTACTTGAGTCCACAAAATTGGCACCAATAAACCAAAAACCATCATTTGTTTCAGTGACTGAACCGCAACCACAAATGATGCATTCACTTGTGCATCCTCCTCTACTTGCAGCTCAGGACACTCCTGGACAACGTGAGAGGAGCTGTTCCTAGAGAGCTCACCGGCGATCGCCACGGTGGCCCCGTGTTCTCGCCTCTACTGGAGAAGGTCACTGAGCTTCAGCAACTGGGGGCGGCTTCAGGGGCTTAGCCTTAAGCATGCCCTCCAGCGTTGACAGCCATCATGGAAGGAGATGGTGGCATGGCCTGCTGGTTGTTTGGAGTGCTTGCAATGAATATTAGAGCAGGGGTGTAATCTGATGAAATAGAAGTAAAGTGAAACAAAACCATTTAGTCTTCTAAAGTTGCTTTAGGAGGAAAAAATATGCAATGGTGAAACAATTCTGTAAGCAGACAAACTATAAACATGACAATTCCCTTCATATAATATACCACGACGTATCTTTAGAGGATTCTTTAGTTCTATTCCATACAGATTCTTTTTTGGCAATCTTGTATGGCAATTAGTTGCTTCATGTATGACAACCTTTAGTTCTGTTCCATATAGATTCTTGTAGCTGTGGGGAGACAGCATGGCAAGCAGCTTTGCTATAAGAAGCGAAAGCACAAGAGTTCTATTTGTGGACGACATGGGCCCTGGGTATCCTCTAGAAAGCCCATAAGGGAGCAGATGGGGGGCGATCCAAGCCGGCTAATTAGGGATAAAAACCACTCGGGCTACGCGAACCTTGAGCTCCAAGGAAGTTCCCGATGATATGATCTATCTCCATGTAATTAGGAGATTAACACATGCGTGACATGTAACGGCATAACAAGATTAGGTACCGTGTATCACGTGCTACCGTGTAATTCTATCTCCCCCTGCACTATATAAAGGGAGGGGGTAGAGGCCATAGGCATAGCTCAACATCATAGAGCATACGCTGTAATCATCTTGGTCATCTTGCATTCCGCATCTTGATCAATCATAATCCCAGAGCAAGGAAGTAGGGTATTACCTCGGTGCTGAGGGCCCGAACCTGTATAACCCGGTCTTGTGCTACCATCTAATTTAGTTCTTGCTAACGCCCCCTCGTACAAATTCATTGCTGACAGTAACCCCCAGTTAACCATCAGTCGACAGTTGGCGCGCCAGGTAGGGGGCAACATCAAGATCATCTCTCAAGCTAGATGGCTTCTTCAAGATCACCGCACGTCGCCATGAGGCTAGGGCAGTCCTTTCGCTTTGGCACCCTGGACTTCATCATCGACGGCGTTGGCAATCTTCGTCTCTCTCCTCCTAGGGAGATCTCTTCGCAAGAAGGTACGCGCGATCAACGGGACCCATTGCCTCTTGGCTTGGAGAATTCAGCAAGTACCTTCAACGGATTGACCCGCTCGCTGTTCGACCTCACACCTCTTCCCGAGGAAGACGAAGAAGGATTTGGCGGGCTCGACCGTACGGGCGTGAATTCTATTCTGCCCAACAACAACTCAATTCCCTTGGCTGGATTTCCCTCTGGACTCGAGAATTCTGCTGCAACCTTCGCACGGATTTTCTCAGAGATTTGGACAGGAGATAACCAGTCGGCGAGTGCATCAGATCTTGTCGGATCAGATCCAACCATGTTCGTGGGTGTCATCAATGCTGGCCAACCCATTGGACAAAGCGAACAAGTCAGCCTCTCTGTTTCTGACTTCGAGTCTGATGAGAGCGCTGAGGTCTGTAACTACCAAGAGGTTTTCGTCCTTGGGGCGGAGGATCATCACTCTGCCTCTCCACTGGTCAGATACGAGGAGTCCGCCACCGGCGCGGCGGACCTGGACTCACACCGAGTGGAGGACCAAGATCGCATACGTCAGCTTCGCGTCCGCGGTCGCGACGTTCAGAACGATCTTCGCGCGGTGAAGCTAAGGGACCAGGATGTCTACACAACTCCCCAGGCAAATGTCATCGCTTCGAAGACACTTCTTGAGACCATTGCACTGCAACTTCCAGAAGGCAGCCCGCTCGTCTAGACCCTCGCTCGAGCGATGGCTATGGTGGAGATGGCTGCCATTCAGCAAAACGAGGCACATCCAGCTTCGACCGCATCGACTCGCAGTCGTTCCACACGCAATCGGAACAGGGCTCGCGCCTCCCCGGTCGATAACTCACGCCAAACGGCTGTCCATGACCTTCGTTAGGACATAGAAGCCAAACGGCGGGAGCGCATTGACGGCGAGCGAAACTATCGTAGCAATCACAGCCGGTGTGCTGATGAGCAAGCCGAGAGCACCGCCAGTCGGCGCGACCACCGCCGCGACCATTGCCAAGGCCCGCGGCGGGAGCATCGTAGCAGATCCCCAAGGTAGAGGCGGCCACGACCATTGGAGGGGATTCGGGCTTTCACCCCGGATCTTCGCCGAGTGGTTTGGCCGGATGGTTTTAACCTCAAAGGCATCGACAAGTTCGATGGCTAGAGGGATCCAAAGAACTGGCTGCAGGTTTACGCCTTAGCAGTCAGCGTGGCAGGAGGTGATCAAAACGTCATGGCAAACTATTTGCCAGTCTCTTTGACCCTGACCGCCCAGACCTGGCTGACGGGACTTCCGGAGAACTCAATCGGGTCTTGGGATGACCTCCAAGAACAGTTTATCGCCATTTTCCAAGGGACCTATGAAAGGCCCACGGGGAGATGGGAGATTGGACAGTTACATTGGCGCAAGAACGAGACTCTTCGTGAGTTCATCAAGCGCTTTACCAAGAAGAAGAACGAGATCTGGGACGTTTCAGAGCAAATGGTCATCGACGCCTTCTTCGCTGGATGCAAATCTGAGGAGTTAATTAGATAGATGACTCGAGACCCCTCGCGTAATCTCAAGGACATGTTCACAATGGCGGATCAGGAGGCCAATGCCGAGGAGGCCATCATGAACCATCGTGGTGGCAACGATGGAGGCCAAAAGAAGAAGCCAAACGACGAACAAGGCAAGCCCAAGGATAAAAAGCGGAAGGGGGACGAGATGGTCGCCAATATGGAGCGCAATCGGCCTAAGCCCCCCAACGACAATGACTACAACAAAGTTATGGATTCGGTATGTCCCTTCAATCCTCGAGGAAAGCACTTTGCCAAAGACTACCTTATTCTGCAGAAATTCGCCGAGAACTCGAAGCAGTCGGCGGCTAAGGGCGGTCAGGGCAAGAGACCCGATGGAGATTACCAGGACGCTGGGCGCGAGATCAGCTACATCTTCGGGGCTCTGATGCGTATGAGTCCAAGCGGAAGCAAAAGCTTACCACTCGGGAGATCAACGCTATCATGGCCACGATCCCTAAGTATTTGCGCTGGTCCGAGGTGCCCATCTCCTTCGACTGATCGGACCACCCGGATCGGATCGCCTTTCCTAGAAGGTATCCTCTGGTGCTAGATCCGGTCGTGCGAGGAAGCAAATTGAAGAGGGTTCTGGTCGACGGCGGGAGCGGGATTAATGTCCTTTTCGTCAAGGCCCTGGACCAGATGAATATTCCTCTTTCTGAGCTACGGTAGGGATCCTGTCCTTTCCACGGGGTAATCCCCAGGACGTCCGCGATACCACTCGGACAGATCTCTTTGCCCGTCAAGTTCGGAACCAAGGACAATTATCGGACCGAGACTCTGAGCTTTGAAGTGGCTGATTTCGAGACGGCATATCATGCTATCTTGGGAAGGTCGGGGATTGCCAAGTTCATGGCTGTTCCCAACTATACTTACCTCGTCTTAAAGATGCCAGGTCCCAACGGTGTGATTACCCTTCCTGGTGACGTAAAACAGTACTTGCTCTGTGACAGTGAAAGCTGTGAGATGGTGCAGGCATTGGACTCATTTGCTGAGATGGAAAAGATCCGACTGGAGGTTGCGTCCCTTCAGGAGAAAGAGATGGAGAAGATCTGACTGGAGGTGGCAACCCTTCAGGAGGAAGGGGATGTCCCCGCCAGGAAGCAGGCCAAAACATCCATCCAGGCAGCCGAAGAAACCAAGACGATCCTGTTAGACCTGTCTGATCCGGCCAAAACAGCCGTGATTGGGACAGGGCTCGATAGCAAATAGGAAGACGCGCTCGTCACTTTCCTCCGGGCTAACCAGGACGTGTTCGCTTGGAAGCCTTCGGACATGCCTGGCGTCCCGAGGGGAGTGATTGAGCATTCCCTACACGTCGACGAAAAAGCAAAGCCCGTCAAGCAGCGCCTATGAAGATTTGCCCAGGATCGGAAAGACGCCATAAGGAGTGAGATCACCAAATTGTTGGCCACTCAGTTCATCAAAGAGGTGTATCATCCCGACTGGCTTGCCAACCCGGTCCTGGTGCAGAAGAAGAACAAAACATGGCGGATGTGTGTCGATTATACGGACCTCAACAAAGCATGTCCTAAGGATCCTTTTGGGCTCCCCTCATGGGCCCCCCCGCATCGACCAAGTGGTGGATTCCACCGCCGGGTGCGAGCTTTTGAGTTTTCTGGACGCCTACTCAGGCTATCATCAGATCAGTCTGAAGGAGGAGGATTGCATCAAGACGTCGTTTATTACGCCGTTTGGTGCTTTCTACTATATCACAATATCTTTCGGGCTGAAAAACGCTGGCGCAACTTATCAGCGCACCATACAACAATGTTTTCACACTCAGCTCGGACGCAATGTGGAGGCCTATGTCGATGACGTCGTCATAAAAACAAAATCTAAATGGGATCTCATAACAGATCTGACCGAGACGTTTGAGAGCCTAAGGGCATACTAGATGAAGCTAAACCCCAAGAAGTGCGTTTTTGGGGGTCCCGTCTGGTAAATTACTCGGATTCATCATCTTCCATCGGGGGATCGAAGCCAATCCAGAGAAAGTGAACGCCATCATCAAGATGAAGCCCCAACCAATCTGAAGGATGTGCAGAAGCTCACTGGATGCATCATGGCACTCAGCCGATTCGTTTCCCGACTCAAGGAGCGAGGCATGCCATTCTTTAGGCTCTTACGCCGATAAGATGATTTTCAGTGGACAGCGGAAGCACAAGAAACCCTCGAGGATCTAAAGAGGTTCTTCACTACGCCTCCGGTGTTGGTCTCTCCCATGCCCCAAGAGCCCCTCTTACTCTACATCGGCGCCACGACTCACGTCATCAGCAGCGCTCTGGTGGTTGAACGGGATGAGCAGGGCTCTCTCCAGAAGGTACAGCGCCCGGTCTACTTCGTCAGTGAAGTATTGGGCGATTCCAAAGTAAGGTACCCACAAGTTCAAAAGCTTCTATATGCTGTGTTACTCACATCACGAAAGCTTAAGCATTATTTTCAAGAACGTGAAATTTCGGTGGTCACCTCTTTCCCACTTGGAGACATACTTCATAATCGGGAAGCCACCGGGAGGATTGCGAAGTGGGCAGTTTAGCTTGGAGCCTTTGAAATAAAGTTTAGGTCTCAACTAGCCATCAAATCTCAAGCATTGGCTGATTTCGTCGCAGAATGGACAGAGACCCAGACCCCAGCAGCAAAGGAGAATCACGAGTATTGGACAATGTACTTTGATGGTTCCTCATGCTCAGCGGCGCGGGGGCTAGAATTTTGCTCATATCGCCGACCGGCCAGAAGCTTCGCTACGTCCTTTATATATTGTTTCCCGTCAGCAACAACGCCGCCGAGTACGACGCACTCATCCACGGGCTACGCGTCGCCATATCACTTGGCGTCAGGCAATTAATGGTACGCGGGGATTCCCAGCTCGTGGTCAACCAAGTTCAGAAGGAGTGGTCTTGTATTAGCGACAGCATGTCGGCTTACTGTTAGGACGTACGAAAGTTAGAAGACAAGTTTGACAGACTGGAGCTCACTCACGTGCTCCACTGAGATAATGAAGCAGCGGATGAGCTGGCGCGGATGGGATCCACTCGGGCGCAAGTCCCGACTAGTGTTTTTCGTCCAGGAACTACGCGTGCCGTCTATTAATCTACGGTCTGCACCGGGAGAAGATCAAGAGAAGCAACCAGAACCCGATGCAGAGGTATTGTCAATTAACCCCGGGTGGACGCAGTCTTACTTAGATTATCTTCTTCGTGATGAGCTGCCTGAGGATCGAAGCCTCACCGAGTGCATTACACGCCGAAGCAAGAGCTACAAGGTAGTCGGGGACGAGCTTTTCCGAAAAAGCAGTTCCGGGATACTAAGGTGTTGCATATCAGAGTAAGAAGACAGAGATCTACTCAATGATATCCACTCAGGAGAATGTGGGCATCACACGGCGGCTGGCACCCTGGTAGGAAAAGCCTATATGCAAGGATTTTTTTGGTCGACTGCTGTCACCGACGCAGAAGACATAGTACGCAGGTGTGACGGGTGTCAATTCTTTGCGCGACAGATTCACATGCCGGCTTAGAATTTACAAACAATTCCAATCTCTTGGCCCTTCGCCGTCTGGAATCTAGATATGGTGGGCCCCCTTAAGCGAGCGTAAGGCGGATTCACTCATCTCTTCGTCGCCATCGACAAGTTTACAAAATGGATTGAAGCCAAACCATTGTTTTTGCTGTAATCACGGCGGCCAAAGCACGCGAGTTCTTCCGGGACATCGTTGTACATTTTGACGTCCCCAATCGCATCATCACCGACAATAGCGTTCAGTTCAAAAGCAGCAAATTTCAAGATTGGGGCGAGAAGTTGGGTATTAAGACCTGCTACGCTTCGGTGGCCCATCCAAGCAGCAATGGGCAGGTTGAGCGTGCCAACGGATTGGTGCTACAAGGGCTTAAAGCCCGAAACTTCGATCGCCTAAAGCCGTATGCTACTGTTGGCGATACTTACGCTCAAAGAAATTAATCGGCAAGCGGACAGATATCGCTTGTAGTTTTCACCAGGAGTATTCCTAGAGTTATCGAATCCACAGGGAACGAGGGTTTAAAGAGATAAACCTCTATATCTTAATTATTTAAAATACCAGCCAGTCTAGGTAACGGGGGTTAGGATCTAGGTTCAATGCCTGGCTCTAACAGTATATGAGTGAGAACCTAAACTGATTCCAGACGAATACAAGCTACCGGTAAGGCAAATCTACACAACTCATTTATGTAGATATACTTAGCTCAAATAAAGTTCAACACATAAGCAATGAATGAAGTGATCTCACTAATTGAAACAATTAGGAAAGGGTACAAAAGCTATTACCCGAATTCCCAAAGACACTTCCGAAACTCCAAGCTTCAGCCCGACTTGACTCTAACTCCCAACTACTACTAACTAAGAGCTACTCTAATAAGTGGAATGAAAGTGTGAAAATGTGTTGTGTGTTGTGTTACAAGCGAGGGGTCCTTTTAT
>SPJY01007441.1:572340-595945 GCA_005191435.1 Raddia distichophylla | reverse complement strand
CCCCCTGCACTATATAAAGGGAGGGGACAGAAGCCAAGGAGAGAGGGCCATCGAATCATCGATAGGAGCATCATCTTGCATCCCGATCCACCAAATAATCCCAGAGCACAGGAAGTAGGGTATTACCTCCTCCGTTGAGGGCCTGAACCTGTATAACCCTGTCTTGTGTTAGCCATCTGGCCTAGTTCTTGATTAGCGTCCCCTCGTACAAATTCATTGCCGGCGGTGACCCCCCAGTTAGTCACCTGTCGACAGTTTCCTATGGTTTGAGACATGGCAAAATTTAAGAAAATGCAAAGTGCAAAATATAAAATCTTTCAAAAATAAGCTCAACCAAAAAAAATTGTTTTAGTCTCAAATAGGCTTGGTGATAATATGTGTAGCTTGAAGTGCATCTTCTAGTGCTATGGTGCATCGTGTCTCCACTTTTGAATTTTGGAGCAACTCTTGATACTTCTAGCTATAGTTCACCTTATATTTGCTCTAGGTCATAATAACTTGAATTACACATCTATCAATTATGCTCTAGTTGATCTTGTGACATTCTGACCTTGAGATGGCTCGATTTTGAGTATGGTGGATTTGTGGGCATGTTTGTACTAGTATAACTTCCAAAGCTCTTAAATTATCCCATATTTTGCTACTTTGTGGTCGTTGATGCCAAAGGGGGAGAAATAATTGCAAATCCATGTTTTGGAATGGAAACACATTGGGATTGTCATGTTTTGGGATGCAAAGGGGGGAGAATTGACTTTGGGTTACAAGTGATATCTTAGGAGATGCTTTGTTCCTAGGATGGAGATCCTTTGCTCCGTGTTGTGATGTGATAGTATTCTTAAGTAGTATGCATTGATTTAGGGGGAGCTTGTGTTTATTCTTGTATTATGCTAAGTTTTTGAGCTAACCCATTGCGCACCAGAGATTATGTTTGTGCTTTGTCATGTTGGATTTGCAGGTGTTGTCATCAATTACCAAAAAGGGGGAGATTGTAAGTTCAAGCCTCCCATGCGCTAATTGATTTTGGTAATTGATGGCAACTAGGCCGTATAGCTGGATCACGCCAAGATTAAGAACATTTGTTTCCTTTCCTAGTTCTTTTGATTTCTTGCGTGTGTGTAGCCTAGGACAACATGCCTGCAGATCTTCGTCTCTCTGGTTGCAGGGTCCCACTGAGCACAGGTCGGCTACCTATCTAGGTTCGAGAGAGTTCGGGGGTTTCGTAGCCTCTAAGCAACCCAAGCCAGATATTTGTTTTTAGGCGCGAAACATCCGGCCCAAGTGATCTAAAACCTTCCGCCGATTTCACAAGCCGATAAGGTAAGCCCTCAACCCTAGGTGTGGTGTCGGGCGAAGTGGGTAGAGCCAAGATCCAAGTGGGGCAAAAATTTCAGCACCATCGGACGGCGTCCAACCACTGTCGGACGGCGACCGATGAGCCCAAGACAAAATTTGACTAAGTCCCTAGACGGCTCCCGCATAGTTGCTGTCGGACGGTGTCCGAAGAGTAACCGGACGGCGTTCGATAAGACCCAGAGATAGAAATTTTGGCTAACTTTCTTGCGAAGCCCAAAGCCTATCCGCACTGTCGGACGCGTCCGATGCCGGCTACTCCCGCGAGCAAACACCTGGCGAGCACTGTTTGTGCGTGCGCCAGCACTTCATCGGACGCGTCCGATGAACTTATCGGACGGCGTCCGATAGAGTACAAAAATTGGTCTGACCCTCACCGGACGGCGTCCGATGGATTGATCTGGATCTCGTGAAAACGAATCTGAGCCGTCCATTTCTAGGGCTTTGCTTTGTGCCTATAAATAGGGGCTTGGAGCACTGGAGAAATTTAAGAGAGCCTCATTAGCAGCCACCCCTTGCCCTTTCCACCCAAGAGAGCTTCTCCCATGGCACCCACCTCCATCTAGGGTTCCATGTGCTTGAGAGATTGAGAGGGAGGAGAAGAGAGGAAGAGGAAGAAGAAGGTGCCCCCTACCTCCTCTTATCCATCCTCAAGGTTTGCCCCTTCTCCCATGTTGTTCTTGCCCTAGTTTCCATGGTAGGAGAGAAGGGGTAGTGGTGAGAGACGGTCTCCGATCTTGTGCTCTTGGGACTTCGCCGCTGGAGAGATTGTCGTCACGCCACGAGCTTCATCAGCCGAACGACTACATCAACCGTGCCGC
This sequence comes from Raddia distichophylla, assembly GCA_005191435.1. Classification (NCBI taxonomy): domain Eukaryota; kingdom Viridiplantae; phylum Streptophyta; class Magnoliopsida; order Poales; family Poaceae; genus Raddia; species Raddia distichophylla. The sequence goes on along the minus strand of SPJY01007441.1, from coordinate 593,774 downwards.
AAACCCACCATCCGTTGGTGGTCACCGCCTTGTGTAGGGGTGCATCCTCTTCATCCGTTGGAGCCACAAGTCCGCCGTGTGTCAGCGGCCACCTGCGTGTGTCGGTGGTGCTAAGGTGTCCGTGTGTCGGAGCCAAATCCTCCATGTATTGGAGGTACCTCATGTGTTGAGGTGAAATCCACCGTGTGTCGGTGGTCGGTGCCGTGTGTCGGTGCCGGTGGGGTGTGAGAGCTCTCACGTGTGAGAGAACTTGCTTTCGTGTGAAGGTTTGGAGCTCGCCAACCATGTGTTGGTGAAGAGCTACCACGAGTGGATCGAGGGCTAGGGACGAGAGAGTCCCGACTTCTCTGTGTGACAAGTTTCCTCAACGGAGACGTAGGTGTTCATGTGTTGAGCACCGAACTTCGGTAAACAACTCGGTTTGCGTCTCCTCGTCTCGTACATTATCTTAATTGTGCATTGCTTGTGTGAGCCATCGAGCCACCTTCCTGTTGATTAATTGTGTCGTCGCTTCTGCATCTAGATCGTAGGATTTCATCGGTATCTTGGGTAAAAACCGGACTAATCAATCACTTAATTGGGAATAAAGGATTCCCTTTCCCCCCCCCCCCCCCTCTCGGCCTAGGTTTCCTACACTGAGGAAGCAGCTTGTCACGTTCTTGGGAATAGGTGCCGATGGCGAGCTGGTGAGGAACGCCGATCCACCGGGATGGATGGGCAAGGAGCTGCCCGAGGAGAAGGAAGGGGGTGCCTGGCCCGTGGGGCCTTGGAGCAAGGAGGGTGCCACCGCCCAAGCCCTCATGATCTCCACGTTCGGGCAGGTTCTGGCCCTGCCGGATCCTTCCGCCAGCACTTCTACCCGGACCTCGCTGACGGGATCAGGCGTGCCGGCGTCGGCGGACGCCTACGTGGAGAGAGGGGATGAGGCGGAGTCGCCGGTCGCCAGCAAGGAGCGACTCTCCAAGACCCGGGAAGATCTGGAGAAGAAGGCATTGTAGGTAAAACCCACAAGCCCTTCTTTACTTGTTTTGATATGCTCACATAGCCGAGAATCTAACAAGGTTTTTTCTTCCTGCTATTTGACCTCCTGTTCGCAGAGACAGAGCAGGCATAGGCCTGGGAGGCCGTTCTCCGCAAGAAGGTCAAGGCCTTGCAAGCGGAGAGGGATGCCGCGCTCCGGGCAGACCCTGCGGAGCTGGAGCAAGCGCGCCGGGAGGGGCACAAGTACGAAGAGCTCTGCCTCCGTCACTCGGAGGAGAAGGAGAAAGCGGAGGAAGCCGCTCACGCTGCTCGGACGGAAACGGAGACCTTCAGGACCCGGGCAGGGGAGGCTAACCACTTCCACCGTCGCCTCCAGGAGGAGACGGCTCTTGCCAACACTATTGAGAAGCAGGTGGCCGAGATTTAGGAGCAATCCACGCCGGTGGAGGAACTGAAGAAGAAGCTTCAGGACCTCGCCGGGGAACTCCATGCCAGCCAAGAGGACGCTCGGAGAGCCTGAAAGGATCTACGGCCGTGGGGGGGTGTGAAGCGGACTAATTAACAATTTTAACCTCCTAATATTTTTGTTCTTTTAGCTTTTAGTCAATTTAAGTTACCTAAACTAGAGCAAGACCTAAATTAACTAAGTACTCGAACAAGAGCTAAACGCACAAGCAAAATACAAATTCTATCCTAGCTAGCCGAAGCATAATACATCATAGCCGAAGCAACAATATACAGAAAGTAGTGCGGAAGTGTAAATGGAGGCTCACCGATTTTTGATGTGGTTGGGTGCAACGCACCTACTCCACGATGCGGAATCTCCCTGAAGAGAGACCGGGACTTTCTCGGCCCGTGTCCGCAAAACCACTCGGTAAGCTTTTAGAGCGTAAGCCCAAGGCTCGCTTCCGACCCGTACACCGAGGCCGGGTTCCACCACAAGTCGATGGCTTTCCTGACACCCTTGCCCTACTAAGTGGCGCCGACCTTCTCGAAGAAGGTGTTTGTACAAGTGACGCCGACGGAGATTTAGTCTTGACGCGGAGACCACGGAGTCATAGTCACTTGGGGGCGACTCGACTCCGGAGAAGTGGAAGCACCCGGTCACGAGCCGGGTGACCTTGCCCGGGGCAAGGGTTTCCTTGGTGTAGAGGTTCGCTTGGTGAAGTGGTACGGCTCGATGATGGCTTGGACCAACGAAGCTCGAGGACGGCGAGGAGGAGTCTCAAACCTTGTAGGAACAACCCCAAAGAGCACTTGAACATGATGACCGGAAGACCCCCAAGAACTCACCAATCCGCGGAGAAAAACCAAGCCAAAACATCGGAGAACGGAGGGAAACACATGACCTTACCTTCCTCCTCCTCCTCCTCTCCCTCTCCCCTCCTCACTATCTCACCCTAACCCTAGGTGCAGATGGACATGCGCAAGGGGGAACCCATGGGAGAAGCTCTCAAACACTCACCAGCCAAGTGGGGTGGAAACAATGAGCTCTCTCAAGTCTAAACACCAGCCCCGAGTCCTATTTATAGACTCCAAACCGACTAAGACACGTGTCAACTCGTGGGGCGATCGTAGTTCAAACGAGCGGCTGAGATTAAATCGACTCTGAGTCGGGGACCCCGTCGGACGCTGTCTGAAGGCCTTCGGACACCGTCCGACGAATAGATCTAGGCAAGTTTGGCCTTCGTCGGACGCCGTCCGATGGATGTCTGGACGCCATTCGGTGACGTTTACTGTTGACACGGGAAGACGCACTAGAGGTGTTTGACACCGTTTCCCACCGTCGTCAGACGCCGTCCGACAGTAAGTTTCCCAGACGGGTGGCCTAGGGTCTTAGCCAAATTCGTGATGGCTCGGCTGGTAGGACGCCGTCCGATGAACTGTCGGAAGCCGTCCGACAGGGACTTTGCAACCTGAACATTCTTGGGACTTAGCCAAATTCGTGCATGGGGTTGGTCGGAGCGTCCGACGGCAGTAGGATGTCGTCCGACGGGGCTATTTTTTACAGCCCACGTCTCTCAAACTTCTCTCTCACCCCTTTCCTCTCTCTAGTTCCTCGGATGCTTTGTGATGGATTGTTTGGCCATGTTGTCGTCTTTTGGTCAAGTATAAGCATGAGTTGGCTTTGGATAGGATCGAGTGGCCTTTGGGCAGGAGTTTTCGCGCCTAAGGGATATGAGTGATGTCGATGATTTCGACCTTGGGGGGGTACTCGCCGGCAATGAATTTGATATTCGGGATGAACGGGGGTGTCAGAATATCCGATATGATGGTAACACAGGAGTCAAGGGACACTTTTTTATACAGGTTCAGGCCTTCACGGAGGAATTAATACCCTAGTCCTGTGCTCTGGAATTATGTGGGGATCTCAATTACAAGGCGACTGAGTGGTCTAATTGTGTCTCAAGATGTTGTTTCTCGTGGAGAAGCTTTGGATTGCTTATGATTCGATGCTTTAGATCCCGACCCCCTGCCCTTTATATAGTAGAGGGGGGTACAAGTTACAGGGTGGTTTCCTAGTTTAGGATATAACCCGTAGAGTCCTACTCGTGGTAGACTTCCTTTGATAGATTCCTTACGCGGACTGGTCGGTAAGCTTTCCTTGTATAGCTCGTACTGAATAGGGAGTCCTTCCTTCCTTGCCGCACAAGCTTTGTCTCGTACCCGACTAGTACACGACCTAGGAGGCCACCATCTTGGGTTATCCCCCTTTGGGTGTATCTTGGGCCGTTTGTGAGTATACCCGGGGCCCATGTTGTCCACAGTAGCTCCCGAGGGCTTCATAGTTGGAGTAGATCTTTTGCCGGCTCGTTGGGAGTTCCCATGATCCAGCAATTTTAATCTACAAAGAAACTATGAAGGACTCTTCAGGGATCCTTTTGTTAGTAGACGCTACCTGGCAGTGCCAGACAAACTGACCCATAGTCAGTCCATCCTTTAGGCGATCTACAGTGTATGTTTATGGCTGCTCAACACCTGTCTTCACATGGTGAAGACAGCTTAAGGCCACGGAGACATGTATATTTCTTGCCGAAAGTGGACATGGCCAGCGTGTGGTATGCCCGAATTGCTCCTATCATGTAGGGCTTTTCGTAAATGCTTCCTGATACCTATTTTCCTGGGAAAACAACTTGCGGCCCATCAGGGGGCATATCATTCAGCGATGACACCTGTTCCGAGTAAAGCGCAAGGTATTTGCTCCCGAGTGGTGTGCAACTCATGTCTGCTCCTTTGGGAGGCAATTTTCTCGCTATTATCTCTGAAACAGCTAGTCACCCTCGTGGGGCATGCCATCAGGGGTGTGGCTTAGAACATCCCGTCCCTGAGGAACTAAGGCCAGGGCTCAGCATGGAGCATGTTGGTCAGCCGAGTGGTACCAGCCATTTGCCATAACAAATGCTGCATGAGGCCCACTTAAGGGCATACCGATTGGATAAGTTGCTCGAGTAGTACTTTGCACCCGAAATTCATGATGCAAACATGACCAGTCAAGGGGCATACTATTGAGGACTTGGACCCAGTTTCTTCACTAGCACCCTACCTTGCATGGACAAGGCAGGCTTTCGATCCTGCATGGGACGTGCCGTGAATTTAGCATTTTTTTTGGCTCTTTTAGCATAATTCTCCTGAGAGATCACACTAAGGCCATAAGTGCCTTTGTTCTTACCATTTACTATTCTCGGGAATAATAGACAATGACTTGGGCCATTCGAGGAATTTTCCCTTTTGCGGCAGTCACTTTCGGCCGTGGCCCAATGGTGGAAGAAGGCGAGAGGTTGTCTCGTGTCCGTGTCCAGCGCATTGACCGTCTTGACCGCGTGAGTGGAGTTTCTCCGCTTCAAAAAATATGTCCATAATTACCGCCGTCCCGTCGCACAGTAGTGTAGCACTGTGTTTAGACTTTTTGCGGGTTTTCATTTTCAGCTTCTCAGATTATAAAAGGGGCTTTTTCGGCCGGCGTCATGAATCACTCCACGCCAAGCCTCTACTTTCTCCTCCTCTTCACCTCCTCTCCACAGAAAACCCTAAGTCTCCCGCAAAGAAAGAGATGGCTAGCAATGCTCCTGCCAATGTCGGAGCTCCGGGAGATGGTGCGCCACCGCCTCCACCGAGACCACTCGGGCCCCAGGTAGTGGTGGCACCGGGTGACCTCATCTACCTGGAGGAGGTGGAGGACGCCTGGGCCGTCGCCGCTGCTAAAGAAGCCGTCGCCCATGCCGCCATCCAGGCGATGTGGGCGGATTTCGACGCCGCCATCCTGGAGAGGCGCGTGGAGGAGGAGATCGACCTCTTCCTTGAACAAGCCCCGCACATCTGGGAGGTGCGGGAGGTGCTGCAGGAGGCTTTATTCGCCTCCTACACCCGGGGGTGGTGAACCGGAGCTCCTCCAACGCCATTAGTATATAGGTGTTTTTTTTCTTCCCCCATAGGGGCTCTCCTCCGAGCCAGCAACAAGCTCTAGCTTGATTGTGTTGAGCCGGAGGTCTTTTGTAATCCGGTGCTTGCACCGTGATTTTATCAATATATGTGGATTATTCTGCAATTCCGAGTTATTTTCTTGCTTGCAAAATATTCAACTCTTGTTTGCATTCCGAATGATCAAGTAGTTACTCAACCACCCGAGTAGTTGTAGGGCCGAGTAGTTTTGATCGTCAATCCGTAGATCTAGCATATCTCCTTCTATCGGGCCTTCTTTTTTCCAACAATTTGGATCCCAAATTGGGCCAAGGCCCAACTCCGAATCAAATGTCGGGTCTTTGATGTGTGGGAGCTTCCTAGATAGGTTCTCCCTTTCATTTTTCGCGCGCCTGCTCTGAACCTTAAAGTCCTAGATCTGCGCTAGGGTTTCTTAATTCTTCTTCCCGAAGCATAGCGGTCATCGGAAACTCTGTTTCGATTCGCCATATCGATGTCCGCCACCTCCGTGACGCCCGAACTTGTTGTTGGAACCAGCGCGAGCAGCTGGAAGCGCTCAACCTCCACAGAGCGCCGTCTGGAGAAGATGGTAAGCAAGTGCCTTTTGCCCGGCAAGGAATTGATCTCTTGGCGTGCTGCATGCGACGAATCTTGCCCAACTCCAAGGTCAGACGAGATTGTCGTTTTTGAGTCCTTTCCACGGGGCTTTGGTCTTCCTGCTCACCCTTTCCTTCGTGGGCTTCTGCATTATTATGGCATCGAGTTGACTCACTTGAATCCCAACTCCATTCTTCAGATAGCTGTCTTCGTAGATCTTTGTGAGGCCTACTTGGGAATTGCTCCCCATTTCAACATTTTTCGCCACCTCTTTCATGTGAAGCCTTTTCCCAACGGCAAATCTCCTAAGGCCGTGGGAGGTGCCGGTTTTCAACTTAGAGAGGGCAAACATAAAGAATATTTTCCCCTCGCCTTGAAATCTTCGAATAAGGGATGGCATAGTGAATAGTTTTACTGCTCCAACTTAACTCCTGCCTTGCCTTCTTTTGTTGGCAAATGTCCATAAATCTCCTCCTCCTAGTCCTCCGTTCCTGAGCAGAACGAGATGGATCAAGTGAAAGACCTCCTGAAGCTCATTTCCAATCTTAAGAAGAGAGGTTTGACTGGAGTAGGTATAGTGATGAGCTTTATGGAACGTAGAATCCAGCCTCTCAAGGAGCGAGTTCATCCTGCTTTTGAATATTCTAGTCATAGTGATCCTACCAGAGAATCTGAACTAGACATCTCTACCAAGGTTGTCCTTAGCAGAGTGGGAGATTTCTTCGTAGGTGGAACCATCTTGGAGAATGGGGATTGCCCCAAACCATTCAGGCTAAAGTCAAACCATGCTCTAGAGGTAATTCCTGATGTTTGTCTGAATAATTTTTAATTTGACCCGACTGATCATGCTTTGTTGTTTGTAGGGCCGTAAAGCTTTTGTCTCCATTCCTCAATCTCCTGACTTGCCTCCCTCAAAGAGCACTCGGTCAAAACGTCGTGGAAAGGACTTGACCAGTGAGCGCCCCATAAAGAAGAGCAAAGCCATTGTGAGGGAATCTTCTGGCGACGACGAAGAAGCAGAGGAAGAGGAAGAAGAAAACCGACTGATACTAAACAGACGCAGGCAGCCAAAGCAGAGCAGGCACGTTGCTCCCTCAACTTCGAAGCTTTGTGCGCTGCCACTGAACAGCGATGCTTCTCCTCCAGCAGTCTTTGATGAAGTGAGGGAGGCTCTCCCGAGTGATAAAACCACTTGGAAGCCTCTTACCCTTAAGATCAAGACGACCCAAAGGTGAGATTCCATTCTGAATGCATTTGATAAGATATCCATCTGACGTATTTTTCCTTTGTAAATCAGGAAACCCTCCACCAAGGTATCCGCAGTCAGCGTGGTCTGGCCACCACTAACAACAGAAAACCTTGATAAAAGAGCCCTTGAAGAACAAGCTGCTTCACTAGTGGCTCGAGCATCATCCTCCTCACCTGAGGTTGCAGCAGGCCAGGCCTCACAGGCCGACATCTCCTCCTCCGCTGTTCCTCTGGCACTAGCCCAGAAGGCCTCCCCGCCTCCTATTACTGATCAGAAGTCAGTTGGGGATATTGAAGAAATTCCTCGCGATTTGGGTGATGTGGTAAAGCCTTCTGCACGCCTCAAATAGAAGTCTGATTTAAACTGGCTTGATGTTAATGATGATGAGGACGAACAGAACCCGAGGGCTATGGAACAAATGGCTAATCATTGCACCAAGATGGCACATGTAACTAACTTTGCTCCACCTCGTGTCCGTGTATCATGCCTCATTCTTTTACGATCAATGTCAGATAATGAGTAAGCGCTCCACCCAGAAGACACAATATCTTCGTGGGATGCTTGAAGATTTTGAGAGTAAAGACCTTCACCAGGCCACAATGACAATGGCAAAACTCAAATGCCAAGATGAGCTTGGGGGGCTGCGTAAGGAGATATCCCAACTCAGATCTCAGCGCTCAAAGGATCTTGCCAAGATTCACGGTAAGTTGTAGTCAAAAGTCGCTGTTTGTTAATCAATGATCCAAGTGACCTTTATTCTCGCTGTCAAACCTTGAACAAGATGTTGCCGGATACGCCAAGGAGGCCGACCGACATCATGAGCAATATGTGGCCTTGGAGAAGGAGCATTGGAGGACTACATCCCAACTGGACAAGGTTACTCGTGAACTAGATGGTAAATGACCTTCTTACACGAATGAAATCCTCTATCTGTATTTTGAGTATGTGTCATGATGAATCACCATTTGATGTGTAGCTTATAAGAGGAAGACCCTTGCCCAGTTCAAAGTCCTGGAGGAGAAGGCAACTGCTTCCGAGCGCTGTCGTGATCAGCTTGCCGAAGGGGTACAACCTTTGCTGATATTCCTCCATCCTGAAGATGCCTTGCCTCCTAGCATTCCTGAGGTAGTGAACAAGCTTGCCAAAGCCCCCGAGCAAATCAAGTCTCTTGTAAAGGATGCAGCAACGACGTGCACTAGCCAGGCTTTGGTTATAGCAAAATCGCACTACCCTGAATTAGAGCTTGACATTATCAAGGAAGGGTTTGGTTGTTCTGAGGAAGAAGCTGGCAACGTTATTGAGGATGTGAGGGAGTCTGCTGCCACCATTGTAAATGACCTAGACATGTAAGTAGGCAATGGCTTAGCAGGAAACACTGATAAATTCCAGTTGTGTTGCTGATAAAAACTTATCAATTGTTATGTAATAACTTATTATCCTTTTGCATACGTTGCTATTTATGATGATCCGAGTGGTGCAAACTTGCAACGGCTAAATGCTCCATAGAGCCTTTTGCTGTTTTAAATTCAACAGCGCTCGAATTATTATAAATAACAAAGCACAACAAATTGGAAACAAGGAATTACTTTATTCGAAGAAGGTGCGGCATGTCACACACTTATAAGTGTAGCCCCCGACTTACTGCTTGGTCAGAAGGATCAAGTAGCAAGTCCAGGAGATTCTAATTATTGCAAGGAAAATCTTAGGAGATTCTATTTATTACAAGGAAAATCTTAGTACTAAGCTTAAGAATAAAAGTGACGTAGCTGTTCGATGTTCCAAGTGTTGGGAACGATGGTTCCATCTTCGCGCTTTAGTCGATAAGCCTCGGGCGCGTTACTTCATCAATGATGTAGGGACCTTCCCAGGTTGGGGAGAGCTTGTGCTCATGCTTCTGATTCCGCCAAAGGACTAGGTCTCCTTTAGAAAATGCACGATCCCGCACATTTCGATGATAGTACCGTTGCAAGCCCTGCTGGTACTTGGCCTACTGGATCAGCGCAGCTTCTCTAGCTTCTTCTGGTCAATCCAGGTCTTCCAGTCGGCTCTCGTTTGACTGATCTTCACCAAAGTGCAGGACTCGGGATGACTTGAATTTGAGCTCTGTTGGAAGGGCCGCTTTAGAGCCATTGATGAGGACATCATTGACGCGGTTGCCCAAGACGAGAGGACGTCGAACTCGCTACCGGGTCCGGTTCGGACTTCCAGGACCAGCGCACCTTCAAACGGACGTCCAGATCACATACGATTTCCAAATGAGACAAATAAGGACTCTAAGGAAAGCTTACGAGATAAGCTCTCCAACGGATCTGACCAAGCCTCCAAATTCAATTCGAGTCAACGGGAATCGCAAAAAATAATCTGACGGACAGAAACTTTCCAGCACTGCATCGCCGTATTTTTGGGCCCAAAGCCCGTGTACCCCTAAAGTTAGGGTTGAACACGTGTGGGCACCTGTTTGGGAGCCCCTCCTCCGGCCGTCACCGTATATAAGTCCTACGCCGTGCTTCGTCTTAATTGGGTTTTGTTTAGTTGATTTCGTCACGGTTGTGTGAGATTTCGCCTTGTTCTTCTTGTGTCGGCTAGACCAACAGGACCAAGTTTTTGAACCCCATTATCCTTAATATATATTCGCAATTGAGATTTCTTATCTTGTGTTCTTGCTCGTTCTTCGGTTGCTTGTAGGAATCGTCCTTCGTGGACAGGTCGATCGTGCCTCTGGTTCGGTCAATAACGCTCGTCGTGGTGGTTTAGCGATCGCCGGGATTTTCAGTTCCTTTGCGGGGTTGGAAGCCGGATCGTTTAGGTCTTCGTGACACCTACCGAGTTATCCTTGTCGTTTCTCACCAGAAGATCGGGACCCCGCGTCCGCGCCCATCAGCTATACACAAGGAAGAACGGAGTCTGCCCTGTGGCTCTGTTTGGGGTTGTACGAAGGCCCCAAAGAACCGCAGGTAGCTCCTTTACCCATCGTGTCGCATATGGCTTAAGGCGACCATAGATTCTTGGTTTGAATCCCTGTAGTACCATGCCGTTGGCACGCTCGACCTGGCCGTTACTCCGTGGGTGTGCCACTGAAGCGTAGCAGATCTTAATACCGAGGTCATCTCCCCAATCCTGGAATTTGCTGCTTTTGAATTGAACACCATTGTCGGTGATGATCCGATTGGGCACGCAAAAGCGAACCACAATGTCTCTGAAGAAATCGACCGGTCTCGCAACCGTAATCTTAGCAACTGGCTTTGCTTCAATCCACTTGGTGAACTTATCTACCTCGATGAAAAGATGCGTGAAGCCACCTTGGGCAGTCTTAAAGGGTCCAACCATGTCGAGCCCCCAGACTGCGAAAGGCAATGTAATGGGTATGGTTTATAGATCTTGTGCAGGCACATGGATTTGTCGGGAGAAAAACTGGCATCCTTCACACCGCTGCACGATTTCTTTGTTATCGGTCACCGCCGTAGGCTAGAAAAAACCTTGGCGATAAGCCTTACCAACGAGGGAACTTGCTGCTGCATGATGACCGCAGTCGCCCGAATGGATTTCCTGTAGTAGTTGTCTGCCTTCCTGCTCTGAGATGCATCGCCGAAGCACACCGGAACTACTGCTATGAAACAGCTTGTCCCCGACTACTTTGTAATTTTTAATATGGCGCATGACGCTCTCAGCAGTCGGCCTATCTTGTGGGAGTTATCCCTTGAGAATATAATCCAAATAAGGTTGAGTCCAGTCTAGATTAATAACAAGGACCTCTTGTCATGACTGTTCTTCTTGATCAGTCAGCGCTTGAGGCTGGCAGATTGATGGCTAGTAAAGCTCCTACATGAATATTCCTGTCGAAACTGGAGTCCGACTAGAACCCATCTTTGCGAGCTCATCAGCTAACTCATTGTCACGCCGGAGCATATGAGAGAGCTCCAGCCCGTCAAATTTGTCCTCTAGCTTTCTTACTTCTTGGCAATAAGCGGCCATGCTATACTTGACATAGGACCACTCCTTTTGAACTTGATTCACCATGAGCTAAGAATCCCTGCGCACCAATATCCATCTCACCCCGAGAGAGATGGCGATACGCAATCCATGGATAAGGGCCTCATACTCGGTGGCGTTGTTGCTTGCCGAAAAATGAATTTGAAGGACATATTTCAGCTTCTCCCCGCCTGGTGAAATGAGCACAATCCCAGCCCCCGCGCCACTGAGCATGAGGGAGCCATCAAAGTACATAATCCAGTACTCAAGATGTGTTGCTACTGCTGGGACCTGTACTTCAGTCCACTCGGCGATGAAATCTGCTAAAACTTGTGACTTGATGGCCAATCGAGACTTGAACACCATGTCATAGGCTCCAAGCTCAACTGCCCATTTGGCAATTCTTCCAGTGGCTTCCCGATTGTGGAGGATGTCTCCAAGTGGGAAAGATGTAACCACCGAAATCTTGTGCTCTTGAAAGTAGTGCTTTAGCTTGCGTGATGCGATTAGAACCGCATATAGCAATTTCTGCACTTGGGGATATCTTTTGACTCGCCCAATACCTCGCTGACGAAGTAGACTGGGCGTTGGACCTTTTGAACAAAACCTTCCTCTATACGCTCTACGACCACAGCAATACTGACCACGTGGGGTCGTTGCAGTGATATAAAGCAGAAGAGGCTCCTCCGGCAAAGGCGAGACCAAAACCGAGGGAGTGGTGAGAAAGTTCTTCAGATCCTCAAACGCTTGTTGTGCCTCCGGACCCCACTGGAAGTTGTCCTGCTTGCGCAGGAGCTTGAAGAAAGGCATACCCCGCAATCCGAGGAACGAGATGAACCTACTAAGCGCTACCATGCAACCAGTGAGTTTTTGAACGTCCTTCTGGCACCATGGGGGTTGCATCTTCATTATTGCTCGTATCTTCTCCGGGTTTGCTTTGATTCCACGGTGCGAAACAATGAAACCGAGTAGTTTACCTTAGGGAACGCCGAAGACACACTTTTCTGGATTGAGCTTCATCTTGAAAGCTTGCAAACTCTGAAACGTCTCGGTTAGATCTACTATGAGATCTTTTATCTGAGTTTTGATGACGACATCATCCACATATGCCTCCACATTGCGCCCGAGCTGGGTGTGAAAACATCGCTAAATAGTACGTTGGTACGTAGCTCCAGTATTCTTCAACCCGAACGGCATTGTGACGTAGTAGAAAGCTCCAAAGGGTGTAATGAACGAAGTCTTGATGCAATCTTCTTCCTTAAGGCTAATTTGATGATAGCCCGAATACGCGTCCAAGAAGCTCAGGAGCTCGGAACCAGCGGTAGAATCTACCACTTGGTCGATTCAAGGCAGCCCAAACGGATCCTTAGGACATTCTTTGTTGAGATCAGTGTAGTCAACGCACATGCTGATGTGACCATGCACATCATACGTATGAAAAATACAACATCGATATGGATTCCATCAGCTACTCCCTCAACTAGGTCGCCGTTAAGATTTTCATCCGCATTGACGTCGACAAGCTTTCGATCGTCTACTTCATATGCGACCTCTTCATCTACTACAAGTTGGCGACACATTACGACATCCTCTACTACATCTGCACTGCCTACGATGACTATGTCTGCATGTCTTCGTCGACCGCCTCCTTGGCCAGGTCGTGCAGGCAGCCGGCAAGCTTGTTGTGTTACATTATCGCCGCTAGCAGGTCGACCTCCACCATGGCCACCTCCCCAAGCTCACGTATTCAATAAAGGCACATCTCCACCACTTTGACGCATTTCGGTCCCACAAGCCACGTCATTGCAAAGCCGGCCCAACAGAGAGCCCAATTTGTCCACGAGTCAGGTTCGGCCATCTCCGGGCAGTCAACTTAAAACGGATGCCCTAGATGCATACAAACTCCGTTTTGAACAATCTTGGTATGCACGGAAAAGCTCTCGACGAGATCTTTCCAACGAATCTTGTACCACCTCCAAATTCCATATGGATCAACAGGAATCATCGAAACAAGATGGCGACCAGATTATGGCAAGCGCTGTGACGCTCCACTTTGGACCCATGGCCCATGTACCTCCTAGGGCTGCGTCCAAAACCCTAGCCATCGTTATAAATTTAGTAGCCTTCTCTAGTTTAGACTTGGGTTTTGCTTAGATTATTCCGCCGTCGCAGTTTCGCCGTGTATCGGTTTGTTGAACACCAACTTTATGTGCTTATTCGGTAATCAGTAATTTAAGATTTCATCTACCGTGTTCTTGCTTGTGTTCTCGATTCGCTTGCAGGAATTAACCTTCTTGGTGAGGTCAACCGTGTCTTGGCGTGGTTGATAACGAACGGAGACAGTTGTGTAGCGATTGCAGGCTTAGATCTAATCTAATTGGAAGTCGGATCATCAACGTTGAGTTCTCCACCAATCGAGTTTGTCCTACCTGTCGGAAGATCGGGACCCCGTCCTCCATCAAGTGGTATCAGAACCTCGGTTGCCCGTCAGGTATACTTGTATCCCCTTTATTCATTGTTCATCTTCCACCTAGAGTCTAGAAAATTGCCTCACAAAAAAATTTGAGTTTGTCGTCATGTCCATCGTCCAAATCACTTTGTGACCTTCGCGATTTCGTTTTCAGTTTCGCGTTGTTGAATTTGTATCCATCATCATCGTCTTGTTCTGGTTTAGAGTAAGTTCTTGATCTAGTTTGAGTCTTGCATCAGTCTAACGCTATCACGTAGTCGTCGCCGCCGCATCCAAATTGGGTGTCAATCTGTCCAGTTCAGTATTTTACCTTTATATCCTTCGTCTGAACTCCAAATTGGACAAATTCAGGGTCTAAATTATTTCCCAGAAAAAGTTCTACAACTTTGGCTATTGTGAGTAGTTCGAGAAACGCCGTTTTCCTACCCAAAATCGTGTTTGAAGTCAATCTGTCTTGTATCGGGTTTTCTGAGCAGTCTGTATTGCGGGGCCCATATCTCCTAGATCCATTATCCAAAATTGGTGTTCCATATATGTAAATTGATCAGCACGAAAAGATCTACAACTTTTATGTTATAGGTTTTAGTGTTTGAGGCCTCAAAAAATCCCAAAAAACAGCATAGAAATTTCTGCATAGTAGATCTGTTTTTTCAGCAAGAGAAAATTGAGTGTTTGTGTGTATATCTTGTAATCTCTCAGATGCAGCACTATTAATATTTAAAAAATGGTGAAAAAGGCAAGTGTATAAAAATAATCCGCACAAAAAAAGTAAGGAAAAGAAAGAAAGAAAGAAATCAGAAGTGATTGCATTCTTTTGTGTTCAAAGTGTTGTGTTATTCGTTTTGCTTACTTGAGCTAGGTCTAAGGATAGGTTTAGGCCAGCAACTTTGATAAGTACTTTGGATATTTATTCAACTTTGCTATTCTGATTTCGATAATTGCATATTCCTTGCTATTATATATTGTCTATCCAAACTCCACATACTTCTTATCAGTTCTGATTCGATCTTGCAATCGCTTAGCTCACACCCGTCTAAGTATCATGAACCAGCCACCGGTTGTACCTCCTGCAGTGATGGTAAGAACACTTGTAAGACCATGGTAAGAAGCTTGAGAGGGTGTGACTCCACCGTTCAAAACCTAGTAGCTGACAGGGATAATACTTTTATGTTATTTTGTGTATCTACTAATAATGACAGGAGCATACAATGGAATAGGGAGATTGCAATCATCAGCCACCAGTTGGAATGCAAGCATCATTGGTATGGAGGCTAGAGGAAATTTTGATCGGTTCCATCATAAGGAGAAATTGAAGAAGAGTTACACATCATCTTCTACCAACAAGCATGGTATAATACCGTTGAGAACCTGTTGACACTCAAATTTGGCATAAAATAAGGTTATTTTAGTGGCCAAAAAAGGGGTAAAAATGGCATTATCGGTTAAAAAGAGGAGCTAAATCGGCATATAATCAATATCATTATTGGTTGATCGGCTAATATTCAGATGAGATCATGATTGGCTTATATACTTGCATATATACGTAGAAGGATTAGATAACCAAAAGAGATGATGAACTGGTTAGTAGATCGGCTTATGCATTAATGGTGTGGCAAATATTAGAAAGCTGATCAGGCATTTATAAGGTGGAAGGATCTACGTGACTTGTATGAGCTAGTCATATACCTATGGAGTAAACTCATGAGTTGATCGGCTTACATATGAACATGCAATGCATATATATAGCCGATCATGATTGTATATATACATGGAATTCTGGAAGCCGATCATATATCTCTAAAGAAAGAGAATATGCTGATCGGTGTATGGATTAATCGGCTTGTATACGTATACACATGGAAAAGGTAAAGCCGATTATATAATATTGAGCCGATAAGCTTATAGATGCATATGTGCATGCATGGGAGGTTAATGGTCAATCAAGGCTGGTTTGGCTGAATATGGAGGCACCCTACAAGGAGATACATAGCAAGCATATATGGAGAAATAATAGCCGATCATGATTGAGAAGCTAGCATATATGGAAGCATGCATAGAAAATATGACACAAGACGATTCTTACTAAATTAATTGGCTATTGGCCGATCGTGCTTGAGCCTATGAAGTAATCAGCTATGCATGCATATATGGAAAGGTTTGATTACCGATTATGTTATAGTTAGCCGATTAAGTATTTGCTACATGACCACAGGAAGCAATCGGCTATACTTGGAAAAGATGAATACGTGTGCCATTGAAAGATTCCAGAAGATGAACATCTCCGCAAGACTCCCGTCGGCTACAAATTATAATAAATAAATTGTATTAGTAGTATATTGAGTCAGTTTGTATCTAGTCCGTGCCTTGCACGATAAGTATAGTCAATTAGTTATTTTAGGTAACTAAGAGATAGAGTCCATGTCAAGTTATTGGATTAGCCGGTACATCGTCAGTATAAATAAGAGCCACGGTGCGGCGTGTAAAGGCTCTCTCTCTTTTCAACATATCAATACAATCTACTATTTCGTCTACCTTTTACCCTTGTGCTATGAATCCGATCGATCCGCTCGTATTGGTGTTCAAAGTACACCACGCCGGCGTCTACTGTCTCGACTAAGATCGATCTTCTCGCCGTCAACTCCCTCGGTAGGGACTGCCTCGGTTCAGTCCGATCTCCTCGCCGTCGGCATCGGAATACTATCTCTTGGCGGCATTGCTGCGCATCGCCGTCCGCCAGGAGGAGCTAGGTTTCGACCGAAATACTATCTCTCGGTGGCATTACTGCGCATCGCCGTCCGCCGGAGGTGTTAGTTTCCATCCTGTTCTATCGGCTCGACGTCTCATCGTTAAGCCGACCATCGGATTATCGTCCAAGCTATCGGTAAAGCGCTCATCGCTTCGCCGGCGGCTTGTCTGCTCTATCGGCTTGACGTGTCATCGTTAAGCCGATCATTAGATTATTTCCCAAGCTATCGGTGAATCGTGATTGCTTCGCCGGCAACTTGCCTATCGGAAACCTTGCCGATTACATAAGTTCAAATCGGCTGGCACGTCCTCGCAAAGCCCGATCCCCTGAGTTCGGCTATAGTTGGTGCCGGAAAACCAGTTTTCCGCGTCAACAGAACCTTTCTTTATATGATATAAAATTTGGACCTGATGCTTTTATTGATTGAAAAATAGCAGTAGATAAAATTTTTGCTCGACATAGAATTTCCGATAAAGAAAAGGTTATGACAGTTGCTAGTGCTTTAATTAATAATGCATCAATTAAATGGAAGGCGCATTGTTTTCGTATTGGGATACCTTCGACTTGGAGAAACATGAAACAACGATTAAGGAATAGGTTTCTTCCTGTCTATTATCGTTAAAATTTACTGAACAAACTACAATGTTTACAACAAGGTGATAAATCAGTGACCATTTACTATGAAGAATTGCAAAATTTGTTGTTACGTTGTGGTTTGGAGGAAACTGATAGAGAAAAGGAGGCTAGATTCTTATGTGGACTTAATGAGAAAATATACAATATTGTTTTTGATAAAGAAAATCTTAACGGCGACCTAGTTGAGCGAGTAGCTGATGGAATCCATACCGATGTTGTATTATTCATACCTATGATGTGCATGGTCACATCATAAACTCATAGCCCTCTTCCTCCAAACATGAAGAAGAGATAATATTCTTACTCAAAGCAGGAATATAATAAAAATTATTTAATTCCAATACTAAACCAGAAGATAATGACAAAGGATAAACGCCGACGGCCTTTGCAGCAACAGTTGCTCCATTGCCAACCCGAACTGCAACCTCGCCACTCTTGCAATCTCTAATCCACTTTGGCCCTACAATGATTTGCAAGTATGAATCATCGACCCAGTATCAAATACCCATGATTCAATAGGACAAGTTGCCAGATTAACTTCAATAATGTTAATACCTTTAGAAGTTGGAACCTTTCAATTCTTCTTATCTTCCAGGAACTGCTTGCAGTTCCTCTTCCAATGCCTCTCACCCTTACAGTAGTGGCACTTGTCATATGCATTAGGGCCAGCTTTAGGCTTCGGCTTTGGTTCTTGGATCTTATCCTTACCATCACCGTTAGCCTTACGCTTACGCTTCCGCTTCCTGCCACCCTCCTTCTGAACCATCATCACATGATTGTTACTTTTCTTGATGCTTTGTTTAGCTGTCTTAAGCATCCCATGCAATTCAGTCATGTTCTTATCCATACCATTCATATGAAAATTCATAATGAAAGGTTCGAAGCTAGCAGGTAGCGACCGGAGAATCACATCGATGGCTAACTCATTGCTTAGGGAAAATTCAAGCTTCTCCAAGCTCTCAATGTAACCAATCATTTTGATCACATGAGGACTCACTGGACTCCCTTCAGCCAGCTTGCACGCAAACAAAGCCTTTGAGATCGACTATCTCTCAGCCCTTACTTGGTTCTTAAACATGCTACGTAATCCAGTGATCATATCATAGGCATTAATGTCATCATTCTGCCTTTGCAGATCTGAGTTCATAGTAGCAAGCATGAGACAGCCAACGTCAGTCTCAGCAGCAACATGCTTCTCATAAGCACGTCGGTCAGCAGCACTAGCACCATCAGCCGGTTCATCAGGATATGGCTCTTCAAGGACATATTCCTTTTTTTTCTTGTTTGAGAACAATTCTCAGATTAAGATACCAATCAATAAAATTCATCCCAGAGAGTTTTTCCCTCTCTAGGATTGACCGCAAGTTAAAACCAGAATTTGCAACAGCAGCAGGCGGCATCTACAACAGAAATAATAGGCAAAGTTTTAGCACTAAGTTCATGTTAATCTTCTATTAAACAAATTTAATAAAAGATACTCCCACTAAGATCACTTTCCCTCTAGTGATCTCCATGAGACAAGATCCATGGTCACCGCAGTTCGGGTAATGATTTGTCAATACTGCTTGAACCCGCAACATAGGTAGGCAACACTTTGCCGATCACATCTTATGTGACTCTTGCTTGTTGGGGTGGTAGCATATGCCCCGGCTCCCAACCCTGATGCCCCGAAGTCCCAAATCCTATTTGAAGCTCCGTTAAGCGAACCAATACTATGCGTGTGAATGCACGGGTTAGGCTACACCCACCTATTGTACAAGGAAGAAGATGGCGTTCTTGATTTGTCAAGACCTTATCCGCCAACGTACAAGACAATAGATGCAGCTATTGGCAAAGGGCATCTACTCTTAATTTTTTCGAGGGAAACTATTCAGGCAGGTTAACATATTCACCACATATAACGTGAAAGAATAGCCATGCAAGGAATATCATCACAGATAATCAAATTAAACTGTGAACTAGTATGGCCCATGACGCGACGACCTCCACTTCCATCGTCTGTAGTCTAAGTTACACTCAACATGTTGCTGTTGAGGTAAAAAGCCGATTCTGAAAAGCCGGTTCAAATTGAATCGTCTCTAGTCTAAGTTACACTCAACACGTTGCTGTTGAGGTAAAAAGACGATTCTGATAAATTGCCTATAGTACAAAAATCAATATAAGCAAAGGAAATTGCATCAGGAAAAGTAAAAGCTATTACAAAGGCACGAAGGCCTTAACTGTTTTCGCCCCAAGGAGCAGGATGGAGCATTGTTTTACGATCGGTAACCGATCCATACACATAAAAACTTTCGGCTCGCAGGCCGATTAATCACAAAGGGCAGAGATGGCGACATAGGCTTTCCCGATGATGTCGAGCGTACCAACCGAGCATTGCTTGGTTCTCTTTTCGTGTACGTTTAGGGACTAAAATGACACTTTTTCTCTACTATTATAAAGCACATTGTGGTCGTAGTGGTAGTAGTTCGAACTTTCAATCCGGACCGTCCATCTCGCGACGCCTCTTCTCCACCGTGCGATCTAACTTGCTATCCCACCGAGCGCCAACTGTCCTAGGGTTCCCACAAACCGCTGCCTTGGCGAAACCGCCCACCGCCCCCAGCCACGATCCCATTACCCCCTTCATCTCCCTGACCTGCCTTGGCGGTTTCACCAAGGCAGCGGTTGGTGGGAACCCTAGGACAGTTGGCGCTCAGTGGGATAGCAAGTTAGATCGCACGGTGGAGAGGAGGCATCGCGAGATGGACGGTCCGGATTGAAAGTTCGAACTACTACCACCACGACCACAAGGTGCTTTATAATAGTAGAGATGTGATTTTCAAAATTAACAGCAAAAATGAATTCCTGTTTTTGCTTTGCCCTATGCTTTCTTAATTTTTGAGTTGAGTTGCAGAAATGCTAGCCTTTCACTTGACATGGAATAAATGGCACAAAGCTGCAGTAAACCAAGCTAGATAATTGGTTCTATTGTAGTCCATCTACTCTATTCTATTGTAGAAGTAATGAGCCACTGCTGTGGTACCCTATCAGCTGCTCTGGAAGACCTCTCACATCTAGGCTATTCTTGATGCTTGGATCCAACCTAAACGATCCAAGCTACATCACGTAACGTGCTATACTCTCGACCTAAAATGATCTCACACATATAATGTCTTTTCTGTAAATCACACTTCATTCTTATATATTTTTCTACGAATTATATTTTTTCATTATCTTTCCTACAAATCACACTTCATGCTTATATATTTTTACACGAATTGTGTTTTTCTTTCATCTCTTTATGGTCCGTGGCAGAGCACGGGCATTGTACTAGTAGTAGATAATAGATCTATTTACATCACGTTCAGAGTGTCTTCATGTTATTTGACTAAAAAACTAATTTATTTTTTTTACTCTAGGTTTTTACTTGTCGTGAAGTCAGCTCCAAATTCTAAAAACTCTTTAAAACGACATAAGTAACGCGGATTCATGGCCTCCTCCAAGTACATGTTAATATTTGGCCCAGTTTAACTCAACTAGTTTATTTATTTAGCTCAGCCACCACTGAATGCCAGTTTAATCGTGTTTTGTTGAAATGTAAAACTTTGACAAATTGAAGTTTGGTTGATTAAACTTTAAGAAACTTGAGAAATGGCTTTGAGATAGTCGAGAAAAAAGGTTCCAAGAAGATAGGGTATTGTTCAAATGCGGATGGATGGCTAAAAATTTGAAAGTTGAACTTCCGAAGTTCAGAGAACCTAGAACGTTTCGAATATTACTAAAATTATTTGGGAAGGAGGTCAATGATTTCTAAGGATAGAAAAAGAACAATGATAGGGAATTTTGCTCTAACACACTCTATATTTTATGTCATTTATTATTATATTACAACAAGCTAAACATAGCCACCACATTAATCCTAAAACACTATAAATTCCCATATTAATCGAAGTTTAAAGGTAAGATTTACACCGTTGATTATATTGAGGCTAGGTTCTAACGGCTTAGATTAAATGAAAGATTCCAAACGAACGACAATAGGAAAATTAATTTAAATTTAAAATAACTAGTACAATGCCCGTGCTCTGCCACGGACCATAAAGAGATCAAAGGAAAACATAGTTCGTAGAAAAATATATAAGCATGAAGGGTGATTTATAGAGAAGACATTATACATGAACTCATTTTAGATCGAGTGTATGGCACGTGAGGTAATATAGCTTGGATCGTTTAAATCGGATCAAAACTACCATAGATGTCCTGCTTGGCTTAACCACAAGGACCTCACTTAGTGCTAAACTACCTAGTTTGATAGCATGACCTTGTTCAATTTTCTTGTTGGGCCCACCCTTGGACACTATTGTTCAGTTATCTTCTAGAGTACCATA
>SPJY01007441.1:525088-571341 GCA_005191435.1 Raddia distichophylla | reverse complement strand
TTTTTTAAGTATTACAGTGGTCGAGGGCTGCTGCAACTTGGGGAAGAATGGTTTCTAGAACATTCTGACAAGAGAGCCAACAGGAATTGTGTTATTTAGTGTGTACAGAGTGTTCATGTTTTTTTTTTTAAAAAAAATATTCCATCAAGTTTACAACGCATTATGTTCCACTAGTAAAAGTTATAAAAAATTTAGACAAGTAATTAGGATATTTCCCTGATGTTTTCTAGGAAACTGTAGATATTCACAGTTTTGCACTCCTTTTCAGATAAGCTCCCCCAATAAGTTCACATCACGTCTCGCTCCAAAAGTTATATGACATTCAAACAAGATAACCACACCTTGTATGTACTATTTATCATGGAGTTACTTTGTTAAAAGACTAACTGTAAAT
Organism: Raddia distichophylla; assembly: GCA_005191435.1. NCBI lineage: Eukaryota > Viridiplantae > Streptophyta > Magnoliopsida > Poales > Poaceae > Raddia > Raddia distichophylla. Next base: position 570,947 of record SPJY01007441.1, on the reverse strand, counting down.
CCTGAAGCATCAAAACTTTTGAACATATCACATTGTTAGGTCTGTTTTATGATCCTCTACTTTGCCGTCTGCTTTTATATGCCAGACTTCAACCTGACCGTTTGTTATTCATTGGTTGGCAGGAACAGTAAATCAGAAGGGGCCTCTTAGGTTTTATTGCAAACTCCAGACTGTAGCATTTGAACCTCTAATTCCAATGTCAAACGCAATCCTGCCAAAATGGTACGTTTTCTTTTTTAGAAGAGCATGGATGTCAGCATCTGATGTAATAAGCCTCCCCCCTGTCAACTGTTTACACATCCATCTTGCTCAACAAAAAGAAGGCACCACTTTACCCACTGTACATCGCACCCTGCAAAGTTAAAGGAACGTGAATTACCAGATTGTACATACACCTGTATGAGAAAATGAGAACAAAAAGGTAGCCACTTATCCACTGGAATATTAGTGTACCATTTGTTCCGGTACAAAGTTTTTCTATGCTAAAACTCGGATCTCATCATTGGCTCATAATTAATGGAGCTCCTAAAAGCCTGCTTGATCTGATGGCATATATTGTGCCCTCATTCTTTCTGCTTTGCTGATCAATGATCATCCATTCATTCGCTCAATCATTGGGTGATTCCCTTCCCCTGGGGAGGAGGACGAGGATCTAGGCTACTTAACCTGGCAAGAAAGAAGCCATCCATACATATGCATCCCCATGAGAACCACCATGACCAAGAGTCCAAGGCACTCATCTGAAAAGCCACTTCTTTTGCACCAAAGCTCAGCTCAGCTTTGCCGCCCTCTGATTGCAACCCTGCTTTTAATCAAAACCAGAACAAACTCCCCTGTTGTTGTTGTCATCATCATCATCATCACCATCGCAACAGGAGAGTTGACATAAACAAAAGAGCGATCGATGCACCGTCTCTTCTCCCTTTCCCTTTCCCACATATAATGCTTCCAGCTTAAGAAAAGAAATTCACTGAAGAAGAAGAAGAAGAAGAAGAAGAAGAAGAAGAAGAAGAAGAAGACGAGGAGGAGGAGGAGGAGGTTGGGATGATGGATGATTCGACCCAGGGTAGCCGTGCTTACCCCTGCGGCACAAAGCGAATTAATTAATTAAGCAGAGCCACCTTTTTCTTTTTCTTTTTTCCCCTTTGCTTCTTCCTAAGTTATGCATCACCAGTTCACCACCTCCTCCTCCTCCTCCTCCTCCTCTTCTTCTTCTTCTTCTTCTTCTTCTTCTTCTTTCTTCCTTTCTCCTCCTGCTGCTATGGCTTATGCCCCACCGAAAAGCGCGCTGCGGCGGCGGCGATGATGGCGACGATCATCGTGAGGGTCCGGGGATCGTACCGGTCGCCGTCATTGAAAACCGGCTCGATCGATCGATGGACGCCGTCCTCGAGTGCTCGGTGCTGTGCTGGGCGCGTATGTGTGGCCGTGGGCGCCATGATTGCTGGTGCGGAGCATTATTGCATGTGATCGAGCTCGCAGATTCCAAACTAATCACGGGGCGGCGGTGATCGATCGTCGGTCGGAGGTGGTGGATTCGGCCGCTCGCTCTAGATCTCGGTAAGATCTCCTTGGCTCGTGCCTGGAGCAAAGCGGAGGAGCGCAAAGTGTAGCTGAGCTGAGCTGAGCTGGGCTGTAGAGTCAACAGGAAAGGGCACAGCTCCAAGGTGTGGAAGGGCCAGTCTTTTCTTTGTTCTTTCAACGACTCAAGTGGCCAGTTGCAGTAAAGATGAGGAATACCTATGATATATATAGTACATGTGACACGTGGCACATAATTGCACAAAAAAGGATGAGAAAAAACAGAGCTTTTTACTGCACACGACGACAAAGAGTGAGGCCCAACGACAACCCTTCCCAGCAGCCCGGGGTGGCGGCCGAGCTCGCGGGGGGCTCCGGCCGCGCGGACTTCCTGGACGGTGCCTGGTGCGATTTGGCGATCCGGGTACAGACCCGTCGTACGGGGGTTGAGATGAAGGAGAAAAGGTGGAGAGAAGAGGGAAAAGAGATACAAACCTGGGCGAGACACGCGTTTTTTACCCTGGTTCGAGCTCCCCACTGCTGGGTAATAGCTCTACTCCAACTCTCGTTGATAATATGGTGAAAAACAGTACAGGGGTGCCGAGGCTGGGCTAGGATGCGCCGGCCCCGAGCTTACAGGAGTGCTCCGAGCACTATGGTGGCTAGAAACTACTCGGCTACGACTACCGCTACTGCTAAAGAAACTTCAGATGCTCGTGTTGCTTGGATTTCTGGTAGGGCTTGGTCGTTATGCTCGGCAGGCTTCTCCTTTTATAGGCGCGGCAGGCTGCTCGAAGTTGATTCTGTGGGTCCCGCGCCTATCCATGCTTTGTGCATCTTTAGTGGCGGCGCCCTTGTCTCGTTCCCGGGCTCCGTCCTGTATGTGGCCTGCAAGGAGAAGCTTGTCTGGTTAGCACTGGACATGTGTTCGTCTTGGTATGCAGATACGGGAGAGCAGCCTGCACAGGAAGAAAGCACTTTTTCTTTATCCCCAATATAGCATTGACTGGTCGGAGCCAGCTTCGCGCCACCTGTTGGGGGCGTCGCGTGGCGCGGCAGCCGCTGCCAGCTGTCGAAGGGACAGATGGCGCGGTGAGCTGTCCGCGCGGCTCTCTCCCGAGCTATAGGTAGCCCGGGGAGGTACAGTCCTCACGGTCAAGGCTGGGGAAAGCGTGATGGAGCGTGACAGTCATCGCCACCTGTCCAGGGGACAGGTGTCGCGGTGAGCTGTCCGCGAGGCTCTTTCCCGGGCTAAAGATAGCCCGGGGGAGGTGCAACCCTCTTGGTTAAGATCTGGGGAGGCGCGGTTGCCTCAGTCAAGTCCGGGGGTGGCCCTAGCGGGCTAGACGTTCCTTTAGGTACAGCCAGGGGTGGCCTTTCGGGCTCTTTCCACACGCGGCAGGCCGGTACGGATCCGGCTCAAGGCCCATCTCGGGGTGGGTCGATTATGAATCACCAACAGCCGCAATCAGCGTGATCTGTCCCATCACTTCCTCACTGGGTTCCGGGCGCTGAATCGGAGTCCGCAGCGTGGGGACGTCGTCGCTGTAGAAGTGCAGTACATCCTCAGGTACCCTCAGGTAGAACCACCTCTGGTTCCACCGGGAGATCGTATCCCGGATAGGCAGTACCGGGTACCGAAAGGGGACATTGGTTCTCCGGCGCAGCGTGTAGTAGGCCATCGATGCATCTGTCTTTACTGCCAGCCGCTGTTGGCATTACCTTCAGGTAGTCCTCACACAGGTGCGTGAAGGCCGCCATCATGAGGAAGCTGTTGGGCGGTAGATTCGTCGCCCGCAGGTCCAGGCCATCCAGGAGATCCGTGATGAAGTTGCTCTCCGGGAGCCTGTAGCCGAACGAGGATGCCAGCTCGAAGCTGACGGTCTCGTCCCGATAAAAAATCGGGGTCTCGTCCTCGCCCGGAGCCCTGAAGCTCCCAGCGTCGAGCTCTCCAACCTCCACCAACTCCTCCAAGCTCTCTTGGGTAGACTGGCTCACCCCGAGGATGCCCATGGCTGCGGAAGGAGAGAAGGAGAGCGAAAAAGGCTAGATCGGGTTTGCGTGAGAGGATTTGGGCTTTCCGGGCTGAGATCTGATTGCAAGGGTTCAAGGAGATCTTTCCCTAGCACCTCCTCCCTATTTATAAGGAGTTACCGCCTTAGAGGATTCCTTATCTGCACGAAACGGTAAAAAACAGCTAGTTTGTTACCGGGCGGGCCGCAGATTGCGCATAGCTCTGCCAGCGCCCGAGCCCAATCGTAACATTCTGTTACTGCGCGCCTGGCAATGGTAACAATCCCGTTGCTGAGCGCCCGCTAACGGTAGCATATCCCAGAAGCTCTTCCCTGTGAAATCGGCTGAAAAACGACTAAGGGCCAGTTCTGACTGGTTCTAGATATTTTTCTGCCCGGTTGGCTTCCAGCTGCCCGGCAGAGCTCTTCCTGCCCGGTACGGAGCCCGTTAACCCCTCTGGAGTTGTCTGAGACTCAAGAGGAAGACCCTGGACTTAAGTTTCCTTCTTGAGCCTTAGGGGCTAGCTGGCGGGGATTGGGTCTCCTGCTCGGTGCCCGGTAGCTCTCTACTAACCTTTCAGATATTCGCGGTACCTCCTGCCCGGCTGAGGGTCGGTGCACTCCTGCCCGGCACCTTACCGGCCAAGTTGAAGACTTCTCCTCCAAGTAAGCGTGGATCAAGGCCCGGCCCATGACGCGATTGGGCGGCTAGGGTTCCTGGCGGCGGAGTTAGGGTTCTTGGCTTTTAGGGGTAGTTTCCATCTTATCCACCTGTACCTTGCCCGGGTTAGATAGACTTTGGCAAGTAGCGCCATTCTCTTTCACTTTTAGCTATCCTGTGCCCGGTGCACCGTAGATCGAGCCCGGCCTCAATCTGCAGTCCGCCGCCACCCTTCCCGGATCCATTCGGATGACTTGTAATCTGTTCATCATCAACAAAGCACGGGAGTAGGGCTATTACCTCGATGGTGAGGGGCCCGAACTAGGATAAAAACCCTTGTGTCTCTGTCATCTGTGCTCCTCAGAAGATCGTATCCGGAACACAACGCTACCGGTTAGAAGGGGTTGTCTTGTCCCCCAATAAGAAGTAAGCCCGGCTCGTGTAACCCGATTCCCAATCGTCGACAGACTGGGTCCGAGCCAGTTCTAAGTGTTGATCTGCCCGGTTGGTTCCTAGTTGCCTGGCAGAGTGCTTCTTGCCCGGTACTGAGCCTAGCATCCCCTCTGGAGTTATCTGAGACTCAAGAGAAAGACCCCGGCTTTAAAGCTCCACTTGAGCCTCGGGGGCTAGCTGTCGGGGATTGAGTCTCCTACCTGGTGCCCGATAGATCCTTTCTAACTTTGCAGGTATCCCCGGTACCTCCTGCCCGGCAGCGCGGTGGCGCAACGCTACCCAGCGCCTTGTTGGCCAAGTTGAAGACTTCTCCTCGAAGCAAGGGTGGATCAAGGCCCTGCCCGTGATGCGACAGGGCGGTTAGGGTTCCTGGCTGCGGAGCTAGGGTTCCTAGCAGCGCGGCGGCCTCCACCGACTTTTTGGGGTAGTTTCCATCTTATCCACCTCTACCTTGCCTTATAATAATCCCTCCTGCGTGGGGCATTAGGCAAGAAGTGCTCTTGTTAGCATCTAGCTTTCGTCTCTCTCGCTACACACTTTGTACCAGGCGTGCTACGGTGGAGCCCGGTCTCATCCCATAGTTCGTCCTCATCCTTCCCTGATCTAATACGGATGAACTTTTAACCTGTTGATCATCAACAAAGCACTGGAGTAGGGTTGTTGTCTCGACAGTGAGGGGCCCGAACCAGGATAAAAAATCTCCCGTGTCCCTGTTCTTGTGATTGCCCGATTGATCGCATCTAGAACGCAACGCACCAGGTTAGAAGGGTGTCGACGATTGGGAATCGGGTTCCACGAGCCGAGCTTACTTCTTGTTGGGGGACAAGACAACCCCTTCTAACCGGGAGAGTTACGTTCCGGATATGATATTCCGAGGAACACAGATGAAAGAGACACGGGGTTTTATCCTGGTTCGAGCCCCTCACCGTCGAGGTAATAGCCCTACTCCAGTGCTTTGTTGACGATGAACAGATTACAAGTCGTCCGGATAGATCCGGGAAAGGTGGTGGTGAACCGCAGAGTGAGGCTGGGCTCAACCGCAGTGCACCGGGCACAAAGTAGTGAGAGGTGAAAGAGAATGCTCGTAATGGCGCTACTTGCCTAAGGCCTCACGCAGGAGGGCTTATATAGGGCGAGGTACAGGTGGATAAGATGGAAACTACTCCGAAAAGTCGGTGAAGGCTGCCGTACCGCCAGGAATCCTAACTCCGCCACCAGGAACCCTAGCCGCCCTGTCGCGTCGTGGGCCGGGCCTTGATCCACGCTTGCTTGAAGGAGAAGTCTTCAACTTGGCCGGCAAGGCGTCGGGCATGAGTAAACCGACCCTCTGCCAGCAGGAGGTCCCGGGAATTCCTGAAAGGTTAGTAAAGGGCTACCGGGCACCGGGCAGGATACCCAATCCCCGACAGCTAGCCCCCGAGTCTTAAGTAGGAAACTCAAGTCTAGGGTCTTCCCCTTGAGTCTCGACAACTCCAGAGGGGTTAACGGGCTCCGTACCGGGCAGGAAGAGCTCTACCGGGTAACAGGAAACCAACCGGGCATAAAAATACTTAGGACCGGTGCGGGACTGGCCCTTAGTTTTTTTCCAGTCGATTTCATCGGGAAAAGCTTCCGGGAGAAGTTACCATTAGCGGGCGCACAACAACGGGATTGTTACCGTTGCTAGGGACGCAGTAACAGAAAGGTACCGTTGGGCGCGGGGGCGCTGGCAGAGCCACGCGTAATCTGCGGTGCGCCCGGTAACAAATTAGCTGTTTTTACCCGTTCCGCGCAGATAAGGAATCCCTTGAGGCGGTATCTCCTTATAAATTGGTAGGTGGTGCTAGGGAAAGATCTCCTTGCACCCTTGCGATCAGATCTAAGCCTGGAAAGCCCAAATCCTCTCACGCACAATCCGATCTAGTCTTTTTTCGCCCTCCCTCTCCCCTTCCGCCGCCATAGGCACCCTCGGGGTTAGCCAATCCACGTAGGATAGCCTGGAGGAGTTGGTGGAGGTTGGAGAGCTCGACGCCGGGAGCTTCAGGGCTCCGGGTGAAGACGAGATCCCGATTTTCGAAGGGGACGAGACCGTCAGCTTCGAGCTGGTGTCCTTGTTCGGCTATAGGCTCCCGGAGAGCAACTTTGTGGCCGATCTCTTGGACAGCGTGGACCTGCGGGCGACGAACATGCCGCCCAACAGATTCCTCATGATGGCGGTCTTCACGCATTTGTGTGAGGGCTACCTGAAGGTGATGCCAACAGCTGAGCTCTTCTTCCAGTTTTACGATGCCCGGAAGGTAGTGGCGAAGTAGCTGGCGGTGAAGACGGACGCGTCGGTGGCCTGCTACACGCTGCACCGGCGCACCAACGTTCCGTTCCGGTACCCGGTACTGCCAATCCGGGACACTCTCTCCCGGTGGAACCAGAGATGGTACCTGAGGGTACAGAAAGATGTGTTGTCGTTCTACAACTGTGACATTCCCACGCTGAAGACTCCGATTCCGCACCCGGAACCCTGGGAGGAGGTGATGGGACAAGTCGCGCGGATTGCGGCGCTTGTGGACAGGGGTCTCACCAGGGTGCACATCACCCGGGACTACCTGGCCAACGAGGTCTGCCTGCTCCGGCGCCGGGAGCTACCCTTCTGGAGGATGGGAGGGTGGCCCGATCCTTCCCGGGAGGTGATCGAACGTTCATGACTATGAGCCATAAAGTTGAGTCACAAAGTGATAACTATATGTATTTGGATATACTTATTTCTTTAGTATATGTTTTCGCATATTATCCGAGAGAGTATCCGCGTCCAATCCGTATTTGTATCCGATATTATTCGTATCCGTATTTGTATCCGATACTATCCGTATCCGAATCCGTATCCGATATGAGACTTAAAACCCCCAATAGATCTACATCTTGCCTCAAATTATGAAGAGAGAGAGAGATCTATAGCAAAACAAACACCCTTCAATTCAAACAAGATTATTTAATATTTCTCCACATCAATGCAAAAAGATAAGCAATGTCTACATGAAAATGATGTTGAGACCAGGTTTACTTACCTTGAAAACCTTAATTTGGAGCTATTAGCCAATTAAAAATTTTGGCAGCACCTCCCCTGCATGAACAGCTCGGCCCGTCAGTGCTACTGCGCGAGCTCTGCTCGGGGGGAGGAAGAAAGGGTTAAATGCGCTGGGCGGGAAGGAAAAAGCATATGCAAGCGGTTCGTGATACAAACCGCTTGCACAGATAGCACATTATAAGCGGTTCGTATTACGAACCGCTTATAGAGGATTGCAAGCGGTTGGTGATACGAACCGCTTATAGTGTGATATCTCTGCAAGCGGTTTCTATCACGAACCGCTTGCATATGCCCTTTCCCGCCACCCTCCCACCCGTTGGCCACGAACCGCTTGTGGCGATCGGGTCGCAAGCGGGTTAAAGCGAACCGCTTGTGATGGGCCGCTTTGGAAGCCCCGATCAGCAGTAGTGTGGTGCGATTTGGCGATCCGGACGGACCCGTCGTACGGGGGGTTGAGATGAAGGAGAAAAGGGGGAGAGAAGAGGGAAAAGAGATACAAACCTGGGCGAGACACGCGTTTTTTACCTTGGTTCGAGCCCCCACTGCCGGATAATAACTCTACTCCAGCTCTCGTTGATAATATGGTGGAAAACAGTACAGATGTGCCGAGGCCGGGCTAGGAGGCGCCAGCCCCGATCTTACAGGAGTGCTCCGGGCACTATGGTGGCTAGAAACTACTCGGCTACGACTACCGCTACTGCTAAGGAAGCTTCAGATGCTCGTGTTGCTTGGATTTCTGGTAGGGCTTGGTCGTTATGCTGGGCAGGGTTCTTCTTTTATAGGCGCGGCAGGCTGCTCGGAGTTGATTCTGTGGGTCCCGCGCCTATCCATGCTTTGTCCATCTTTAGTAGCGGCACCCTTGTCTCGTTCCAAGGCTCCGTCCTGTATGTGGCCTACAAGAAGAAGCTTATCTGGTTAGTACTGGACACGTGTTCGTCTTGGTATGCAGATACGGGGGAGCAGTCTGTACAGAAAGAAAGCACTTTCCCTTTATCCCCAATATAGCATTGACTGGTCGGAGCCAGCTTCGAGCCACCCGTTAGGGGCGTCGCGGGGTGCGGCAGCCGCTGCCAGCTGTCGAAGGGACAGATGGCACGGTGAGTTGTCCGCGCAGCTCTCTCCCGGGCTACAGATAGCCCAGGGAGGTACAGTCCTCACCGTCAAGGCCGGGGAAAGCGTGATGGAGCATGACAGTTGTCGCCACCTGTCCAGGGGACAGGTGTCACGGTGAGCTATCTGCGGGGCTCTCTCCCGGGCTAAAGATAGCCGAGGGGAGGCGCAGTTGCCTCAGTCAAGCCCGAGGGTGGCCCTAGCGGGCTAGACGTTCCTCTAGGTACGGCCAGGGGTGGCCTTTCGGGCTCTTTCCATGCGCGGCAAAGCCAGTATGGATCCGGCCCAAGGCCCATCTCGGGGTGGGCCAATTATGAATCACCAACTGCCGCAATCAGCGTGACCTGTCCCATCACTTCCTTGCTGGGTTCCGGTTGCTGAATCAGAGTCCGCAGCGTGGGGACGTCGTCGCTGTAGAAGTGCAGTACATCCTCAGGTACCCTCAGGTAGAACCACCTCTGGTTCCACCGGGAGATCGTATCCCGCATAGGCAGTACCGGGTACCGAAAGGGGACATTGGTTCGCCGGCGCAGCGTTTAGCAGGCCACCGATGCATCTGTCTTTACTGCCAGCTGCTTCGCCGCTACCCTCCGGGCATCATAGAACTGGAGGAAGAGCTCGGCTGTTGGCATTACCTTTAGGTAGTCCTCACACATGTGTGTGAAGGTCGCCATCATGAGGAAGCTGTTGGGCGGTAGATTCGTCGCCCGCAGGTCCAGGCCATTCAGGAGATCCGCGATAAAGTTGCTCTCCGGGAGCCTGTAGCCGAACGAGGACGCCAGCTCGAAGCTGACGGTCTCGTCCCCTTCAAAAATCGGGGTCTCGTCCTTGCCCGGAGCTCTGAAGCTCCCGACGTCGAGCTCTCCAACCTCCACCGACTCCTCCAGGCTCCCTTGGGTAGACTGGCTCACCCCGAGGATGCCCATGGCGGCGGAAGGCGAGAAGGAGAGCGAAAAAGGCTAGATCGGGTTTTGCGAGAGAGGATTTGGGCTTTCCGGGTTAAGATCTGATCGCAAGGGTGCAAGGAGATCTTTCGCTAGCACCTCCTCCCTATTTATAAGGAGTTACTGCCTCAGAGGATTCCTTATCTGCATGGAACGGTAAAAAACGGCTAGTTTGTTACCGGGCGCGCCGCAGATTGCGCATAGCTCTGCCAGCGCCCGCGCCCAACGGTAACATTATGTTACTGTGAGCCTGGCAATGGTAACAATCCCGTTGCTGAGCGCCCGCTAACGGTAGCATATCCCGGAAGCTCTTCTCGGTGAAATCGGTTGAAAAACGACTAAGGGCCAGTTCTGACTGGTTCTAGGTATTTTTTTTTTTTTGCCCGGTTGGCTTGCAGCTGCCCGGCAGAGCTCTTCCTGAGCGGTACGGAGCCCGTTAACCCCTCTGGAGTTGTCTGAGACTCAAGAGGAAGACCCTGGACTTAAGTTTCCTACTTGAGCCTCAAGGGCTAGCTGCTGGGGATTGGGTCTCCTGCCCGGTGCCCGGTAGCTCTCTACTAACCTTTCAGGTATTCCTGGTACCTCCTGCCCGGCTGAGGGTCGGTGCACTCCTGCCCGGCGCCTTGCCAGCCAGGTTGAAGACTTCTCCTCCAAGTAAGCGTGGATCAAGGCTCAGCCCACGACACGACAGGGCGGCTAGGGTTCCTGGCGGCGGAGTTAGGGTTCCCGACGGCGCGACGGACTTCATCGACTTTTAGGGGTAGTTTCCATCTTATCCACCTGTACCTTGCCCTATATAAACCCTCCTGCATGAGGGGTTAGATAGACTTTGGCAAGTAGCGCCATTCTCTTTCACCTTTAGCTATCCTGTGCCCGGTGCACCGTAGATTGAGCTCGGCCTCGATCTGCAGTCCACCGCCACCCTTCCCGGATCCATCCGGACGACTTGTAATCTGTTCATCATCAACAAAGCACTGGAGTAGGGCTATTACCTAGATGGTGAGAGGCCTGAACCAGTATAAAAACCCTCATGTCTGTCATCTGTGCTCCTCGGAAGATCGTATCCGGAACGCAACGCTACCGGTTAGAAGGGGTTGTCTTGTCCCCCAACAAGAAGTAAGCTCGGCTCATGGAACCCGATTCCCATTCGTCGACAGACTGGGTCCGAGCCAGTTCTAAGTGTTGATCTGCCCGGTTGGTTCCTAGCTGCCTGGTAGAGTGCTTCCTGCCCGGCACGGAGCCTAGCATCCCCTCTGGAGTTATCTGAGACTCAACAGTAAGACCCCGGCTTTAAAGTTTCCACTTGAGCCTCGGGGGCTAGCTGTCGGGGCGATAGATCCTTTCTAACTTTGCAGGTATCCCCGGTACCTCCTGCCCGGCAGCGCGGTGGCGCAACGCTACCCAGCGCCTTGTTGGCCAAGTTGAAGACTTCTCCTCGAAGCAAGGGTGGATCAAGGCCCTGCCCGTGATGCGACAGGGCGGTTAGGGTTCCTGGCTGCGGAGCTAGGGTTCCTAGCAGCGCGGCGGCCTCCACCGACTTTTTGGGGTAGTTTCCATCTTATCCACCTCTACCTTGCCTTATAATAATCCCTCCTGCGTGGGGCATTAGGCAAGAAGTGCTCTTGTTAGCATCTAGCTTTCGTCTCTCTCGCTACACACTTTGTACCAGGCGTGCTACGGTGGAGCCCGGTCTCATCCCATAGTTCGTCCTCATCCTTCCCTGATCTAATACGGATGAACTTTTAACCTGTTGATCATCAACAAAGCACTGGAGTAGGGTTGTTATCTCGGCAGTGAGGGGCCCGAACCAGGATAAAAATCTCACGTGTCCCTGTTCTTGTGATTGCCCGATTGATCGCATCTGGAACGCAACGCACCCGGTTAGAAGGGTGTCGACGATTGGGAATCGGGTTCCACGAGCCGAGCTTACTTCTTGTTAGGGGACAAGACAACCCCTTCTAACCGGGAGAGTTACGTCCCGGATACGATCTTCCAGGGAACACAGATGACAGAGACACGGGGTTTTTATCCTAGTCCGGGCCCCTCACCGTCAAGGTAATAGCCTTACTCCAGTGCTTTGTTGACGATGAACAGATTACAAGTCGTCCGGATATATCCGGGAAGGGCGGTAGTGAACCACAGAGTGAAGCTGGGCTCAACCGCGGTGCACCGGGCACAAAGTAGCGAGAGGTGAAAGAGAATGCTCGTAATGGCGCTACGTGCCTAAGGCCTCACGTAGGAGGGCATATATAGGGCAAGGTATAGGTGGATAAGATGGAAACTACCCCTAAAAGTCGGTGAAGGCCGCCGCGCCGCCAGGAACCCTAACTCCGCCGCCAGGTACCCTGGCCTCCCTATCGTGTTGTGGGCCGGGCCTTGATCCACGCTTGCTTGAAGGAGAAGTCTTTTGGTTGGATGTATCTCCTTGAGATCTTTCCAACGAGTGGTCGTGGACCCAAATCGGAGTTCGTATGAGAAAAGTTATGGCTGTTTTACCGAAGGGTCTCTGGATCAGAGTTCCTGGATAGCCTGTTTTGCCGTTTTTCTGCGTTTCGGCGACGAGCAGTGGGTATGCGGTGGCTGAATTGGAGGGCTAGCGATGCAGGGCGATTAACACAAGGCGGTGTGCGACCTATCTATGGTTTGCGATGGCGGGATAGAAACACAAGGCGGCTATCGGGGCAAACCGAGTAGGACTCGATTTGGATCAAAGACAGCTAAAACGACCTAGACTCGACTAACTAGCAACACAACGAACTGTGGGCACAAACTTAACTACGTATACAGCAAGAACAATTGTAAAGGCCAAACGTGGCTCGGAAAAATAGTAGATGCAAACTCTTTTTATGTGTGGTAATTTTCTGGACTCTAGGTACAAAACCGATCTACTAAACAGAAAACGAAAATTTTCTCACCAGGCAACGAATGCTCTGATACCACTTGATGTGCGCGAACGCGGGTCCCGATCTTCTGGTGAGAGACGACGAGGATAATTTGGTAGGTGTCACAGAGACCTAAACGATCCGGTTTCCAACCCCACAAGGAACTTGAAATCCCGGCGATCGCTAAACCACCACGATGATTGTTATCGACCGAACCAGATGCACGATCGACCTGTGGCATAGGCTGATCTTATTGTTTCACGTGGTATCTAGTGCTGGGTTTAACTCTCATATGATTGGCTTGTGCATGTGCTTAGTTGACTGGTATATTGTGCTTAGGCTTAGGTTGTGCTTCTTTGAGCTTTCACGTGGTATCTTGTGCTCTTGAGCCTAATTATCGAACCTATGCTTGAGATATATATATATGAGCCTTGCTTTTGGGAGATAGATGTTGCAGGTTGCAGGTTGTCATCAATTACCAAAAAGGGGGAGATTGTAATCTCAAGCCCAGCTTAGAGTAGTAGTTTTGGTATTGATGACATGGACGTGAAGACTAAGGACACTTGTGATTTTCTTAGTTTCTTTTGATTACTTGTGTAAGTCGTCCGGTCCTGCTACAACATCGGCTGCATCATCTACATCGAGCTCTCAAGCATCAAGTTCGAGACGAGCACAAGAGCCGGAGCACAAACCTTAAGCCTTAGTGATCATGCTTATAGTCAAGCCTAGAGCTAAACCCAGGTCCAAGTCGTGCCTAGTTGCCATGTTGAGCCATAAGCCTAAGTAACCTAGCGACCATGAGCTTAATGCCAAGTCCTAGACCATGACCTTGGTGCCAAGTCTAGAGCAAGCTGACCAAAAGCATTTGTCATGTCAAGCTAAGCCTAAGTGTGTTAAAAGGCCAAGCTTTAGGGCAAACACTTAGTGACCAAAGCCATACATCGTTCCAAGCCGTGCTTTGTTTTGATTAGTGGCCAAAAGAGCAGTAGATCAGTGCTAGACAATCCCTAAGAATCCCTAGAACCAAAGCCAAACGGGTTAGAGAAGGGGAGAAAGAAATATAGCAGCTCAGGCTGGGCAGAATGCCCTGTTACCGGGCCTCTGGACGCGTCCGGTCAGCACCGGACCGTCCGGTGAGACTATCTCCAGAAGCTGCCAGCGCCAAGGACTTAGCCATTTTTCTGAGCCAAATCGAGGGCTCCGGATGCGTCCAGTCAGCTCCGGACCATCCGGTGAGAGATTCTCCATAAGCCGTCACCAACGCGAGAGCCACCCAGCACAGGGCTCTGGACGCGTCTGGTGACCCACCGGACCGTTCGGTGAGGTGATTTCCAGAAGGGTGCATCGCCAAGGACTTAGCCAGATTCTGAGCCGTTTTGGGGGGACCGGACACATCCGGTGAGAGCAAGCCAGCTCGGGTTCCAGTCCACCGGACGTGTCCGGTGAATTCGCAGATCCAGTCCACCTACCACATCTGAGCTGTTTGTTTTGAGCTGGATTTAATCCCACGCGTCCACCTGTCCTTGCTCGGGCTGTAGGCTATAAATACGAGCTGACCACTTGAGAGGAGACTTGAGAGAGCCATTTGAGAGGGGAAACTCTTGCCAAATTTCCAAGTGCTCCTCCCATGGTGGGTTTCCAATCCAGCCCCAAATCCACCATGTCCCCTTGTGTTTGAGCTCGATTTTGGAAGGGAGAAGGAAGGTAGGTGTTCCTCCAAGCTGCCCCTTTGGATTTCCCCTTGCTTTTCTTCGTCCATGGTGAGTTCCCATGTCCAAACCCTAGCTACCATGGCCATGTCCACATGAGCTCTGATTGAGAGGGTGAAGAAGGGAAGAGGGAAGGTGTGTACGTCCTAGGTTCATTCTAAGACCTATCCCGTGATTCCCCTTCGAGTTCCCCTCTCTCCCTTGGTGCTATCCGCCTAGCCCAAGGTTGAGGAGAGGTGAGCCCGTGCTCCGGTTGTGCTTGTGTGCTCTACTGCTCTCCGACGACTCCGCGAGCCCAAGGCTTCACCACGCGTACGTCTACGTCAAGCCGTACCCGAGTACCTCATCGTCAAGACCGCACCTCAACGACCGTACCGCAAGCAAGCCCAAGGCCCGGCCTTGACCACCGGAAAAGCGTTTCCGGTGCTCTCCTTGGACGCGTCCTTGGTGTGCTCAAGTCCTCCTACGTGCGCGGGGGCCGGCTCCGCTTGTGGAGTTGGTGTGACGGGGTCTTCCGCGTGTGGAGGATTGTCATCGCTGCTGTACAAGATTGCTCCCTCATCATGTGTTGGTGAGAGGATTTTCTAGTGCATGAGCATTAGGAACGAGAGGGTCCTAGGTCCCCGTTAGCGCATGTGTTGTTTGCACGGTGTGACCTTGCTCAATGGTGAGGAGGTGCGCATGTGTTGCGCACCGAACATCGGTCAAACAAATTGGTTTGTGCACTTGTCTCTCGCTCTTTACCTTCCCACATAATTGGAGAATTGTGTGTTCCGTGTGCCATCGAGCCACGAGGAGTTGGAGAGGAGTTGGGCTAGTCGCATGTTAGTTCTCTGTGTAGCTTCCGCTTGTGCCACGATAGTAGACCGGCCATGATATACTTCCGCTCGTGCAACTAGAATTGTGTAGGTGCTTCCGCGTGCTTGAATTGTAATCCGGCTAACAAGGTGAAAACTCGGCGTGCATTTTAGTAGTAGAAAAGTGTTAAAGAATTTGAAAAGCCACCAATTCACCCCCCCCCTCCTGGCCTAGGATCCCTTCAGGAACAGGATGGGTTCGTTGGCTCGTATCAATGTTCATTGACTTCATATCGGACAATGAGGTTTGAAAGTTGATAACATCGCAGCGAGACATAGGGTGGAAAAGGTGGATAATTTAACTTAACTTTAAGTGATCCAACTTCTAATTGTATGCGCTGGATGAGGCAAATGAATGACTGAGATTTGTCATCGATGTCGTTGAGACTCAATCTCAAACTCGTGCATTATATAGTATATATAAAAAAGTATAGATATAGATAGTAGTATAGATATAAATATATGATATATGTGTGGACCCGCTAATTTGGGAAGGTCATTTGTTCTAACAAATTGCACTAAAATCCGTACAATTCAAAAAAATAATCTGCTATATTAGGCTCTGTACAGTAGTAGCCTTATTGTTGAAGTTAAGGCCGTGTTCGGTAGCCCGTTTTTCCTGGTTCAGTTCAGTTTTTGTCAACAAAAACGCGTGGCTGTCTGCCGTCTTCTGTGCACACATGCGCGTGGGGAGAGCAGTCACATCGTGGTCAACAAAAACTGAACAAACCGCAACACAACGAGCTGCCGAAGAGGGGCCTGATGGTGAAGGTTGCTTCGCCGTACTTCATGTGCTCCGTACTCAATCGAGGTTTTTTTTTTTACAAACTCAATCGAGGTTCTTGGTGGAGGAGTTCTCGCAGCAGTCCGAGCCTCCGAGGTGCTCAAACCGATTCAGGAGGGCTTAAGGTAAATGCGACGACTCCATTTTGTACTCTGCTCAAACCGATTCGTTGTTGACTTGGTGGTAAGAGAAAGAGCAATGCTCGCTATTGTTGAAGTTAAGGGTGCGTTTGGATGCTTGGCTAGCTCAGCTCTAGCCGAGCTAGGCTAGGCCAGATGAGATCAGTTTTGCTTGTCTTGCCGTAGATGTCAGTTTGGTAGCTCTGAATTTTAGCTAGCTCTGAAAGTTTGCCGTCGGAGGAGAGCCGATTTGGCTCTCCCGGCTGGGCAAGCTTTTTCTTGCCAGGTTGGGCTAACTTGCCTACAAAAGCCAGCATTTTTCTACCACTAGCAAACAGCTAGCCTAGCCTGGCGAGGCAAAAACTCCTGTAGCCAAGGATCCAAACGCACCCTAAGGGTGCGTTGTAGCCAAGGATCCAAACGCACCCTTAAGTGTCTACTGGGCCTGATGGTGAAGATTGCTTTGCCGTACTTCATGTGCTCCGTACTCAATCGAGTTTTTTTTTCTTTTTTGACAAACTCAATCGAGGTTCTTGGTGGAGGAGTTCTCGCAGCAGTCCGAGCCTCCGAGGTGCTCAAACCGATTCAGGAGTGCTTAAGGTAAATGCGACAACTCCATTTTGTACTCTGCTCAAACCGATTCGTTGTTGACTTGCTGGTAGGAGAAAAAGCAATGCTCGCTGAAATCTCTCTCTCTACAAACTCGCTGAAATGTTTTGATGCTAAAGTTCTCTTGCTGGTGATCATTCCCATCTGGGTAAAAGTCGAACTTTCATCGAATCAATTTCCTCAGCTTTTTCAAAGCTGTCTTCGTGACTCTGACCGCACTGGTCTACTCGATATTCGCGTTCTGTTTATTTTCCTATTGGTGTATGTTCTAACTCAATTATTCCTTTTATAAGATAAATATCTGGCAAAGAAGCTTTTAGGACAGCCGAATTGTTTTAGGGGGGCTTTCATTTGGTTTTATCAGGTCTGGCCTACAGGCAAGCATTTGACTGGTGTGTGTATTTTAGCTATCTTGGGGGCAATCTGGTTGGTCACGAATAAATGGGTCTTCCAGGGAGTGATGATTCATTCTCCTTTTGGAATTTTACATTCGGCGTGTGCGCTTGTTTGCTATTGGGCAGGTTTGCAGTGTGGAGCTGAAAAGGAAACGTTGTTGCTTGGGGCTGAACATCTCAAGAAGGTGTTGCAGGATATTGCGAAGGAAGAAAGTGGAAGTGGGTTGAAGCTACAGATGGAGGCGGAGTCACAAGGACTAGCCGATTGGCTTATTCTGCTCAGAGTTGGATCGGGATCCTCTGACGTTCTCGTGAGAGTGGAGAGGAGAGAGAAAAATGCTTCGATTTTCGTGCAAGTGGCCAACAGAAGCCGATGGATCAAGATCCGATGGCACACAAGAATCCGACTGTGCCTCTGACGTACGTCAGAGGATCCACGTCCCTAAGAGTTGGTCTGTCCTTTTTGCTGGTGATATGTGAGGTTTCAGACACATGTGTGCTGGAAGGTGGTTTGGTAAGAGTAATGTCACTCTTTTGTAACGGGCAGCTTGTGCTGTGGATGTTTTGTTGGAGAGGTGTTGGTTGATAACAATACACTGATTTGTATCCCGAATGATGTAATTCTGTTCTCTAGAATGGAATTGGGGGTGAGTCCCCTTATGCAAAAAAAAAGAAGAAGAAGAAGCAGCAGCAGCAGCAGCAGCTTTTAGGATTTCTAAGGAATTGCTTGTTTATTTTCTCTTTATCAGAACTCTACTTTGTAAAGTGGAAGTTACTGGATGAATGAAAACGTTTCCTTTTCTCAAAGAAAAACAATTCTCTAGGAACAGAAAAGAAAGAGAAAAGAACATATTCGAGAAATCTATGCACTTCTTCAGCTATAAAACACTGCAGGATTCCGGATTTTTCTTTTCCACACAAAAAAGAAAACATCGTGTCAGAAATATATCGATTATGCTGTCTTAGTACATCTCCAATGGTATAGCCAAACTACTAGCTATAAGGAGTAGACATGTCATCTATAGATAGCTTATAGATAAACCCTTCAATAGACTAATTATAGCACTGTCTAAGATTAAATATAGGCCGACATGTAATAGATAGCAAGTGCATTAGAATCGGCTATAGACTGACTAGCTAGCACTCTTCTTCTCTCCTCCATATAAGAAAAAGCTGAGTTTTGAACTTTGTATAGCTAGCTTACATAGCACCATTGGAGATGCTCTAAAGGTCAGTGTTCATGCCAACGACATTAAGGTGGATCCTGTAGTGCATAAACATGCTCATGATCCACATGTGCAAAACATCAACTGCATAAATATATTATCTTCAACCTATCGCCCTGCTTCTACTGCAAAACAAGTGGTGGTCCAGAATGGACGACCTCTGTCCTCTTTAACGAACCAGGTGCCAACATCTACATGGCCGATTACTGCAGGTTTTAATTTGCCGTCACTCATCAATTCGGTATGTACCTGGATAGTGGTGATCCACACAGAATGATGGTTGGGCGGTGCACCCCAGCGATCACAACTATTATAATAACCTAGCAAAGATTGAAAAGGCAACAATCAAAACACGAGGACAAACTCAAAATTCTAATAAAATTTGAAGGCGCAAGCAAGGGGGAGAGAGTGGTCACCTTCACCTTGCACCACGCAAAACATAATGGCACCAGAAGTTTCATCCATGCCAACATAATCCAAACACATTGTACTTGCCTCCCAATGCTTAGGCCATGGAATGCTCAACAAAATCCGATCTCCGAGGGAATGAGAATCATCTCCTAGCTCAATCTTCTCATAAGCAGCAAGCCCTCCATATGTGCAACTGTAAATAAAACCTGCAGCAAACACCGATCTCTCACATAAAAATCGCTCCTGTCCAGGAAATGTTCTTGATTCATCAGGATACGGCATGACAGAACTCCAGGTATCCTTCATCAGGTCAAAATGAAAACAGCCACTGGTTTCTTCATCATAAACCATGAAGGATTCATCACTCAAGACAACATATCCAGACAAGTTAACCTTCATTTCTAGATCAACAGGTCCATAAATACCGCAAATACTGCGACGCTCCCATTTGCATGTCCAAGAACACCAATGATAGACATCTCCAAGAGTATCACTGATAGCGATAATCTTGTAACCAACTTGAAGAACAAGATTTATTGGAAAATCATCACCATCAGGCCTTCCTACATGGAGGCGATCGAGGGTTCCCAAATCCAAATCGCACTTGTACACTGTGTTTCCCTTGTATGGGACACCGTATATGGATGTACTGTCACAAACAAAATGCCATGAGAGAGGACGTCCCTCCCATGGGAGGGGACGCTTCCTCTGATCATCCGCACCATCACATACAAATGTTTCCATGTCGTACTTGGATTTGAGGGTCTTGCCGTTGGAAGGCAGCTTTCCATTCAAGATACTGATCTCATACACAGTTGAGTGAGAAGAAACTTGGCAAATAATATATAGAGCTTTCTTGATCTGTATAGCAGAGCCCTCAAGCATGACAGCACCCGCAAATGACTTCATATTCAAAAACTCCCTGAGAGAATTGTGTAACGCCAGGCGACATTCAAGCATGATGCATCAAACCAGCAATAAACCTTAGAAAATGAAGTTAGGAGGCAAATTTCTTCTGACCTGCAACAAGGAAGGATCTTGGAAGATTGTACCACATTGGAGCTGCTGGCTGGAACTTCCAGGAGGATGGAAGGTGGCATCGAATTCTCCCTCCTCTTTTTGACCCGGGGCATTGTATTCTCATGATTAAACTCCTTGTGCTCCCTAGTGGTCAAGCAGAAGAAACATTTTTTTGCACAGGTAATTAAGAAATAGTCACTTGTCATGCAAAAAAGGAAGGAATAAACTCTGGTTACATATCTTCCAACACCAAATTGCTCTATATATCTTCTCAAAAAAAAAATTTGCTCTGTATATATAATTGTGTGACGTCCGAGAAGAAAACTATTACGATGCTTGACAACCAAACAAGCAAGGATCACTAAATCACTTACTGTATAAAGTAGAAGAAATTAATGGCCTTGTTCCGCGATATGTCTATCCGGCGGCATGTGGAATGCAAAATCTGGAACCCCAAGCCTTTGGGGTTGCTCTGGCTGATGGAGCCATTAACTCTAAATGTGGTGATTAGCAGGTGCAAAAAATCACTACCACCACCATTGCAGTTGCAGAAACCCAGCTCTGGGTTTACCCAAATGTAGCAGTAGCACATGTCTCGGCCGCCCAGATGCGTAAGGAATTGGTGATAGAGGCCCTCGTTTTTCGTGAAAGGGCAAAGGCGATCAACAACAGGAGTAGGGGGTGGCATCCGGTAATGGCCCTGGCCGTGCTGCTCCAGCTTGTAGGCGTAGACGGCTTGGTTGTGGAGGAAGTAGATGGTGTCGTCTTCTTCGACGTGCGGGCAACGCCCAGGGAGGAGGAAGTAGTCAGATTTCTTGGCCCCACCAGCGGTGAAGTAGACGGGGATGAAGGCGGCAGCGGAGCAGTCGAAGACGACGAAGAGGTACCGCAGCGACAGCAGGATGATGCCGCCGCCGCGGCCGACGACGGCGTACCCGGTGAGCAGGTGGTGGGGTGCCGGCGAGTCCACCGCCATGGTGGCGACCGTCTCCCACAGCTCGGATTCGTGGGCATGGCGCCGTAGCCGCCGCATCACGAGGTGGCACGGGCCGCGGATGGCGGTGAAACAGGGCGCCCAGCTCGCCGGCGGCGGAGATGGGGTGGACCGGGAGGGAGGGGCCTGGCGGTAGGTCAGGTAGGGGGGGTACCACGGCGGCGGCGTTGAGGCCCAGATCCAGATCCAGCTGCACGGCGCGGAATCGGGGGTTGTCGACCTCCTTGCAGAAGAGGGAGAGGGAGAGGGCGCCGTCGGGGCTCGTCAGCGTAGCGGCGGAGGTGGAGACGAATGATACGCCCTTGGCGCCGTAGTCGACACCGTCCAGGACGTTATCGAGGACGTCGTCGCTCCAGCCTAGGACACGGCCGGACGGCGCGACGCGGAACCGCCGCAGGCGTAGCCGGCTGCCGTCGCGCTCATTGCCACGATCAAAGGAGACGAAGCCGATGAAGACCGACCACGCGGCGGCGGCGGCGGCGCGGTCGTCTGGCGCCGGCGGGACGCGCTCGTAGTCCCTGCCGGGGGCGACGTGCGGGATACGTGGGCACAAGCGGCACCAGAGGCAGAAGCAGTGCCGGAAAGCGCAGTCAGGTTCATCACCATCCGCCGCCGTCTCCGTCTCCATATCCATCGTGGATGAGAGCAAGGCGGTGGCGATGGCGGTGGCGGCGGAGGCGGCGGCGTGGATTGGAATTGGATGACGGTTCCTTTAGGGTTAGGGTTCCCCCTTGGTCACTGGGAGCGGGGATACTCCATTAGAGAGCCCCCTCAGCAGTACGTCACTGTTATGTGGGGCTACGTGAGACCCACCACCATATGGGCCTACATGTCAGCGGCCCCACCACCCACGGACGAAACGGCGGTACCAGGCCAACTTTTTTTACTTTTTATTTTTAAAATTAATACAAAAATTGACTTAGGTATCCATAATTTTTTAAAAAATATATCTCTGTCTCTTTTTATTCTAACTTTTGCACACAACTTTGAACACTCGTCTTATTAAAAAATTAATTGCAAACATACAAAAATATAAAATATTTTAAAAATAATTTTAATGATAAAACAAATCACAACAAAATAAATGATATTTGTATATTTTTTAATAAAAAGAATGGTCAAAAACCTATACAAAAGTCAAAGACATCAAATAAAAAACGAATGAAGGGGAGTACAATTCGGTGATGCTGGACCAATCCAGGCCATGCATCTTCATTTGTTGTGTCGATCCTAAGAGCATCCACAGCTCATCCTTTAAAATACTGTGCCTGTATTTTGAATTCTTTCTGCCCAGGCCACACAGTGCACTGTTCTCTGCCTATATTTTGAATTTTTTGCATGAACAGTAATTTAAAGGGCGGGCTGATAAGGAAGGAGCTGGGGATGCTCTAATGTGTGACTTTTGGTTATAAATAAGGGTTGAATCAGTCGATACAATAAAATACCGGAGTATTAAAAGTCCTAAGGCTGGCTCCAACAAGGCCCCTTAAATTTGATCCCCTATAGTTTGATATAGGGGATCCTAAAAAAAATCCATCCCCTATAAAATGCTTATCTCCAACAGTAGTCCCTAAAATTGGATATCTACCCAACAGCAGCATAGCAATTGCAGCATCAAGCTGTCCTATGGCTGGTGCGTTTTTTAGTGCATTAGTTATCCTCGAGATGAGCCATCCCATTAACATAGTGCTACTGTTCTTGGCTATTGCACGCTCAGGAGGTTGTTAACTGATCATTTAGCTTGCTTTGTCTCTGATGGAAATTCGTGCTAATTACAATGATCAGACCTCGTGGCTTGGAGCTGGCATGTTAGCTGCCATACAACGTTTGGTATCTCTACCCTGTTTTATAATGTGATTCATTTCACCGGGGTTTGGTGGCTACCAGTCAAGGGCTTAAGGCATTATGCAATCGCAATGTGAAGTGATAGAAAGCGATGGATGACTCATGGCCGACCACAACGTATGCATCATCAACAGAGCGGGGAAAAAAATCTTCAGAAAGCAATCCACTTTGTTTCGCTTCTAATGTGCAAGAGTAAACCAGACTTTGGTACAGATGAAGTAACAACCGAACATAAAGATAACATGAAAATCTCAACTATCATTGTCTGTAATGCGGGCGAGAATTTTGTCCTGCATTGCCTTGTAATAAACCTTCTGCGCCGGGTTGCATTGATCAAGGTTGATAGCAAGTATGCGCTCGTCCTCCCTTTGCTTCTTCATCTCCAATCTCTCCATCTCGATCGCAGCTATCTTAGCATTGTGCGCATTATATTTCATCTGCCTTCTTCTCCTCAATATATAACATCTTGTTTAGTCTAGTCTCCTTCGCTTCAGCTGACCTCTGCATGACAGTCATTCTCTCAACGTGCATGTCCTTCATACTGGAGACGTACTCAGCAGAAGACGATGAGGCCGATGTAGCTTTCTTCCTTGAATCCTTGGCAGCATCTCGGCCTATCGGCCTCTTACGAGACGGCTCGTCACTAGTAGCCTCCACATCAATGGAGACATTCTTGGAGGCATCTGTAATAGGGTCATCAGCAATGTTGTCGTTTCTTTTATTTGTCTTGTCATACAAATCTATCCACTTCTCTTCGTTCTTTAGTACTTCCCAGCAATGGGACAGTGTGAAAGGCTTCCCCTCCATAGACATGTATAGAGTGTGGACACGCGATGTCTACAGTTTCAAACAAACAACAATCATGTATATATAAAAAAATAGGAATTTTAAGAGTACAAACATAAGAGTGATGGACAATAGGTACCCTATCCATATCGGTGAGGCCACTCTGATTCTCGTACAACACTTGCTGATAGTACCCCGCAAACTTGCTGACATGCTCTTTAATGTAATCCTAACAGCCATATATGCTCCTCTGGGTCCTTTCCGGGTACTCACCTCGATTTTTGTTGTAGTTTTCTGCTATGCTCTTCCATAATGACTCCTTCTGCCCCGTACTGATGATCGGGTCCGTGCTCACATTAACCCAAGATGATATGAGGATCAAGTCCTCTTCCACGCCAAAGTTGGCCAACTTCGTCTTCGTGTTCATCTTCTTGACATGTGCCTTGCTTGACTCCTGGGTCATGGTGACAGTGGGCCCTGAATAAGGAGGGGTTGTACCGACAGGGGGTATCCCTTGTGCCTGACTCGCCTGCATAGCTGAAATTGGGCAAAACATGGGATTCCAACCTGCCCAAAGCCTCCGACCCCTCATGCAGACTGCTCAAGAATGAATCCATCAACCTGTATAAAAGTCAAAAGCAAACAAATTAAAAAAGCACTTATTTTCAACATAATTCATTTAGCATTTATCAGGACCATAAAAATAAACAGTGCATTAAAAAAAGGGCAATTAACATAATAAAAACATACTGAACGTACCACTGTTTATAATTTCGGCCTGACAATAAAAATGCAAAGAGCAAAGCTCAAAAAAAATAGCTCAGCTAAAAACAAATGCACACAGCAATAGTATGACAGCAATAGCATCGGCCCATTAACATTTAATGTGCACTGGATGGGATGAATCCAAGCCGTTCAAAGCATTGGACGCATGAGATTGCACAGCGGCTGAACTAAGTGCTAGCTCGGAGAAAACCCAGCTCATAAGTCACCGCCCCGATCCGTTTTTCACGGGAGCTGAGGGGAACGGCGGCGGCCTTGACGGCGACACCGAGCTGAGCCGCAGCGGCGCGTGGAGGAGACGCGGCGGAGGGGAGGCGAGGTGGAGCTGAACATGGCGGCGGCGGAGGCGGCCGGCGACGCCCAGGAGGACGACGGCGGCAACTAACAGCGGTGCGCCCAAAAATACCATGAGATTTGCTTGGATTTTGCCCGAATCAAACCCTTAC
Source organism: Raddia distichophylla (assembly GCA_005191435.1). Classification (NCBI taxonomy): domain Eukaryota; kingdom Viridiplantae; phylum Streptophyta; class Magnoliopsida; order Poales; family Poaceae; genus Raddia; species Raddia distichophylla. The sequence continues at coordinate 546,322 of SPJY01007441.1, read as the reverse complement.
CTTTCGCAGAGGAGGTGGGCGGCGGCGGCGCAGAGGAGGCGAGAGGACGTAGAGGAGTAGGGTTATGGCGGCTGCGGCGCAGAGGAGATGGGCGGCGGGCGGTACCTGCAAGGAGCCGCGGCTGTTGGCGATACGGGAGGGAGAGAGCTCCCCCAAATATACGGTTCCTCTCTCCTCTCCAGTTAATTAGGGGATGATTTGAGGGATGCTGTTAGAAGCTTTAGGGGAGAAGGAAATTCTCTTTTTTACAGGTTCAGTGAGCTATACGGTACCTTGTTTTGGAGCCAGCCTTATATAGAGCCTGGCCTAAGGTTCGATGAAGCTGGGGGACGCGCTCGCTCGGAAGGCCTGCCGCTCGGGAGGCCCAGAAATTGCGCGCACGGCCCATCCGTAGGTCGTAGCTCGCTGGAAGCGGAGCGCTCGGCCCATGTTCGGGATCGCACCTGTGCCCTGTGCCAGTACCTTGTTGGAGCCAGCCTAAAGAAGACAAGGCGAGGCCGCCACGCGTCAGGAGAGCGATCAGGCCCCAGCGCGTGGGTGAGCTCCACAGCGCTTCAGGCGAGGCCGCCACGCGTCAGGCGGACGATCAGGCCCTAGCGCGTGGGCGAGCTCTCCCCAGCGCGCGGGAGGCCTCTCATTGACAGGTGGAGTCCACGCGGCAGGAAGCGTCCAGAGGGGAGTCTTCTGGGAGAAGGCTCTCTCTGTTGCAAAGAACGGGTGCATTTAATGCGACGTCATACACGGATGGACCGAGGAAATGATAATTACCGCCACAGCGACCTCTGCAAACCTGACCGGCTGTCACTGTGGCTCTGCGGAATTTACAGGAAGGAGAACTTGCCGTCATCAGGATGGCCACCCGCGTCAGGCGGTGGGAGTAGCGCCCCGCCTGTTCTTTTGAAGGAGCGTTCACACGAGTCAGAGGCCACTTGCGAGCATGCGTGGGCGACGCCGCTCGGAACATCAGCAACACGTTTTCGTCTCTTCGGTCTTGTCTCCCTAGTCTAATCAGTGTACTATTCTACCCCCTTTGCTCTCTCCGTCAACCCATGGCATGTATAAAAGGAGGTGAGAGAGAGAGAGCAAGGAAAGGAAGCATTCTGTAACCATTTTCTACACATAACCACAACAAGAAAAAAGTTAAGGCTCGGCAGGAGTAGGACTATTAACTGTCAAGGGGTCCGAACTTGGGTAATCTCTGTGCGTCGCTTCTTGCAGCGCCCGACGCTCGAATCGGATCGAACTCGAGCTGATTGGCTAGCAGAGTAGAAATCTGATAGGGGTGTGATTCGCTGTGGTTCGGTGAAGAACACGCCGTTAGAATCGATGGGCTTAGGCGAACAATCGCAGTGAGAACAATAACGTATATGGGGGTAGAGCTTCTCTTTACTAATTTCTTATCAATGTACATAGATTAGGGGCTTCACCTCTTCTTACATGGTACTCCCTCCAATTTTAGAAAAATGGATGTTTCAATGGTTTGACTAAAGTACATGAATAGTAGACATTTAAGCAGCCATTTACTCCAATGACAGGCAGCAGTCCCAACGTCGGCGGCATGCAACCGAACAACCACAGTGAGAACAAGAACACAAGTATATAGGGGTAGAGCTTCTCTTTACTAATTTACGATCGATGCACATAATTTAGGGGCTTCACCTCTTCTTATATAGTACTCCCTCCAGTTTTAGAAAAATGGACGTTTTAGTGGTTTGCAAGTACATGAATGATAGACGTTTAAGCAATCACTAGTACAACGCCCGTTCTCTGCCACGAAACTAAATGGGTGAAAGGGAAACATAAATCATAGTAACATAAAAAATTATAAAGGTGGTTTGGCAAGCAATGCATCCACCTGTCTGTCACAATATAGAGGCTAAAATAAAAATCACATGCACTATTCAATAAATGTACAAATATGAATGCATTACAAAATACTCAAATGATATATATTTATAATTAATTCGATCCTAGCATCGAAGTCCCACTCATTAACCACTCGCGATCACCCCTTGACTACTCGGCACCTCCTCACCCTTCTCCGTCACCATCTCCGCCGCCGGCCAATGAGTCCAACCTGGTATGATTCCTAGTGGTTTGTGGACCGCATCGAAATCCCACTCATTAACCACTCGCGATCACCCCTTGACTACCAGGCACCTCCTCACCCTTCTCTGTCACCATCTCTGCCGTCGGCCAATGAGTCCGACCTGGTATGATCCCTTGTGGTTTGTGGACCATTGTCGTTCAATCTTTAGTATTATCATCGGCAAAAGCAATGAGCCACAAGAAAGAATACTGCTAGATGTATGAAAGTTGAAAAGCAGGATTTTCTCCCTGCGTTGAAATTAAATATTCATGAGAGAAAAGAAAAAAAAAAACCAAGATATGCTTAACACATTTATAACTCAAGGAAACTTGTGTAATTACGTCAATGTGACATAGGAATTCAACTATTTGATCTATACAGGGAGGGGCATCGGAGGGAGAGGGAGAGGCGTCGGAGGGAAAGGGGGGCGACAGGAGAGAGGAGGTGACGGGGTATTTGCGGCGGAGGAAGGTGGCACGGGGGTTGATGAGGCAGGGCGCAACGGTGAGGACAGGAAGAGGGGGAGAAGTGGAGGCAGGTGCGGAGTCGTGGCGACGCGGGCGCAGCGGCGCGAGGCCAAGACTGTGGCGAAGGACGCTGGGGCGATGGCTTGGGTGAGGGAGAGGGAGGGGGCGACGGGATCGTGGGAGGGGGACGAGGGCAGCGGGATCGTGGGAGGTGCAAGGGGATCGTGGGAGGTGTACCAAATGGAGTAGCACATGACATTCCAAATAATAATTTAACGTCACATACAATACTTCGGTACCCATAAGCTTACAAATAGAGACATAACATTTAGCCATCTCCCAGCCTTTTGAATGCATTTAGCCATCTCCCAGCCTTCTCAATGCATCCATATTCCACCACATACGATCCATACCCAAACCACGAAACCCTCCTGTCTGTGAACCTGCAAAACCCAAAAGCCAAATCCACATCGAGCACAAGCCATCATTCACAACAAACTAAAGCCTTCAGCACAAGAACCTCATAGCAAGGAAACCATCCTGATGCTGTCCGGCTACGCCTATTTCCGTTCTCATTGATCGGGAAGGCAAAACAATGGTTCTATGCCAACAAAGATACAGTCTCAACTTGGGAGAAGTGCTCCAATGCCTTCCTCACCAAGTACTTTTCTTTGGGCAAAACCAATGCCCTGCGGAACAAGATTTCCGCATTCCAGCAAAACACTGATGAATCCATTTCGGATGTATGGGAGCGACTTCAAAAATATATACTGGCTTGCCCCACCACAGGATGCAAGACTGGTTTATCATTCAGAGCTTCTATCATGGGCTTAACCGTACAGCCTGAGAGCACCCTGATGCTACTTCTGGAGGAGCCTACTTTGCGTTCAGTGTGAGTGTTGCCCGCACTCTTATTGAGAAGATGGTCTCGAGCCAGGGCTGGAACGATGAGCGTTCGCAGCCGCGCACTCGAGGAGTCCACCAAATCGACGATATGGACATGCTCTCGGCCAAGATGGACTTACTAATGAAGAGGCTGGAAGCGCCGAATCAAACCGTCCAGGCGCTCGAATCTCGCATGACTTATGAGGTTTGCGGGAGCCTTGGACATTCTGGAGACAACTACACTGAGACCTGAACGGAGGACGCAAACTTCATCAACAATGGATTCCGACCTCAATCCAACTACACATTGGGTTGGAATTCGAGACCGAACTTCTCCACCGACAACGGTCTTCAAGGAGGTAACAATGGTAATTTTAATCGCAATAAATCTACTCTAGATGATGCAAATGCTCAGTAAAAAGTGAATGATAGCATTAGTAGGAAATTTTTTACTAATGATAAAATTCTTGAGAGCATTAATTCACAACTAGAAGGATTTGCAACTGCCATGAAAAGTCAAATGAGCTTTAACAAATTGTTAGAAACTCAAATTGCCCAATTGGCTGCTTCAATCCTACAATTGCATCGGGAAAGCTCCCGGGACAGCCGGAGGCTCCCCCGAAAGAAAATGTTAAAGCGGTCGCAACCCGATCGGGTAAAACTACCCGAGACCCGCCGTAAACTAACACTTCAAGGAAAGAAGATGATATTTTCGACGAAGAAGAGGAGAAAGGTGAGGACGATGAAGAACCAAGAGAGGAGCTGCCAATGACGACGAGAAGTGAAGCGCGGACCAAGCCGAGTCCCGCTGAATTCACCGACACGCAACTGCTACCCTTCCCACGTCGCCAACGCAAGTCAACTGCGGACACGCAGTTTGGCAAGTTCCTTGAGGTAATCAAGCAATTATATGTCAACATACCATTGCTAGATACAATGCAGGTACCGACATATACCAAGTACCTGAAGGACATCCTCAACAACAAGCACCCGTTGCCGACATCTGAAGACAGGGGCGGATCCAGGATTTTGAGTTGGGGGTGCACACTTACTGACTTATGTCTTATGTTGAATGATTAAAGTGTCATAATGTTACAATTATGCCTACAGAATAGTGAAAGTTACTAAAATATTCAAGAGCTTCAACTTGCGGTGGACATGGTGCTGGTGGTGGAGTTGGTTGATCTTGACTTTCTTCGGTCACCGCCGTCACCGGAGTAGGAGTTACAACTTCATCTTCTTGTCCATCTGCTGCAGGTGCTAGTTTACGAAAATATGAACCAATGTCTCTTGACCCTCTTCCTCTCTTCATCACAATTCACCGACAAGGCGACGATCTGTAATCTGAAAATGCGACAATGGAATTTTATCATTGAACTGTTGCTACAATTCTACCCTTTGCAAACATATAACGAAATGCGAGTATGCGACATATGATATGCTTTGAAAAATATTGAATAATGCAATCATTCAACAAGAACAAAATTGGCGTACCAGTCGGTGTGTCTCTGAAATATGCATATGCTTCATCTCTGAATTTTCTGATGAAACAAGACAAAATTTTCAGCTACAAACACAAACGATCGTTCTGCAGAGATTTTACCATGATCAGATTGTTCTGCAGAAGGTGGTTGATGATGCTCATGTGGCTTGATATACTCGCGGCGGCCCTGGACGCCCACACACTGTGACGTTATCGCTGAGCCGGAACATCTCCGCTGGGTCTGGTCAGACTGGGCGAGTACCTTGGCGTGAGGAGGCAACTCCCATACCTACATTGAGAACACTTAAATTCTTGGCATGCTTTACTGCTCGTTCATGAACAACAAGCAGAAGCCTGTATTTTGTCAATGCAATTATGTATTTTATTTTATTTTTAGAGGTGGTGTTATTTCATATGTTTTGGATAGTCCAAAAAATACAGCAACGTTTAGATGATTTATACACACACCCCTATTAGTTATTTAATAGGATAGCTTTACAATTCCAACATTCGTGGTTTACAAACTAAAAATAAAAGGAAAATTTGCAGTGAGTATACAAACTCTTCCATTATCACCTAGTTGGCTTGTTATCACCGAGACGCAACTACTACCCTTCCCACGTCGCCAACGCAAGTCAACTGCGGACGCGTAGTTTGGCAAGTTCGTTGAGGTAATCAAGCAATTATATATCAACATACCATTGCTAGATGCGATGCAGGTAGTGACGTATGCCAAGTACCTGAAGGACATCCTCAATAACAAGCATCCGTTGCCGACGTCTGAAGTCATTAAATTGACTAAGGAGTGCAGTGCAACGATTTTGAACACTCTCTCTGAGAAGAAGAAGGATCCTGGCTACCCGACCATCTCATGCTCCATTGGTGCACAACACTTTGAGCGTGCTCTGTGCGACCTCGAAACTAGCGTCAGCATCATGCCCAAGGTAATTTATAAAAGATTGAATCATTCTACCTTATCGCCTACTGGCATGACCTTGCAGCTGGCTGATCAATCGATTCGTCATCCAATTAGAGTCGCGGAGGACATACCAGTGAAAATTCGAAATTTCCTAGTACCCGTGGATTTCGTGGTGCTGGACATGGAAGTAGGTACCAAGACGCCCCTCATTCTTGGGAGGCCATTCTTGAGCATGGCAAATGCGACGATCGATGTTGGTACAGGAGAAATTCAACTCAACATTAACAGCCAAGATGAAACATTCAATTTCAGCCCAAGAGCTGAGCAATGCTCATAGGTACGCACATTTCGTGGTAAAAATCTTAAACCTGTGCAGGAGGAAACAAGGCTATACCAAAACCTCAGTTGGATAGCCTCATTGCTGCTATGATGAGTACTCTCCAATTGTTGGACGAGCCATTGCGTTGTCCATATTGGAAGGGGAAGGAGAACAAGGGGAAATCCAAGCCCTGTCGGAAGAAACATGCGGTCGAGAAATCGGAGCCGTAAGGAAAGATCAACGTCACTCAAAAACCTCAGATCAAACAAGTGTGGCGTAAGAAAGAAATTCAACTGGCCGTAGCAATTTCGGCTGCGGAACTAATTCATGACAACTGAAGGTTGGATGCGGTCCGACTCGTCGACCGCAAAAACAAAAATTCGAGCCCTTCACCGGAATGTAAGCCGAAAGTTTATCTTGCATTAATATTTATTTTTCGTGCATTTTTCACTGCATATTTAATTTTTACCATGCATTTATCCTGCCTATAAAAATACAAAAATATCAAAAAAATAATTTGGTGAAAAAGTGGGGCCGGCCAGCCCCGCCTAGGCCGGCCGACCCACTTATTTCTGCCAACCACCCCCAAGTGGTTGGGTCTTTCCACCTCATTTCAACCACTCATTTTCCACTACACCCACCACTCTATCCATATAGGCACTAGGTAGGATGATTTGTCTTCTTTAATCATGCATTTAATCCCATGCTTATCACTAATCATGCATTAAGAAAACATACGGGAGTGACCTGCAGGTTGAGATCACATCCCTGCGGTGATTGTATGATCTCACCTGCAGCTCTCCTCTGCACTGCATATTTGTTTTCATATGCACGCATACTGTCAACTAAAAATCGAACAAAAATAATTTTCGTGGAGGCAAAGAACTGCTAATTGTGACGACTAATTTTGGACAACTAACCCGTAGATACTTTCGTATATCCTTCGGGTATTTGTTCGTCCTAACACTTGCAGTAAAAATATCGTCATGATATGGTAAGTTTGGTCGCACCATCGCTAAGGAAGCGAAGGGCGTCCACAAACGATTCAGCTCGTCTAGCTCGGATCGGACTCATACTCCGATTGAAATCGTGGAGAGCCAATCTAGGGATACAATGTCCGTGGATTCTTGATTTTTGGGATACCACAACGAATATTCTGAAGCCCCAACAACCTCCGGGGCTGGCCCAGCCCCAGGGATGAGGATTTTGGTGTCGAAAGAGCAAATTGTGCTCTATACCGACCGAGAACGGCAAGTCTTCGAAACGCTGAGGCGCCGGCCTTTTCAGCACACGCGGACTTACGATCCGATGCTGCATCCACTAAAATTGCACGTGCAATTGCACAGCTCAGATATTAGTGCAATTATGATGGGAGGACATCAATACCTCGAACACCTAGGGAGCATGGCCAGACCGATTGCTAAGAGCCACCACTTTGTGTTTATGGGAGAGTGTCAATCCTGATTTCCTTTATTTGTGGCCCTCTTTTGGTATACGATAACTTTCTTATGTTTAAGGCAATTCGAGGCTCTGTGTTCATTATCATAATTGTAGCAATTGAAGCACATAGTCTCAGATCTGCTCAAATGTTAAATTTTTAGATAAGTGTGGTAGACATGAAGGCATTAAATGGACTAACTTCAGGTCCTAGAGAGAACTCTAATCATCTACTCACGCGAACACAAATACGCTGAATTTTCTCAGTATGATTGTCTAAATTATTTCAACACTCATTATCCATGCTGACATCCTCAAATGGAAACCAATGGGGACCTCCACAATCTACTGCTTGATCTATTTCTCTATTTCTAAAAATATACCATGTTTACTATTAAGTTAATTATGAATTGAAGTCTCAAGCTGAGTATTGGGATAAATTCCAATACATAGAGATATTGGCACAGGTTCCTCCAGTGTGATATAATACTGGATATAATTTCAAATAACATTACGTGGCACAGTTCTGTAAAGGGTTCAGATAAGAAAACACCATACTAGAACTTAAGTAATTTATTTTTTTCTCATGGGAAGTAACATATATGTCATGTAAGAATTCCAAATGTCGCATAAAAATTGGCGTACCAGTCGGCGTGTCTCTGAAATATGCATATGCTTCATCTCTGAATTTTCTGATGAAAAAAGGCAAAATTTTCAGCTACAAATACAAATGATGGTTCTGCAGAGATTTTACCATGATCAGATTGTTCTGCAGAAGGTGGTCGATGATGCTCATGTGGCTTGACATACACGCTGTGACGTTATCGCTGAGGTGGAGCATCTCCGCTGGGTCTGGTCAGACTGGGCAAGTACCTTGGCGTGAGGAGGCAGCTCCCATACCTACATTGAGAACACTTAAATTCTTGGCATGCTTTACTGCTCGTTCATGAACAACAAGAAGCCTGTATTTTGTCAATGCAATTATGTATTTTATTTTATTTTTAGAGGTGGTGTTATTTCATATGTTTTGGATAGTCCAAAAAATACAGCAACGTTTAGATGGTTTATACACAGACCCCTATTAGTTATTTAATAGGATAGCTTTGAAATTCCAGCATTCGTGGTTTACAAACTAAAAATAAAAGGAAAAATTTGCAGTGAGTATACAAACTTTTCCATTATCACCTAGTGGGCTTGTTATTTCTAGAGATTGGCGACCTCATCCTCGCCACGGCCGATGTTCTCACCACTTCGTCGACCTGCGGAGCGGCCATGTTGGTTCCCGTGTCCATGCGACTATGCGAGTCGCCGGCCATCCGCTATGCCGCCGGGGGCCCACATGCGCCACGCCTCGTCGGTCATCCCCTCTCCATCCATGAGGTGCAGTTTCGTCTTTATCGCTCGTGCTCATGACTGCCAGGAGTGGACTTCGTCCGCCTTCATGGCCTTGTTTGTTTCAGATTAACGTAGCGTTGCGTTTCGCTGTAGCAAATTTGTGACCCCCTCAAAATACGTCTTAACGAGTTCAAAAAATTATGAAAAAAATATTTTACAAACTTTAAGAAGTACTATTTAAAACCCCACAAGAATGACTACAAAACATTACATCATTTGGCTTATACAAAAAAAACAAAATTTCATTTAATTTAATTTAATTTAATTTAATCTGAAACAAACAAGCCCCATATATACTTGCTCGATGCCGTTGGTTGCCATGTATACATGTGACAAGATTATCTCATTCTGGTTGCTAATTTGGGTGTTTGTCGTTTCTAATTTATTGACTGTGGAGAAGAATCATACTTAAATATGCACGGCTGTTATGTCTAAATTTCTCATGTTAGACTGGACTTCTTATTGACATGTGATGCATATGGGGTTTTTTCTGTTTAAATTTTACTCCAGATACAATGTATACATTTTTTCATTCTGGGTCGACACAAAAATAAAGGTCATGTATACTCAATTTTCTCCTCTCAGATTTGGGATGCTCATCGTTTTAATTTTTTTTGTTTGAGAGGAAGTAGACATTCTTGATGAGTTTATACAGAAAACGAAGCAATCACCTGACCTTGGTTAGATTAAGCCATTATTGGTATTTAATCTTGTAGCGATAATTTGATAACCAATGCTTCACATCTCCAATTGACTCCAACTTCATCGTGTATTAGGTTGTTTGGTTGTCTGCATCCGGAGAGTTTTGCATCTGTAGATGCAGAAGACAGGTGTTTGGTTGCCTTCTCAACATCCTAGCTAGACTCTACAGATGCAAATACCATCCCGCAGCTAGGCTATGGGGAAACGTAGAATTTGGAGTTTCCTAGCATGCAGGCTCGAGAGAGCCAGGCGCATATAATAAATTGTCATGCATGTAGGAAATATTTTTGATTTACTTCTTTGTTTTATCTATATCTTTTGATTACCACCTCCGATCACCGAACTAATTTCACTTCTGTGTTCTTAATATTTTTCCGAACAAAACTAGACCACACTTGCCATATAAATTTCAAAAGATTAAAATATTTTTTTAAATTTGTCTATCTCATTCTCTTTTAAATACAACTAACCAAACAACATCTTTTTGCAACCTGGACAACCTCATACAACCAACCAAACAACATCCTCTTGCATCTCCTCAAACCGGCTCCGCATACAGTCTGGACAACCAAACAGCCTATATATTGATGTATATACACGGAAGACTACGCAGTACGCACATACCTGTACATAATATTACTCTCCATAAAAAAAGATAAGTACACATATAATGCTAACGTAGAAATAGAAAATATGATTCCATATAATACACACGTTCCACTTCAATCAAATGCTAACGTAGAAACAGAAAAATATGAGTGATTCCATGCATAATATACATATTCCAATTCAATCAAAGTTCTAACTTAGAAATACAGTAGAAATTATGTGTAAAAGGTATTGCTAGTGAAAGATTTCCTCCACTGATTTGATATTGAAACATACACACATCTTCCTTAGTGATAATACCCATGCATGCGTACATCGCAGTAGTTCAACGTGTATATATAGAAGTGGATTCAATCGAGAGTATTCGTGAAATAATAATCCGTTTATGGAAGTAGACGGGTATACATAAAGTCAGGTATATATGAAAATAATTGAATTTTTTTGCACATACTCCACATAGTTACTTAGTGTGGATGTACGTGTATATGGAAAGTTACATATATACATGGCAGGAATAACTATACACACAATCATTCACTGGGTATACACGCTGGAGTACAAAGGTATATTTCGCAAAAATAATTAAATAAATAAACCAATGGCAAATGCATGTATGGAAGTATGCATGGTACATTAAAATCATGAGTATTGACCAAATTTTGAACCGTCAAATGGGAGCCGCAACATTCCAAATAAATAACCATTCAAAATCCAACTTCAAACCTATAAATGGACATTAATTAGTTGACTAAGTTCACTCGTCTACCGGCCGCTTTGCGGGTATCTCATTGTTGTACCCTTTAATTAAAAGAAATCAAAATGGGTGTGCATGCATCAACGGTGGATATAAACGGAGCCTAGGCTATATGGAGCCTAAAACTGGCTTCACACACACACACACATAGAAATCATGAGTTGGGCTAGGTCAGCCATGGCTGACGGAGCCCTTCGTCAGTCGCACCGTGGTTTGAAAAAACCGTGATAAAAATTTTCGATTCGAACCGTTCATCTTCTTTATCTTATTGAATTCTCATCCCATGCAAAATTTCATATTTTTAGAATTGTTTTACTATTTATTTCATATTTTCCAAAATCAACACAAATGCAGGCTCCAAAACTGTTTAGATCGATGATTTTGGAAAATATCAAAATACAAAATAAATTGCAAAAAATCTAAAAATGTAAAATTTTGCATGGGTGAGAATTCAATAAGATGAAGAAGATGAACGGTTCGGATCGAAATTTTCATCACGGTTTTTCAAACTATGGTGCGACTGACGTAGGGCTCCGTCAGCCATGGCTGACCCCAGCCCAACTCTCTCTCTCTCTCTCTAGACACACACACACACACACACACACACACACACACACACACATATATATATATATATATATATATATTGTGGCATCCTCTATTTTATCGTAAGTCACTTGTATTTTAAAATCCTAAAAATATATTTAATAGGGAATTGTTATATACAAAACCCTAGTTTAATTATTTTAATTAGGATTTATGACAAAACCCTAGAGATTAGCTTGAGAAAAACCTGGAAAAATTCTAGAAAAATTCCTATAAACATTAGAAGGCCTACAATTGCTTTAGCTTTGAGCCCAAGCCCAATCATACTCATTACCTATTTATTTTGTTGTGTTACGATGCTCTGAATATCGTAAAACACATGAAATAAGGGACCAAACTTCAAATTCCGAGCCCAACTCGTGTGAGAAGGTTCTAGAAGCCTAATCTCGTGTATTGCTTGAGTCCTAAGCCAAGAATCCCGAATTTCCTTGCTTGGAAGACTCAAACTTCCGTTTTAGATAAGGATTCCAATTCTAATCTTATTCTATCTCTAGTGCCGACCCTTGGTCGTGCTTGGTATTGAGGAATCTCGCTACCGGGTGTAGTCCGAGGTATAAACGTGGACAATCAATCACAGAGAAAGATCAAAACATAGGGGACACAGAGATATATGGGTGGAGCTTCTCTTTATTATTTCTCAGATCTGTTATACAATAGGTGCTCCACCTCTTCTTTTATAGTAGTGCTTAGGGTTTAGGCCAGGTCCATTGTGGGTCCCACCGTGGGGTAGTCGCCGGCCGGCCCTAGCCACGCCGTGCTGCGCGCTGGCCCGAGCCAGGCCGGGCTCCCCTACAGGTGGTTTCCCAACACTCCCCCTTTGGACCTTGTCAGCGAGATGCCTCGTCAAAACTCCATCCAAAAACGCAGTGGGAAAAAAGGATTGAAGAAAGAGTACATAGCATACGCTTGTTGTACGCACGATTTGCCTCATCAAAAACCTTATGTGAGAAAACTTCAGGGAAAAACTCACCAAGAGAAAAAGAGTACAAACCACCCCAACATTGCATTCAATATTCCAGATCGAGTTGGGTACTCCGGCTTCATGCCAAAGTTTTAAGTCAGGACGTGTGAATTATCTCCCTCTGAATTCAGCATTTCTTTGAGCCTGATCATTCCAATGCCTCTAACACCCCTTTCAAAGGAGGCGGTAGGCAATGATTTAGTGAACAGGTCAGCCAAATTCTCACAAGATTTGGTGTGCTGGATACTAATTTTGTTCAACTTATGCAGTACATGCGCATAAAAGAACTTGGGGTCGATATGCTTAGTAAGATTACTTTTCACATAACCCATTTGTATTTGTGCAACACAAGCAGCATTATCTTCATAGATAATTGTAGGGGTTTGCTCAATAGGTAATCCACATGACTGCAGGATGTGTTTCACCATTCTTCTTAACCATGCACATTCACGAGATGCTTCATATAATGCAATGATTTCCGAGTGGTTTGTGGACGTAGCCACTAGCGTGTGCTTGGACGACTTCCATGATATTGCAGTGCCACCACATATGAAAACATACCCAGTTTGTGATTTACCAGAATGCGGGTCCGAAAGGTACCCAGCATCGGCATAACCAACAATATTCATATCTTGGTTCTTCCTGTAAAACAGGCCAAGATCAATGCTTCCACGGAGGTATCGAAAGATAACCATTATTCCGTACCAATGCCTCTTCGTGGGCGCTGTATTGTATCGAGCCAACGTATTTACGGCGAATGCAATGTCAGGCCATGTACTGTTAGCAAGATACATGAGTGCTCCTATTGCACTCAAGTACGGGACTTCCTGCCCGAGGGTTTCCTCCCCCTCTTCCCTGGGTCGGAAGGGGTCCTTTTCTTTCTGCAAAGATCTCCCTATCATAGGGGTTCTGAAGGAATATGTTTCGTCAAAACTAAACTTTCCCAATACTTTCTGAGTATAGGTAGCCTGTTGTACCAAGATCCCATGAGGGAAATGCTCGAGCTGCAAGCCTAAGCAATACTTAGTTTTACCTAAGTCTTTCATTTCAAACTCAGACTTCAAGTAAGAGCATGCTTCTTCAACTTCTTCGTTTGTCCCGATGGTATTCAGATCATCTACATATACGGAGAGTATGCAAAATCCATTCGGGGATCGCCGTATAAAGACAGAAGGACAATCTTCATTATTTGCGTAGCCTTTCTTGCAGAGAAAGTCACTTAAGTGATTATACCACCTATTTATCTTTAACCGCGTGGGTCTCTGTTCTTTTACCCCACGGGTTTCTATCCTAAGCTTTTACCCTCTCTCTCTTCTGATGATTCCGAGTCCTTCTTCTCTACCATTGATTCCTATACTCGAGGGTTGTTTGGGATTCCTCCATCCGGTGGCGGTAACGACGACGATGATGAAGTCACGGGTGGAGCTGGCGTTCAGGGTGGAAGTGGTGCAAGTTCCAGCAGCAGTGATTCAGAGTGGATTGAGTAGTCCACTTTCAGTTTTTCTCTTTTTGGCGTCTTGAGGGCAGCAGCAGCAGCGATCCAGAGTGGATTGAGTGATTCCTTGTTTTTCTCTTTTTGGCGTCTTGATGCCAAAGGGGGAGAAATGTTCTGGGGGAGCAAAGTTATCTCATTCCTCTCTTAGTCCCGTTGTTTTGAAACTTGAATGCTTAAGTGTGTGAAAAACTATGTTTTAAACTTGATGTTTATGTGGTACGCTGTGTGGTTGTAAGACGTTATTTATTCTGTGATGATGATGTAATGGTGAATTACTAGTAATTTAAATTTCTTGTATTGTGTGATATATCCTGTCATATTGCATCTAGATTCAAATTTGCCAAGGATATAGGGGGAGCTCATGTTGTTATTATTGCCATAGTTTTAGCGGGAGCTTCCGGTTATATTCTTGTTTATAATTTCTGTGTGCGCTATAATTGTTGTCATCAATACACCAAAAAGGGGGAGATTGAAAGTGCATCTAGGCCCTAAGTGATTTTTGGTGATTAATGAGTAACAATTATAGAGCTATTACTTCTATTGGAGAATTGTGCACAGATGCTATACAGGTTAATTCCATGAGGTACATGTTTACATGTGTTGTTGTACCCCTCAAAAGTGGATATATTGCAAGAAGGCATCAAGACTAGTATTTATTTGTAAATCTTTATTTATTGAGTCGTAGGGATGTCGTACTATAAAGAGGGATGCAATGGAGAAGCTTATAAAGGTTCCTAAGTGCTCAAAATAGGTATCTCGAAGTTCGTGTGAGTTTTCCACTCAAAATACACCCTATACAGAACCTATACCATCAGAACATCCGACGTGGGTCGGAACATCCGATGGTAATCCAGTCTGCCAGTTTTTCATGCCATCCAGTAAAGGGTCCATCGGAACTTTCATCGGAACATCCGATGCAGGTTGGAACATCCGACGGGGGATCAGAACATCCGATGCGATGGATTTCCTTTAAGTGTTTCCAAATCTCACAAGCTTTAGTGAGATTGCCAATGCTATTGAATACTTCGGAAGAGACACTAGAGAGCAATGCATTTCTAGCAATGGCATTATAACGTTTGAACTTAGCATGAGCATCATCAAGAACAAGTGTTCCGGCCGGAGGGTCCGGATACCCGGTCTCACACGCAATCCACACATCATAGCTTAGAGCCTCTAAGTAACATTGCATTCGAATTTTCCAATAGTTGTAATTTGTCCCATCAAAGATAGGAGCTTTTCCAATATCTATCCTAGTCCCCTCTTGAGCCATCTCCTAGCGGTGAAGCTAAAACCGGAGAACCTAGATGCTCTGATACCACTTGAAAGAGGATCCTAAGGCCTAGAGGGGGGGTGAATAGGCAATTTTAATTTCTTTTCGATTATTCTTGGTTAAGCAACAAGTTAAGAATGACCCAATCCTAGTTGCAAGTCAAGTAAGCGGAAGCTATAAATAAATCACAAAGCAACTACGACATGGCATTCAAATGATCACAAGCAATGCGAGAGAGTAAATGCGGAATTTAAATGAGAGAGTGACACGGTGTTTGTTTGACCGAAGTTCGGAGCCGCAACTCCTACTCTCCGTTGAGGCTACCCCTTGCGCACAAGGACCGGCTCGCTCTCGAGCCTACCGCCTCACTCACTCCCGGTAGTCGTTCCGCCACTCCGGCGAGGTGGACTCCGTCACCCGTACACCGACTCGAGAGTAGCCACACGCCAAGGCCTACTCCCAAGCCCTCGCCTCCACGAAGGATATCTTCAAAAGTAACAAGCCCGAAACGCCCCGATCATGCCGGATCGAAGGACTTCCATGAAGCTCGGTATTGGGGTTTGATGAATTGTGGCTTTCGATGATTTGTGGGTGGAGGAATGGCTCTAGAACACCTAATTGATGAGCTATGAATGTGGTAGGTGAAGTGGAGCAGCAAACCTCAAAGAAGCCAGCCACTAGATAGGCATTTATAGCCCCTAGAGCAAAACTAGCCGTTGCTCCCCGGAAAGGGACAAAAAGACTAGCCGTTAGCCTCTACCGGACGCCGTCCGACCGAGGTGACTGCTCACTAAAAACAGCTGATCGGACGCCGTCCGGTTCCCACCGGACGCCGTCCGACAGCAAGGGAAAACTCAAGAGCCAAGCCATCGGACGCTCGCCACCTTCGCTCAGACGCCGTCCGACAGAGGAAAGGACACCAATTTGAGCCTGACCGGACGCCGTCCGGTAACTACCGGACGCCGTCCGACAGTAACAATTGCAAATGATTTTGGCTGGTCGGATGCTGTCCGGCTGCGCCCAGACGCCGTCCGACAGAGGGTGTTTTCGTGAGAAAAGGCTTGTGTGTGTGTGTGGGAGAGTTTACGGTATTTCTTTTCTCTCTAGAAATATCACAAAGGGATAAATGGGTATTTTTAGAAGTGGTGGACTACGGAAACCGAGTTTTTCAAGAATTCGCAAAGATCCGACAAGATCCGAGATATTCAAACCCCTTTTGAAATCCGACGAAAAACAGAAAATAAATCCTAACTACTCCTAATCTATACGTGACCTCTTCTCTCGCCCGGTCACACACTAGAAAACTTTGGAGCAGCTCAGAGAATTATCGACGCTTCGAATTAGGGTTTTGCAATAACGCCGAGTCTTCGCTAGGGTTCCGAGAAGTCCAAAAACCCCCTAGCACTTTAAATTAATTAATTTGGACATCAATGCCATAATAAAAATTAGGGCTCAACGATGCTCACAGCAGGTTTTCGACAAGTCCAGAATACCTAGGATCGGAACATCCGACGCCGTTGGAACATCCGACCCAAATCAGAACATCCAACGCAGGGGTTGCTGGACCAGATCGGAACATCCGACTGACTGGTTACTGTTTGGCTGTATTAATTCCGCAATTTCATTTTATTCTCCTATTCACCCCCCTCTAGGCGGCATATCGATCCTTTCACTATTGTTCTGGGAGGTCAATTCTGTTGTAATTGCCTTTTTCCATTCTTCCCAATCTGACCTTGCTTTACATTCTGCTCGAGATGTAGGCTCATGATCATTTTCAATGATGGAGGCAATTTTCTTTGCATAGTAAATATCGATTATGGCTGTGGCTCTATTCATTACTTCCCCGAATAATTCATAGTTTATGGCCATTTCAACATGGGTTGCTTTGGGCAATTGTTTACCTTGCTCTTCACCGCGTATCCCCATAGCGGGAGTAAGTTCCTTTAGTTTATTATAACCGATGTGTGTGCTCACATTTGTTTTGGCATTACGCACTGGTTCCTGCTGTGGAACATTCTCGGATTCCTACAGGAAACATTCAAATCTGGGAGGGCCTCGTTAGCAGGTTCCTTACCAGTACTAGGTCTCAACTGGCTCCCCCTTCCCACGGCGGGGTGTTTTTGTGACTGGTTGTGATAAGCTATCATTCCCTCTTTTCCCCAGGCGTCCCCGGGTACTTGGGGTTGGAGTAATCAGACTCTCTGCTCTTTTCTTAGGCCTTTGAGCAGATTGAGGGGTACCTTCTATTTGCTTTGGTACTGCAACCCTCTGTGGTGCATTGCGTGCAGGCACATGTGACTTAATCACTCCCTGTGAGTCGCAAAAGTGATCAAGCAGTGCATTTGCTAATTTATTCAAGTCTAGGATCTTATGGATCTCACCATTTGCTTCACTAGTGCGAGGGTCTAATGCTGCCGCACCGACTGCTTGCTAGGTGATTTCTCGGCATTCATCTTTAGGTGGCTTATTCTCTCCTCCTAATGGCGAAAAATTATCCTCGTCAAATATGCAATCAGCGAACCGAGCCGTATGCAAATCTCCAGTCATGGGTTCTAAATATCGGATTATTGAGATACTTTCGTATCCAGCATAAATCCCAGACTTTCGGAGAGAGCCCATAGCAGCACGCTGTGTGGGTGGTATAGGTACATATACCTTGCAGCCAAATTTTCTTAGATGAGAGATCTTGGGGATTATGCCCTGCGTTAGTTGCATAGGTGAATCGATGTTGTGGGCCGATGGTCTATAATTGATGGGATTTGCTACATGAAGGACTGCATGTCCCCAGCAAGAGTTCGGTAGGTTAGATTGCAAGAGAAGTGGCTGGGCAATGAATTTAATTTTCTTGAGCAATGCCTCTGCTAGCCCGTTCTGCGTATGAACATGCGGTACCGAGTGCTCAAGGTGAATCCCCGATGCAGTGCAATAATCATCAAAGGTCTTTGAGATAAACTCTCCGGCATTGTCCATACGAATGGATTTGATGTTATGCTCGGGGAACACATTCTTAAGACGGATAATCTACGAGATTAGCTTCGCGAACGCGTGGTTCCTCGTCGAGAGTAAACTCACGTTCGACCATTTCGAGGAAGCATCAATGAGCACCAAAAGTACCTAAACGGCCCTGACAGGGGCTGAATGGGGCCACATATATCTCCCTAAATCCGTTGAAGGAAAGCGGGGACTTCATCTCTATCCTTCAGGACCAATGGCCTAGTAATCAGTTTTTCGGTGGCACAGCTAGTGCACACAAAATCTTCATGATTCGAAAAATTTATAACACTGATACCATGGCCTTGCGAATTGTTCATAATCTCTCTCATCATTCTAAGACCGGGGTGGCCAAGTCTGCTATGCTAGAGGGAAAAGAGTTCAAAGCTCCTAAAGGTCGTCTTAAGGGAGGTGAACACTGCTGGTGCTCTAATACCAGTGTGGTATAGCCCGGTTTCTAAGGAGGCGAACTTCTCGAGAATTCGCTTCTCACATCCGTTGTCTGCACAATGCACAAAAATTCATTGCCATTCTCTATGGTTTCTACGTGAAATCCATTGGCATGGATGTCACGAAAACTCAATAGTGTTCGACTGGATTCAAGGTATAATAATGCCTCTTTCATTTCAATTATAGTTCCCATAGGTAAAATTATAGACGCTTTTCCCGAGCCTACAATGCAAGTCTCGCTTCCAACGATAGTGGTGATACAACCAGTATTCTTTGAGATAGATTGGAAGTACTTCGATTCTCGCATAATACAATTCGTAGTACCATTATCCACAATGCATAATTTCTCCATGGACGCTACACAAATATATATATATATATATATAGTTGCAATCAGGTAATGGCACAACCACATATGCAAAGCATATTAATTCATGCAAAATTCAAAATATTATAAATTCAATCATACTGAAATTCAGGGTTCTTCAAGACCAACCACGAGAATTAAAAATATGCTCTCCTAGAGCTTACAATGCAAGGAAAAATTCTAAAAATTCATTTAAATATCTTCTAACGCAACCACTCTAAGATGATAGCAGCGACAGGCTGCAAGAGAAAACTAGATAGACTCGATGAACATGGCGTCCACACTCTGCCGGATGTTGGAGTCATCAAAGTGATCAATCTTCATTGCGCCTTAAGGGACAGGGCCAGGAGGGGGCAGTGGGAGAGATGCCAGTTCCTCCCCGAGGAGATCATCCTCTTCAAACTCATCTTCAGGCTTAGTATTTTCCACTTGAAGCTCTGCGAGATGCGCTTCAATGGGACGCTTCTTCTTGGCCTGATGTGCTGCGACCACTTTCTTGGGCTCAAGGCAGATCCTAGACCAATGCCCCTTCAGGCCGCAGCGATAGCACGTTTGGTTCTGTTGGCCATACGGCTTGCGCGGCCCCTGATTACCAGACTTATCAGTTGCTGCCCCTTTCTTTCCTTTCCCTTTCTTGCCCTTCTTATTGGGCTTCTTCACCTTGTAATTATTGGCATTAATTTCAGTGCCATTCAGGTTATTTGGTGCTTGGGACTTAAAATTTTTCATCAAGACATTATCATGAGTTTCAGACACCATCATTATATCAATGAGAGTGTTATACTCCTCAATGTTGTTCTAACGGTAGCTGTGGGCTAGCTGAATTTTATTGGGATGGAAAGTAGAGAGGGTTTTCTCAATCTTCTCTTACTCAGAGACAGGCTTGCCACAGAGCCTTAGATTGGTGCAAATGCGATGTAACGCAGAGTTATAATCAGCAACAGACTTAAAGTCGGCCACCCTCAGGCGATTCCAGTCCTGCTGGGCTTGTGGGAGAATTGAATATCTCAACCTCTCAGAACGCTTGCAGAGCGCATTCCACAGCCCTAGGGGACATGTCACTGCCATGTACTCACTTTTCAGAGTAGGTGACAAGTGATGCCTAAGGAAATGCAGGGCCTGGTAATTTTGTTCAGAGGTGGGGTAGCCCTGGCCAATGCCAATGGTGCAACGTAGCTGCTTGCTGCCCAGGACAATTTCAACATCGGACTTCCAGGTCAGAAAGTTCTGCCCCTAGGGGGCAAGCTCCTCGAAATCATGGCTTGCAAGGCCAGTCATCTGCAAGATAACCAAATATATGATTACTTCAGGTAATCAATCTAGAGTGGTGCGTGACATAAAAATAATTCTCGCGGTTTTAGTACGGTGCCATTACGAGATGCAAACTAATTACTGATAATATAACAAGCAATAATTTACAGAATAATTGCATAGAAATAATAAACAGTAAAAGAGCAATTCAAAAGTAATTCACTTAATTCTGCAAGAATCGGGATTTTTTCAAATTTCTTTTGAAAATTTTCGTTTAATCTGGACCTTTCGGTCCAGCGTACGACCTGCTCCTAGCAACGTTGCACGTAGTCTTTTAACGGTTTGAAAACAAATAATTTTCAAAAACCTAACAGGTGATTCTGCAAGAATCTGGGGAATTTCTGTAATTTTTAGAATTTTTCGGAGGCTATTTTCAATTTTCTAGGCCCTTATACCAAATCTGCCCAATTTCGGCCCAACTTGGGCCTTTCGGCCCATGTATAGGCGCTGGGCGCCAGGCCGGCTCGGGCGCGGGCGGGGCAAGCCTGCTCGGGCCAGGCGGGGCAGGCCTGCTATGGGCCGTGCCGGCCCAAACGCCCGGGCGACTAGGGTTTCCCGCCCTAGCCGCCACAGGCGGCGGCGGCGGCAGGCGCGGCGACGGCGGCAGCACGGGCAGCGGATGCGCAAGCGCATGCTGGCGCAGGCGTGGCCGGGCGTGGCGCGTGCGGGCGCGAGCGCAGTGCGGTGTCGGTGGGCGCGGCCAGGCGAGTGCGGGCGCGGGCGC
>SPJY01007441.1:397328-525028 GCA_005191435.1 Raddia distichophylla | reverse complement strand
GTGTCGGCGGGACGCGGGCGGGCGCTGGCGCGCGCCGCGGCGGCGGCGCCGGCAGGGCGCAACGACGAGCGGGATGGTGGTGCCGACAGGGCGCGTGGACGAGTTCAATCTTTTAGATTGTTTTTACAAATCCCTAAAACGAATCTACTAAAAGTTGTTTGTAAAATTTTCATTCTACTAGAAAAATCTCACAATCTTTCTTGATCTGCAATCAGATTCAAACACAGATTACGATCTACTGGGTAACCGGTGCGCCAAGTTATACCTTCGTGGTAGAAGTGGATGTAGATCGTTCTTCCTCGCGGATTGATCGGCACGTCAAGGAGCGAGCGTGCTGATAACGTGTTGCGGAACCTCGCTACCGGGTGTAGTCCGAGGTATAAACCTGGACAATCAATCACAGAGAAAGATCAAAACACAGGAGACACAGAGATATATGGGTGAAACTTCTCTTTATTATTTCTTAGATCTGTTATACAATTGCTGCTCCACCTCTTCTTTATATTAGTGCTTAGGGTTTAGGCCAGGTCTATTGTGGGTCCCACTGTGGGGTAGCCGCCGGCCGGCCCTAGTCGCACCGTGCTGCGCGCTGGCCCGAGCCGGGCCGGGCCCCCCCTATAGGTGGTTTCCCAACACTTGGCATTATAAAAGGACACCTAGACCCCTTGAAGTCGACACATCAAGCCCCACCTCGGAAAACCTAGCCGTCGCAAGTTTTCGATCTACTCCCGAAGCTCTTTTCGAGGTATCTCGTATTTTCTTCCACCCAAAACCCAATTTCGACCCCTCCATTGTGTAGAGCATCTCCTGAGCTTTGATTTGAGCATAAATTTCGCATATTTTGGTGGAGATATGAAGAAGTAGGAGGGGCCGCAAGTCTCAAGCCGGAGGAGGAGCTTGAGTCGCCTCGGATTGCGCGCCGTGCTACCATGTCACCGCCGCCTCCCGCTCGTCAGCTCACTGACAGCAGGCCCGGCTAGCCCGTGGGTCCCGCTTGTCAGCGCCTCAGCCTGAGCCACTGAACCGGCCGGTTTTTCCGGTTTTCTCCGGTTTTGCTCTGTTTTAGCCCTTAATTAGATCCAATCTTCAATAATTATTTTCCGTTGCATCCGAAGTCCAATTAGGGTGATTCCAGAAGCGTTGGATCACAAATTCTCTCTAGTATTTTAATAAATTATTATTTATATATACTTTTGATTGATTTATTGATTGATTTGCTATTTTCTTGTGCATGTGCATGCTTTGGGCATAGACCGAGTTTGTAGCCGTCGTTCGTGTTTGGGATCGTTCCAAGATCAACCAGGAGGACCTCAAGACTCGGACTTTTACCAAGGCAAGTGTAGGTGGTGCATATTGCTACCTAATATTGCAAAATCCACTTTTATTTTTCTGTTTGTTTTACTCTTGCATTAAATTGATGAGTTGAGGGTAGAACCTATTATATTCACAATTGCGTCATTGACCCTGTGAATTTTATCCTGTTTATTGAATGCCTTAGTTTAATTCCTAGCCTATCCTCTGTGCTTAGATATGCTAGTGCTCGTGGGTTTGTAGTTGATTGGTGGATCATTAATTAATTTGCTGTAACTTAGTATGATGGAGATGCTGAGTTATGTTAATAACCTAATCAATTAAAACCTGCGTGGTGTGTGTTGACTCAAGGTGGCTAGTCGGGTGGTACTCTGGTTTGTGGTATGTTGGAGGGAGTCACCTTGGTCTAAGGTCTTTGGACGTGTGCTTATCTATCCAAACTTAACAAGTGCAACCACCTGTGCTAGTTTAAGCATGTACCGGAGAATGTTCTATCCCTAGCTTAGTTGTCAGTGATAACTGGTTAATATACGGTACTTTGAAAAGATCGGACATTTGGGTTCCTTTGGCTCACGAGGGGGACCCGTAGTGTCGCAACCTTAGAGGGGGTATCGGTATTAATAGGAGGATCTAATGAACTGCCTTGTACAACTACTTGGTCTCTACTTGGTCTCTGCTCCTAAGGAAGAGCTAAGACGTAGGGCTTGTGGGTAAAGTGTGCTAAACTCTGCAGAGTCAAAACTATCATGATAGCCGTTCCCACTGTTAAGGGAGGGGAGGAAAGTCGTACATGGTAGTTTCATGTGTTTAATTAATTAATGGTGGGTTTGGAGTTGAATAGAGTTAAGTGATCTATTCGAGCTGAGTTATTCAATTTGCGGAGGGGCTGTGGAGCCGAGCTCTGTGTGTTGGGAATCATTTACATTAATTTACAACCGCTTTTACATCAATTTCATAATAATTGATTAGTATAGGTTTTGTGCAAAAATAGCCAACCTATTCTTTGAGGCCTTGCATTCATTAAGGACTCTTGCTGAGTACTTTGTACTCATATGTCTTGAAATCGATGTTCCTTTACTTCAGGAGAAGACGACGGACCTCTGTACGCCGCTGAAGACTTTGGGGCTGAAGATTAGTTGTCGTGAAGGGTTGGATTGGAGCTGTCATCATACTTGTTTTTCCGTTGTATTACTTTTATTTACACTTTGAATTATTATGAAAACTATACCTATTGTAATAGGTAGTTGTTTGGTCCAATTACTTTTACAAGTTATTATGATACTTTATTAGTTATTGGTGACTGTATGATGATTGCTCGAACATGTCGCTCATGAGTTGCTAGCATTGATCTCTACGACTAGCAATGAATCGTGAGTGGATCCTGGTGTAACCGGGGTCTCGACATATATGGCTCCATGGAGCCTAAGCTCCATTGGTATCCACCGTCCAGTTTTCTTTGATCGGATTGACATAATTAACATATAGATTAACAGATCTTCTAAATGAATACCCGTTAAGACAATGATATTAATGCACTCTTTAAATCACTCATTAATCATGTAACTAATTCACTTTTCAAATTACCATCCATGTATACACGTGCACATCTGATACTCGAGTATTCTATATACATTAATCATTTTATTTTCATCCAAATATTTTTGGGTATCTTGTTCAAAAGTTATATTACAAAGTATTATTAGATTAAACACGTCCTCTGGTTGCTTCGGTTGTTTTAATATATACACAACAGGGTATATACCCATGACATTTTTCGGGTATATACTTGGTTTTTACAGATACTCATTTTTTTTTGGGTAGATGCAATACATTTGAGAACCTCCGTATACATGACATATATGTATATAAAAGCACAAAGTGTACATGTCCCTTTTATTTGAGAACATTCGCATACATGACACATACGTATAGAAAACATTTGATTCCATGGGTATTATACATCGAGGTATCCAATTAAGTTCTTTAAATCAAAGGAAAAAAGAAGATGGCTATATATATGCATTCCAAAATGAAATACAGATTACAGGTCATGCTGATAGCCTGATAATCAAATGATTATGAGTACACATTTGTCTTGAAATCCAACCAAAAAGAACGAACATAATGCACCTAAACGACAGATATACATGGAAGATGAAGCTAACAGGAAGAAATGTGTCTTCCACGCTGCCGCCCCTAATCCCGAACCAACCCAGCCGAAGCAATGAAAAGCGACGAACTCATGGTATGAAAAAAATATATATATATATATATATATATATATATATATATATATATATATATATATATATATATATATATATATATATATATATATATATATATATATATATATATATATATATATATATATATATATATATATATATATATATATATATATATATATATATATATATATATATATATATATATATATATATATATATATATATATATATATATATATATATATATATATATATATATATATATATATATATATATATATATATATATATATATATATATATATATATATATATATATATATATATATATATATATATATATATATATATATATATATATATATATATATATATATATATATATATATATATATATATATATATATATATATATATATATATATATATATATATATATATATATAGAGAGAGAGAGAGAGAGAGATTTGCTAGCGTGAACTCGAGTGCACGGATCCCTCCGTGAACTTTGATGGGTTTTTGAAATCCGAGATGTCTAATGACCGATCCGAACCGTTGATCTTGTTTGTCATGTCGAAACGTAGCCACCAACCAAGTTTCGTATTTTTTGAATTTTTTTCTATTTGTTTTCTAATTTTGAAAATCAGCTTTTTTGGACGCTCCATGACTATTTAGAAGGTTGATTTTCAAAATTAGAAAACAAATAGCAAAAAAAATACGAATACGAAACTTGGTTGGTGGCTACCTTTTGACATGATGAACAAGATCAACGGTTTGGATCGATCACTAAAGTTCTCGGATTTCAAAAACCCGTCGAAGTTCACGGAGGCTCCGTGAACTCGAGTTCACGCTATGTATGTATGTATGTATGTATGTATGTATGTATGTATGTATGTATGTATGTATGTATGTATGTATGTATATGACATGTTAGCATCTAAATAATGAAAGGACAACACCACGTAAAACATGCGGATAGGATATGAATATGATATGTTAATTACCCTTTGCAAAAACTGTATCATGTAGAGGTTGTGATTCTGGATTGCTTCCATCTTCCTGATGTTCTCCTCTTGCTCCGCCTGCCGAGCCCGCACTTCCTCCTCCTACCGCTGCTCGCCCGCCGCCCTTTTTTGTAACAACTCCTCGATAAGCTAGCTCTGGGCTTCTAGCTGGACAACGGCGGCAGACGAGGCCTGCTGTCGACGTGCCCTGACCTCGGGGCGGTACGCGGTGGGTGCCACGACGGATTCCATCATGCCACATTTGCCTTGAGCCCTTCCACTAAACTCGTCGTAGAGGACCATAGGGTCGGCCGGCATATTGGCGGGGTCACAGTCCTCACCGTGCTTCGCCCGCATGGCCGCGGTATATGCATTCTGCGAACAAATGAGATGCTACGGATTAGTTAGAAAACGGTCGAGTAGGTGTAAAGAAGCGAAAAGAGTTAGTCACTTACATCTTTCTCCTGGGCAGCTGGCGGCATCGGCGGCTGTGTGCCATCTGGGAGCACACGTGTGGCGTGTGTGCAATCCACCACAAGGCGAATCCTGAGGGCTCAACCCCGGTTGCAGCCTCCTGTGTGAAATCAAATAGTGACATATTAAACCTTATGAAATGTAGTTAATTGTAGCTGTAAAAGATGAATGTGCTCACCAAGTCTCGCGCGACGTGACTCATGCCGAGGCCGCCCATGTAGGTGGTGCACATTTCAGCCCCGGAGTCCCTACTGTCCCTGTTCCTCTTGGGCACGGCGATCCATTCAGGCGACTCCCAAGTGAGGCAAAGGTACCTCCAAGCCCGTGGACACTTGTCATTCAGGGTGTTGCTGGTGAGCAACTCGTGACGGTGAGTTGCTCTACACGTGGCCAGTGGGTGTAGCTATTCCCTAGGAGTAGAAACCATTTATATATATATTTATGGAAAAAGTGCCAGTTTGGTCCCTCAACTTTCACGTTTTCGTCAAATTCGTCCCTGAACTCCAAAACCAGTTTTGTCATGTTCCCGATCTTTCAAAACCGTGCTGATTTGGTCCCTTGACCGGTCAAACCCAGATTGAAGGTCGGTTTTAGCTGATGTGGCGCTCATGTGGCGGTTTTAGCTGATGTGGCGCTCAGGTGGCACACTCCACGTGGCTTTTTTTCGGGCCAACGGCACCGTCCTCGGTAATTCACCATTTTCGAGATCTTATGTTGCCCGGATGAATTTTGGTTGAACACTAAAGTTGTAGATAATTGTGAGGTGCATCTTTTTCATGTAGACAAGTTTTTCATTTGAGCAATGTATGAATTTATAAAAAATATTTTTGTCGCTGCCTGCTTTCGGGCCGATGGCACCGTCCTCAGTAATTTGCCATTTTCTAGGTCTTATGTTGCTCGGATAAATTGGGTTGCACACGAAAAGTTTATATAATTTCCAGGCTCATGTTTTTCATGTAGACAAGTTTTTCATTTCAGCAATGTATGAATTTATAAAAAAGGCAAAATTGGTCTCATACCATCGAAAGATCCCATGTTTGGGTTTTTACCATCAAAAGACTACAGTTCACTTTAATACCACCCAAAGCTCCTTTTGTTTGGGTTTTTACCACTCCGTCGGCCTCCCCTCATCTACCGTTACTGCCTCCGTTTTATCTCTGGCGCGACTGTTCAGTTGCCTCTTGGGCGACGGTGCAAGCGCGGCGATGCAGGCGGCGACTGCGAGCGCGGCGGAGCCGGCGACGACTTCATGCGCGGTTATTGGGCCATCAGCAACTTCGTGCAGCGGTGACAGCGACTTCGGGTGCGCCGGCTTCGTGCGGCGACGGCTTAGGTCCACGGCGAGCGCGGACCCGACGGCGGCGGCCGTGGCAGCTTCGCGGCACGCGCGGCGTTGGGGTTTGCAATCCGGCTGATGGCGGCTTCGAGCCAGCGATGAGCAGTGCAACGGCAACCGCGGCGGCGCCGGCTTCATGTTGCGGCGTCGGAGGCGCGACGCGGCCGGCGATGTCTTCCGGTGCCTCTGCTTCGGGCCTGTCAAACTCGCCTTGGTCACCTTGGTCACGGCGACCGCCTCAGCTTCGGGCTGGAGGTGGCTCGCACAACAACGATGGCCGTGTCCAGATCGATGCCATCCATGGATGTTACGTGATTGATTAGGCAAACAGTAACGTGAACTGTAACGGTAGATGAGGGGAGGCCGACGGAGTGGTAAAAACCCAAACAAAAGGAGCTTTGGGTGGTATTAAAGTGGACTGTAGTCTTTTGATGGTAAAAACCCAAACATGGGATCTTTCGATGGTATGAGACCAATTTTGCCTATAAAAAATATTTTTGTCGCTGCCTGCTTTCGGGCCGACAGCACCGTTCTCGGTAATTAGCCATTTTCGAGGTCTTATGTTGCTCGGATAAATTTGGTTTGAACACGAAAGTTGTAGATAATTCAAGGCGCATATTATTAAAGCAGACAAGTTTTTCATTTGAGGAATGTATGAATTTATAAAAAATATTTTTCTCGCGGCCTGCTTTCGGGCCGACGACACTGTCCGCGGTAATTCGCCATTTTAGATGTCTTATATTACTCGGATGAATTTGGATTGAGCACTAAAGTTGTAGATAATTTTGAGACGCATCTTTTTAATGTAGACAAGTTTTTCATTTGAGCAATGTATGAATTTATAAAAAAATATTTTTTGTCGCTGCCTGCTTTCGGGCCGACGGCACCGTCCTCGGTAATTCACCATTTTCGAGGTTTTATGTTGCTCGGATGAATTTGGGTTGAACACGAACGTTGTAGATAATTTCGACGCTCATTTGTTTTGTATAAACAACTTTTTCATTTGAGTAACGTATGAATTTCTACAAAATTATTTTACATGCTGTTTTGTTACTCGTGAAAAAAAAGCCACGTGGAGTGTGCCACATGAGCGCCACATGAGCTAAAACCGCCACATGAGTGCCACATCAGTTAAAACCGTCCTCCAATCCGGATTTGACCGGTCAAGGGAATAAATCAGCATGGTTTTGATTTTTGAAAGATCGGGGACGTGCCAAAACTGGTTTTGGAGTTCAGGGACGAATTTGGTGAAAACGTGAAAGTTGAGGGACCAAACTAGCACTTTTTCCTATATACACGGAGACCATAATCTACCCCTGGGTGTAGGTGTAGATTAAGCTAATCTACAACTAGGCAGCGCTGGTCCTTTTTGGGATGGGATGGTTCTGCTAGTTCCACAATAATTGAAAGTAATTCAAATGAACTGACTTTGGCACTCGGCAGTAATTGGACTTGGATGTGGTGCCGAGAATTGTGGGGCCATTAACTATTGGACTTTGGCACTCGGCAGTAATTGGACCAAGTTTCGCATTTTTTCGAATTTGTTTGCTATTTGTTTTCTAATTTTGAAAATCAGCCTTCTAAATAGTCGTGGAGCGTCCAAAAAAAGCTCGGATTGGCGAACGGTTTTCACCAATGCGTTACTGGCATTTTTTCCAACAAAACAAGACTAGACTTGGTGCAAAAATTTGAATTTCTCAATTTTTCAAAAATTCAAATTTGTAACTATGCTTCAAATTCTGTATAACCAACTTCAAATTTTATGCTTCAAACCATGTTCATAGTAACCATATCCATGGTAACCATATTTTGTTTTTTGAATATCTAACCATTTTTTTTTGTATTTTGAATCTGTAGCCATTTTTTGAGATTAACTATTTTTCGTATAGAAACCATATCCATGGTAACTATTTTTCGTATTTTGAATCTGTAACCATTAACTATTTCGCCCCGTCGTCGGCACCACATCCAAGTCCACATTTATATATATATCCACAGACATTCCCGGGGGCGGGGTCCTCTAGCCAAGCCCCAACGCCTCCTGCATCGCAGTTCGTCTACACTCCGTCGCAGGGGGTACCACCGACGCAGGCCGGCACTTTCCCCGCGTTCGTGCCGCCTCCCTGGATGCCTATGGTTCAGTTCCCGCCGGCAACAATGCCTCCTCCAGGGGTATGTATTTCCGCCATAACATTTTTATAAGAGTGCATAAATGCATAATGTTTGTCAAATACGTGATTTTCTCTGCTCTTGCAGGTGTCCGGCTCAGCTACGTCTGCTCATGCACAGATTGAGCAGCAGGGAGGTAACGACAGTGCCACAGGCTCTGCGGCCATGTTGTTCGTCGATGGCATATTTGCGCATGATCCAAGCCTCTACGACGGTTCGCACAACCCTTATGTTTGGTTTATATGCACCTGACGTCGTCTATGTGATGTGACTTAGTATTATTCGACCATATGTGACATATGTGTCTTTTGTAACCTATATGACATTGTTATGGACTTATGTGCTGACAATTGTGAATGTATGTGAAGGCTATGTGCATTTTGTTTCATATTTGTCATTGATTTTGTATTTTGCATTGATGTGATTGTGGAGTGCTCGAAAATGTGTGGTTTCGAGCACCTAAATATGTGTGGATCATGTGTGGAGAATTTGATAATGTATTTGTGCTGGAAATTGTGGTTTTTTACAGGTTAAATATGAGGTTTTTTATGTAATAAAGCAGCCATTTTAATTGCTGCTGCAATATCAATGTCGGCGCCCTCCTATATGCCGCCGACATAGCCCACGCTCCAGGCGCTCGGCCACATCCAGATGGACGCCACCTATGTCGGCGGCATATAGGAGGTCGTCGACATAGGCCAGGCTCCAGGTGCTCGTGCCCCCTGGAGGCCACCGGTGTCGGCGGCCTTGGCAAATGCTGCCGACATAGGGCTATGCCCCCTACATGCATTTGCCAAGGCCGCACACAGGGCTATGCCCCCTACATGCATTTGCCAAGGCCGCCGACACTGGTGGCCTCTAGGGGGCACGAGCACCTGGAGCCTGGCCTATGTCGGCGGCCTACTAAATGCCGCCGACACTGCCCTGACACGCGTCGTGCAGTCGTTCCGTGGTGGAGCCCATCGGTCAGGGCGCCGTTAAACGGGGCGAGCCGTCAGGGCGTATCAGTGTCGATGGCATATTATGCCGCCCACACTGGTGGCATCCAGGGTGGTTGCCCAGGATGTGGCTTTGTCGGCGGGCCCGTCGACAAAGTCTAGCTGTGTCGACGACGCGGCCTCGACGGCGCAGTGTCGACGGCCAGCCGCCGGCATTGACCTATGTGGGTGGCATTATGGGCTGTGTGGGCGGCATTTGCCAGTGGTGCCTAGGACCTTGCAAGGGCTGGGCAGTGAATCATCACATACTGCCTCACGCTATCAGCGACTCAATGATTGCTAAGCAACTGGTATGTGCTGATCTAATATTTGTATGCGCGGAGCATCTCAAAAGACTGGTTTCACTTCTTTCATCTAACATGTCGTATGTTTAGATTTGTTGATTTTTTGAATGGCCCTTTCGAAATATGTGTCATCCCTTGCAATCAACGAATCACTGACTTCCATTGCTCAAGGTATGTACAGATCTTTTTTTGTCTCAAGAATATTACCCGGCCATTTTTTGAGTCACCGAGTAAATTATCTCTTGTAAAAGACTAAAATCAAATGCATGTACATGTTCAAATCTAGGTTGTTGTTTTCTCCCTGTATACATGTATTTTTTTCCAGAGCTATGAACCCACATAGCTTTCAAATGTGGCATATTGGTTTATAAAAGAATTGAATACTAGTTATTCAAAAAAATCCATATTTATTTTGCTTGTTGGAGTAGTACTTTCAGATCAAATCGAGTGGAACTTTTAGAGTAGTATTTTCAGAGTACTTTGTTTATACGTAGCTTTTGTATTTGGCTAAAACTTGGGTACTGTATCATGGATTTTTTTAATAATATCTCAAACCAAAGTTAACTGGACGGTAGTATGTTCAGGTATTAGCCTTTGTTTGATAGTATGTTTAGGTTAGCTAGTATTATGTTCAGATACAATGGGTTTAGCCTATGGCAGTATGTTCAGATACAGTGAATTCCTCACTTGTTTCAAGATTCGCAGGTAGTATGTCCCCATGCTGAATGTTTGCCAGAAGTATGTTAAGAATCAATCGTTTGGTTTGGAACAAGGTTTTATTATCAGTTCTCTCAAATTCCTTGGCTAATGTAGCAATCCGGCCCTACCAAAGCTTCAGCCAGTGTCATTTGCATTGTAGACTACTGAAAAGATTGGAAGTTACATTAGCCATGCGACTTTCCTCCCTTCATAACTTGGTTGTATTTTCAGGTTCAGATAAATATGTTCCATCAACCCTGCGACTTCATCACCTCATTAACTTATTTGGTAATATTTTCAGGTTTAGATAACTATGTTCAAAGTTGTAGTATGTTCATGTTCAGGTATATATGTCTTTTTCATACAACTTATCTGGTAATATGTTCGAATTCAGAATATTAATTTCATCAAAATGGTAGTATGTTCATGTTATGATGACTTATTCCTTTAAACTTTGGGCGATTGCGTTTTTGAAGCAACAATGTGTAGTAGCTGAATCTGAACATACTTCTAGTTGTGGGCTGAACCTGGGCATACCACCATGATGGGCATTCTACCAGTTTTGTAATGCTAAATCAAAATATGCTACCATCCAAAGGCAAACAACTGAAACTGGAAAACAGTATGTATACCAAGATTTGCCATAATCATGTCCAGCTATGCAAGAGCCAAGAAGTATTTGTGTTCTATATTTAGTTTCGATGACTTTTATCTATTGAATGGTAGTATTAGTCCAGCTGACAAAAAAATTGCACTTCGTATGTTCAATTTCAGATGACTTGTATCAATCAGATGGTGGTACATTTCGTTTCAGAACTTGGTGGAAATGGTCTGGTAGCATGTTTAGTTTCATAATAGTGTCAAGCGGATGGTAGTATGTTCAGTTTCAGGGCTAAAAGATGGCCAGTCAGATGTAAGTATGTTCAGTGGCAAAGCTAAAAAATGGCCTGTCGGATGGCAGTATGTTCAGTGGCAGAGCTAAAAGATGGTTTGGTAGTATGTTCAGTTAATTGTGTCCTAGTGCGATAGATATGACTGCTGATCTGTATCTATATGCAATATCAAATACTAGAAAGTCAAGCAAATGTTTTGATGTCATTGTTTCTTAATACCACGTCTATTTGACCACTCTTCGAGGGACACTACCTGTGCATGCAAGAAAATCTAGGCCCACATCGAAACAAGCAGCATCACATACAAAGATAATACCAATAAATGACTGTATTGTATACAAAGCCCACATAGAAACATATGCTGATCTTTCAAAAAGAAAACAAAAGATACATATGCTGAGATGCAAACGTGTCGGCTAATGTATTCAAAGAAACTACTCCAATTATACCATCTGCATACTCCACTTGTTGGTTTGAAATTTGAAAGTGTGTAGATACAACGGCCATCCGCAGGTGCTTGGGGAGTATCTAAGAGCATCTCCAATGGAGACACATCAGCAGCTCCACATCATCATTTTCGCTGACCTGTAGGAGAGAGAAGACGAAATGGGCAAGCGCCGGCGCTTCACCAAGCGCCGGTCGCTAGGCGTGCGGCTCAATGCAACCCCGCCACGCGTCCATCCCCCACCCCTTCTCTCTCCCTCCAGTGCTGGTTGGTTCACTCCATGGTCGGAGTCGAAGCTCACCTCGCCGAAATCGCCGCTCACCTCGTCGGAGTGGTCGCCGCCGCGCCATGGCCAGAGTCGCAACTCACCTTGCCGAAGTCGCCGCTCACCTCGTCGTCGTCGCCGGCGAGATGGCTTGAGGCGGCGGCGAGGGGAGGGGGCCGCAACGGCAAGGCCGCGTGGGACGACCGCGGCGAGGGGAGGGGGCACGACGGCGAGGCCGCGTGGGACGGCGGCGGCGATGGGAGGAGAGGGCGACAACGAGGGGAGAGGGGATCGACGGCGAAGAAGCCTTACCACTTCGCCGCCAACGCCGTAGGATCCGGGACGCACCGTCGCCGTCGCTGCCTACGCCGGCAGATCCGGACTCGGCGGCGAGGGGAGTGGGGACGGGTGGTGGGGAGGACTGCAGCTGAAGAAATGGAGTTGGGGCCTTGGGGTCTTATAGCCAATAAGTTGGCTCTACCATTAGAGATGCTCTAATCGTCGAAGAACCATACAGTACGTGAGAATTACAACAATTAATATATCAAAAAGGCTGTAGACCGGAAGGCCGGCGCGGTCCGGATGCGCGCGGCGCGCGGGAAACGCGTAGGAATTAATAGGCTGTTTGGTTGCCTTCTCTCACGAGCCTGGCCCGTCCGACTCAGCCAGGCTAGTGAGATACAGGATGTGCAGATGCAGAGACAGTGTTTGGTTGAGTGTTTAGTAGGCGAATATTTTGAAATTTAATTATTTTAAAATTTATATAGCGAGTGTGGTCTAGTTTTGTTCGAAAAAATGTCAGAAATCCATTTTTGGAATCGGTTCGGTAATCGGATATGCTGATAAAAAGATACAAACAAAAAAGGAAAAAATAAAAAACTTACATGCCATGTTAAGAGTCCATGCATGGCTTGATATGGTGACTGACTGTGGCCCCATGCGCAAAACACGAGGCCGTCATGTGTTACATTCAGAGAAACGCTCATTTTCTGTGTTTCTCCAGAGCCAGACTGCATGGAGAATCTTGCATTCATAGAGCCAGGCTCAAAGCCAGATGCAGACAACCAAACACAAGAAAAAAAATAAGATCCTGCATCTGTAGATGCAAATCTCTATAAATGCAGCTAACCAAACAGCCTATAACACACTGTGCGCATGCAGGGTGGGTCCCACAGCATTTTTTCTTTTGGTGACCATAATTTTTGACTGGATGCTACAATCCACAAACCGTTTGCATCAACGTGTTTCTCGTATTTTTACGAAGAAAACAAGATACATGTTGTCATATAACTCTTCAAACTTACCTGGTGAAACTTGGGTTTCGCTTACTGAAACTTGGATTTCATATTCGTTAAACTTGCTGAACTGTCAAGTTTATCAGGTTTAATGCAAGTTTCATCAAGTTTCAACAGGTCTCATACAAGTTTCTTCAAGTTTCATCAAGTCAATTCAAGTTTCAACAGGTTTCATCCAAGTTTCATCAGGTTACATCGAAGTTTCATCCAAGTTTCATCAGATTTTATCAGCACACGATCAAGTTTCATCAGCACATGGCCAAGTTTCGCTAGTATATGTGTAAGTTTCATAAGTGCCTTCTCATAGTTTCACACAAAAAAATTGAAAAGTGAAAAAATCAAAAAAATTAAAAAAAAATTAAAATGGGTTGCTCTCGATTTTAGAAGAATTATGAAATTTATTCCACACATTTTAAACACTGTTTGAATTCTATACCAAAATCAGAAGTTTAATTGAAAATTTAATCAACTGATCGACTAACAACTACACGGTGTCATCTATGCACGCGGGAGCACGCGGATGCATCGGATGTGCGTGGTGCCGAACGATTCGACGGCTGGCGCTGGCCCGATCCAGCTCCTCGCGCCGGACGTCCGAACGCTGGCACCCGCCTTAGTATATAGGTTTTTCAATCAATATGTAGCATAGTTGAGATCCATAATACAGGAGAAAGAAACCATGTTTGCTATGAGATACTCCATACGCAAACCATGGCAGCGGTGGTACATCCAATATATTGATGTTAGCGACTAATCAAGTGGAGTATCTGGTTCACGTAAACAACCAACTAGAACTAATAGCGCATACTCCGGTGGTTCACGTAACAACGGTGCTAACAGCTGATCCAATTTTTCGGATTTTCTCCTCCTTCCTCATTTTTATTAGTTCTAATTAGGATAATTAGGAAGGAAGTAACTACACCTGGGAGTAGAAAAGAGGCTTTTATATATATAGACACACACACTCCTAAGTAGATTAGCCTAATATACTCACGGACCAACCAGAACGCACACGTCCATATTGGGAACCACCCAGATCGAAACTGTACGTGCTCACGAAACTATCGCCGCGGGCAGCGGCGCAGCTAGCCCATCCGCCACCGGCGCCCGTCATTGTCGGCCCCGACGTCGCCGGCCTCCAGCTCCCCCACCACCGCCGGCCATCCTCCTTGACATGCGCCGCCGCCGACCCCGGCGACGCCCCAGCCCGCGCCGTCGACCCCGGCGTCCCCCGCCACCGGCCTCACCGGCCCCGCCGTTGTCGTCTTCAGATCTGGGTCGGAGGCGCTGCGCCACGCCGACCCCGGCGTCGCCCCAGCCCGCGCCGCCGACCACGGCATCGTCTGCCGATGGCCTCACCGGCCCCGCCGCCGTCGTTTTCAAACCTAGGCCGGCGTCGCTCGCACCCATCGCCAACCTTGGCGTCGCCCCAGCCCGCGCCGCCTTCCCCGACGTCACCAGCTGCCATCGTCTTCAGATCTGGGCCGCCGCTGCCGACGTTTGGGCACGGGGCCGCCGGCCCCAGCGCCGCCAGATCTGGGGCCGTGCTGCCACCGACATCGACGCCCGCCACCGCCATCCTCACTGGCGCCGCCGACTGCCGGCTCCGACGACTCCCACCACCGTCGCGTCTGGCGTTCTCCGCCCATGCCGCCGACCGGCCTCAACGTCCTCCGCTAGATCTGTCTCCTAGGGACCAACGCACCTGCATCCTCGTCGGCACTGACAACTCCCACCCACGCCGTCACCGGCTCCGTCGTCATCAGCCCCCGCCCCTGTCTCCAGTTCTGACGTTGTCATCCTGTGCCGTCGTCATCTACATGGCAATGGTGCCGCCAACGCGCTGCCATCTCCGGTGGCCTCCGCCCCTTCTTTGACGACGTTACTTTGAATTACAATGGCATAAAATCTGAGAGTAATGCTTAGTAATGTCATGGCAGATGTATTTCTACCCTTTTTTGTATGAATTTTGCTTATTCACCGGTCACTACGACATTGTAATTGGGTGTAATTATGTAACTTGCAGCAGTAATGAAATGTAAACCACATTTTTGGTCATACATTTGATTAAAAAAATGATCGTAATTGGGAGTAATCCATTTTGAATATTGTAATCCATTACTATGGGTTATCGCCAAACCCGTATTTGTAATTGGGTTTAAATTGACTTTTCTACTGTCTACTGAAAAACACATTCATCCTGATTACTATGAATTACTGTCATTTCGTCATTGGGTTCAAATTGAATTTTTCTAAATATTTCGAATTCATATGGCATTTGAGATCATGTTTTCTTTGAAAAAATAGTAGCAACACGATGGTGCGAAGCATTCGGTCATCAGATCGACGAACAAAAAATTAAATTGAAAAAACAAGCTGCAAAACACGTTTGAACCAGCAGTCAATGCTCCCACCTTTTTAGGCACCACATGCAGACCGTAATACTGCCATGCATCAAAACGAGTTATATTCAATTACTACGAATTACAGTCGAACTGACAGGACCGCCCCATCCCAATCTGGACGTGTTCGTCCGCGGGTAGAATAGCCTATTCTACACCCATGAGTAGTGTGTGTGTGTGTGTGTGCGTGCGTGCGTGTGTGTGTGCGTGTGTGCGTGCGCGCGTGCGCGGCCTCCTGTATCGAAGTGTTCTTTCTAGGTTCTTGAAGTTAAACATTCTTGATTGCAATGGTAGAGCCAGCCTTTTTGCCGTGAGGGACCGAAAAAGAGTTGCAAGAACGAGAGATTTGCTAACGTGAACTCGAGTGTACGGATCCCCCCGTACACTCGACGGATTTTTGATTTTCAAGATGTCTAAATACCGATCCGAACCGTTGATCTTGTTCGTCATGTCGAAAACTTTCTAAGTACCAAGTTTCGTATTTTTTTGAATTTTTTTGCTATTTGTTTTCTAATTTTGAAAATCAGCTTTTTTGGACGCTCCACGACTATTTAGAAGGCTGATTTTCAAAATTAGAAAACAAATAGCAAAAAAATTCAAAAAAATACGAAACTTGGTAGTTAGAAAGATTTCGACATGAAGAACAAGATCAATGGTTTGGATCGGTCGTTAGACATCTCGGAAATAAAAAAATTCGTCGAGTGTACGGAGATATCTGTGCACTCAAGTTCACACTAGCTATTCTCTCTCTCTCTATATATATATAATGAGATTGACGACGAATTAATTACTTCAGACGAATAAATTCAAATGCTCTGGTACCAATAATTCACAAGTGTATGGCACCAGTAATTTAAAAGTATTAAAACCCCAAATGCGTATGTTGGTTGAAAGGAGAAAAAACTTTTGTTCAATGCTTAGCCCACTGCTACAGTATTCTGCCACTATTTGCTACAGTATATGCTCCCCACTATCTGCAGTAATAGGATTTAATTCAGATTTAATTAATTACTAATTTTGAGCATGATCTTTGCAGGTTGGCGAAACCAACAATTCAGCCGGGTTTCAGACAGCGGTTGTTTGATCCTACTCGGTACTCACCATATTTGTCACTAGTTTGTTTCAGAAGTAGCTAAGTCTTTCTCTGGCTATCCCTCAGAAGTTGTATGGGATAAATCTTTATCGTCTCCCCAGGCAGTTCCACCCGAAGGGAATACTTCTCTATGGCGGCAGAGTTCTCCTACCCTCTCAGGGGATTTCTAAGAATAGCTCGCAGAGGTTTCTCCTATAGAGTCCCTAGCATAAAAACTCAAACCATAGAAACCGAACTGACAGGACGCAGAGATTTTCAAAGACAGAACTACTTCATTACACAAACTAATTTACATATGGTTTTTCCTTTTGGGAACCTCTGAAGAGTATTACAACAGAAAGGAAATTACCTTACAGGGCAGGCACACACAGCTTAGCCTTCTTGCAATATGCTATTTTACAGGAGGCTAAATCACACACTACTAGTATAAGGGTGGAGGCTCTCTTCAGACACTCAGGGACTCAGGGTCTTCAGAGAGATGGATGTGCTGGTTTCTCTTCTTCGGTGGATGGTTGCTTGATGGATGATCTTCTGTGTTGTCCATGGAGTCCTTTTATAGGGAAGTGGGAGCTCACTGCGACGATTATTGGTGTCCAGGCATATCTTCGGGCATATCTTCGAAATGATGAAGAATCTTGACGGTGGGTGAAAAAGTGATCATGGATGATGCCTTCAGGACTGAGTCTTCTGATGCAAGAATATTTTGTAGCCTTTCATGTAGCCACTTTCATGATGGTTATGCGATGGGTGTGTCTTCCATGCGTGAATATTTGATAGTTCCCTATCAATATAGTTTTCTTTTCATGCGTGAATATTAATCTTTCCATATGCAGCCGAGATGCTTGCTATTTGGTAGCTTCAGGCCTATCTGTCCTTTGCTAGAATATTTTATGGACATTCTGGAGAATTCTTTGGGTATGGTCTACCACGCCCAAATAATTGATATTTCATATCAATTCAAATCTATCAATATCTAATGACTATCAATTCAAATTTATTTATGTCATTTGATGAAATATACTATTTAGAGTCTTGCCCATGACCGGCAATATCCATTACAGAGTCATCTGCAAGTGTCATATCTAATTTTTCATCATATGCTTTTTCAAGTCTTCAAATTTATCATCAATTTATTTTCTGACAATATTCAATATTTCTTATTTCATATTGTTTCTCCATTTAGGAGATACTTCATCAAACTTCTCATCTATTTTTCAATCTATGTATGACCCATCTAAGGGGTCAACTCCTTTCATTAAACATTCTTTATATGTCAATTTTTTTGTGGGATCATCTTCTTCTTTTGTAATTGCACATGATGATGATGCCTTTGTATTTTTCTTATTTTTTGATATATCGTAATTCTGAATATATAGAATGATTACAGAATGTCCAACTCTCCCTCCTCCTTCTCTCTCTTCTCCTCTTATACAAGCCTCGAACTGGAGGAGAGAGCCGAGGGGGTAGGCAGCACAGTACACTTAGTACACTGATAAGACGTAAGGGACGGGACAGGAGAGACGAAAACGTGCCGCTGCTACTGTGCCGAGCGGCGCCGCCCATGCGCACTTCGCAAGTGTTCTCTGACTCGTGTGAACACGCCGGTGAGAGAACGAGTGGGACCCAGCTTACTCCTTCTGACGCGGGCGGCCAACTTGATGATGGCAAGCTCTCTCTCTACCGGTCAATTCCGCAGCGCCACAGTGATAGTTGATCAGACCTGCAGAGGTCATTGTGGCGGAAATCATCTCTTCATCGATCTGTTCGCGCGTAATGTCGCATTGAATGCGCCTGTCCTTCGTAGCAGTGGAGAGCCTTTGCTCATAAGACTTGTCGGTGAGGGGCCTCTCGCGCTCGACCCGCCTGGGCGGTGAGGAGCTCGCCCACGCGCGGGGGCCTGATCGCCCACCTGATGCGTGGGGCCCTCGCCTGGGCGGTGAGGGGCTCGCCCACGCGCTGGGGCCTGATCGCCCGCCTGACGCGTGGGGCCCTCGCCTGATCTTCTTCTGGACTCTTCATACCCCGGTATTTACTGTACCGACAATATTCATCTAGAGGTAATTCTAATGGTTCTAGATTTTTTACTTTGTCTTTTATCATTCTTACTAATCTAATATCTTCTGAGTTAAAATACTTTTGACCTTTTTTCTTAATTTTGCATGTAGAGGTCCTGCTAGTTTTGCCAAATTATCTATATAATTTCTAGCATAGTTTACTATTCCTAAAAATTGTTGTAAAATTTTCTTATCATTCATGATATCAGGGAATTCTAGGATTTTCTTAGCAATATGCTCTTGTAAATATATTTTTCCTTCACCTATCTCATGGCCAAGAAAATTGATTCTTTCTTTGCATATTTCCATTTTATTTTTAGATAACATCAACCCATTTTGCTCTACCTTTCTAAAGAAAATTTCAAGATGAGCAATATTGTTCTTTATATGTTTTTGAAAATACCAGTAAATCATCTATGTAAACTAATATAAAGTCATGATTTTCATTAAATATATTTTGCATTTTCCTTTGAAATAATGCTGGTGCGTTTTTCAGTCCTGGAGGCATTACGAGCTATTCAAAATGTCCTTGAGGGCATGTAAAGGCAGTCCATTCTATTGATTCTTCTGCCATTTTTACTTGCCAAAATCCAGCTTTTAAGTCAAATTTTGAAAAATATCTATTCCCTTGTATTCTGTTTATCCATTCCTGTTTATTAGGAATATTGTAAGCGTCTTCTACTGTATTATCATTTAGTCTTCTATAATTTATAAACAATCGAGACTTTCCTCTCGCTATTTCTGCACGATTCCTTACTATAAACGCTGCAGACCTATGTGGACTTCTACTTTCCCTTATTGCCTTTAATTTTAACAACTCTTCTATATGCATTTTAAATTCTTCTCTATCTTTTGGTGTAGCTTCTATAGGACTAGTTCTAATTATATAGTCAACGTTAGCTATATTTATCTTACAAACAATTGAATTTTTATCCCAATGCTTCATAGGTATTTCCCCAATGATTTGAATGTCTTCAAGTGTCTGAACGATTCTATCTACATCATGTTTAGATTTTATATCTCTGTACTAGTTAGGTGCAAAAGATTGTAGCCCTATGCATTCTATATTAGAATCTGCGATATAAAAGTCTTCTATGTTGCTACCTAATTCTTCTTCTTGTATTTCTTCTATATTTAGTGCAGGTTTGGGTGTCTCAATGTGTGCAGTTTTTGTTGGTCATCCACAACGCTTCCGAACTTCTGAGATATATGGGAGATTATCTTGGTGTGGTATAAGTGTGATCCCTTGTTCATGTGTAATGGTGGTTTGGAGTGATTGTTGTAAAAATCGTAAACCAATAATCATTTCATCGTTTATCATAGACAGGTCTCTTATTGTAATTCATCTATAATATATTTTGTTCCATTTATGTGAACTTCAATATTATAAGCTAACTGATTATGAATTTTTCTAATTTCTGACATATCTGTGGATGTTTCTGCTTTATCGTTATCTATAGTATGAACTAATACAGGACACGTTATAAAGCATTTATCATGTATGATATTCTTTGTGCAACCCGTGTCTACTAAGGCTAGTATTTTATACGAGATATTTGGTTTAAGCACTATTTTAACTGGTATCCTAATTCCTAATATGTATTTGAAAGGTATTTTGATTATATATTTGCTTCCAAAACTTGTTATAGCATCTTTTAATTTTATAATTTTGTTATTTCTATTATCTTTTACAGTAACTATTTTTTCTTTCATTTTAGGTATTGTAGATTCTTTAAATTCGGTATTCTCTTTTCCTTTTACTTCTTGAACTTTACTGGTTTCTTGTAACTCATCTTCATTATATTCTTCTTTATTGTATGATTCTTTTTTCATAATACCATCTAAGGTTTTCCACTTCAACTTCTAATTTATTTAGCCTATTTTCTACTGTTCTTACTCTGGTAGACAGTAATACTTCTTCAGGTTCTATTATTTCTTCCTTTTTTCATGTCTCATTTCGCCAAGTAACACATCCTACGCATGCTTGTCTTAAACATATCCTACATGTGACTCTATTTTCTAAGCTTGGGTAATATTTGCAAAAAGCACATTTTATATTGCAATCTTCTTTGCCTCTAGACAAATCATGTTCACAATCAACTTGATTCATCATTTCTCCCTCATTTTCAACAGAACTTTCACCACCATATCTTCTTTTCTTTCTTGGATCTACTTCTATATCCATAGCTTCTATTGCATTATCTAAATTTCTTTCGGCATCCGAGTCTAGCATATCTAAGTCATTTGGGAGATATTGATCAAAATCTTCTTCTTTAGTTAAAGCCTCTTCTTTAACATCTTCAAATTCATTTTCATAGCTTTCTAGTAATATTCTATAATTTTCTTCCCATTGTTCTTCCTCACTTAATATCATAGCTACTTTATTTCTTATGGGTTTTTCTACAACCTTTTGTGTTAACTTCTTCCTTTTCTTTTGTACTTCTATATTTTCTATGGCATAATCTTTTTCTCTTTTCAATCTTATAAGCCTAGATAATTCTCTTCGAAAATACAATTCTTTTTCTTTTATTGCAGGCCATTCATGAGTCATGCTATTATTATATTCTTCATCTATCTGTTTTATTTTTTGTTCGTAATATTTTATTTCTTTTTCTAAATCAAGTTTTTCCATAAATTCACTTACACTATATCTTCTATTACTTTCAACTTCTTGTTCAGGTGCTTCAGGACTTATATGTTCTAATGTTCTTGAACTATAGTTCATAAATCTTATACTAGTTTTACCTTTACTATTTTCATAACTTATATAATCTTCTGGTTGTTTTAATGCCTTACTTTGAACCAATTCACTTATATTCCATTCTTCACCAG
The DNA here is from genome assembly GCA_005191435.1 of Raddia distichophylla. Lineage (NCBI taxonomy): Eukaryota > Viridiplantae > Streptophyta > Magnoliopsida > Poales > Poaceae > Raddia > Raddia distichophylla. Next base: position 503,243 of record SPJY01007441.1, on the reverse strand, counting down.
CCCTTTCTTCATATCCAATCTTTAATGGGCTCATAAATTGTATTCCTTTTGATTGCATGCTTTCAATGACATTGTTGACATTTACCTTATATCTAGACCCACTTTTGTTAGTTAGTCTCCCTACAAATTCTAATCTTACTAAGAGATTTGTTCCTTTAAAATCTTCATACCCCTTAGTTTGAAAACCAAAACATATTTTTTCTATAAATTCCTTTATGGGCATCATTAAATCTGGTGCTATATAGGTATTTAGCATGTTCTCATTCGTGTCTCCTTCTAAAAATCCCAATGTAGCTTTATTTACGGTATCCCATCTTTTGTCTAATAAGGTTATCAAAGCCTTCGTTCCTAATTTCTTTCTAGTCATTCCTTTAATTCCTATTATATACATCCCTCGATGTATATATTTATATCTAGAATATTTTAGACTATTTTCCAATTGCTAAATATTTTTCTATTTCTTATAAAGCCTGAGTGTATTCGGACATATATTATGCAAGTACTAACTTCTTAACTTCTTCTACTAATTCTTTGATTTGAATTACTTCTCTATCCAATACGCTTTTAACTTCTTTATTAGACGAAATTCTTTCTAGATTAGATGTTGAGTTTATTCTCTTATACAACAATTCAACTTCTTCCTTGATATAATCACTATTCTTAATTATTTTTCCTTGCTCTTAATTATGTTCTTTTGAAAGTTTTAATACCAAGTTTATATTATCACTTAACAGAGAATATTATGCTTGGAGAGTCTTATAATCTTTATATAATTTTTCTAGTTTTATGTCTAAATCTTCTTGTCTCTTAGCCCAAGTAATATGAAAATTATATACTAGATCAACAATTAAATTTAACTGACCTTGTGATGTGTGCCAATTATGAGGTTCTGTAGAATTGAATATGCACTTTATGTCTATATTATCCTTCGTACTGATGTTCTTGCTAGAGTTTACCTCTGTATAATCCACCTCTGATGATTTAATAATAAACTTTGATACAAAATAAATTCTTTTAACCTTGCTATAAATGCTTTTAACCTTCTAACCTGGCTCTGATACCAATAACGAGATTGACGACGAATTAATTACTTAAGACGAATAAATTCAAATGCTCTGGCACCAATAATTCACAAGTGTATGGCAACAATAATTTAAAAGTGTTAAAACCCCAAACGAGTATGCTGGTTGAAAGGAGAAAAAGATTTTGTTCAATGCTTAGCCCACTGCTATAGTATTCTACCACTATTTGCTACAGTGTATGCTCCACACACACACACACACGCACACACACAAGTGGATCTCTATGTAGCCCCTCTCTGATGCTCCCTGTTATCTTCTCTCGTGTAGATTATCCTATTCTACACCTAGGTGTAGTATAGGATATCTATATATATATATATATATATATATATATGCGCTTCAAATGCTGGCACAGTTGTCCACCGGCACGAATGAGAGGGTCCCCTTATTGGACTCGGTGAGGTCAAAGGTCATGTGCATGTTCTGCTGCTGGTAGTTGCCCAGGACGAAGTCCCCCCCTGGGTTAATGGCCAGGCAGGTTTTTGACTTCTGGTTGAACATCATATACCTGTCCCAGTGCAGAACCATCCGGGCGCCGCCGTCGAAGTGCAGCACAATGTCCGGCAATCGCATGTCGAGGTCTGCACGGGACTCAACCCGGTAGCATATGTTGCGGTCGTTGTTGGTCGGCTCTACGCGGTCTCGCAAGCCGTAGTTGCCCCTCTCCAGGTGCTCCACGACCTTATCGAAGACACGTTTCTCAAGGCACGTGAAAGAGTTGCCCGAATCGACGAACATGTTGCCGCCGTCCTGCGGCTCACCACCCACGTCTATGCTCGATCCACGGCGATTCGGCCTGTTTTTTTGTGATGGATATTTATATTTTCTTTAGGCGGACGTAGTACCGGGACGGATGCTTGGTGTTTCGCAGCAGCTGCGTGGCAGGAACAGGATGGGTGGTGGCCGTTAACGGTGGAGAGCCGAGCATGAGTATGCTCTTCAGCTCATGCTGAAAGTACTTGTTGAGGCAGTAGGAGAACTTGCGGAACCCTAGCTGTGACACGAGCGACTCAACGCCCCAGCCGAGCCCCACGACCGCCGCGAAAGGCTTCGAGGTGTTGATGGTGCAGCCAAGGTTCACAGGAACAGGTCCGAGATCACGTGATGATGCTTTGTTTTTGTCATCCGACACGAGGGTTATCGTGTCTTTTACCATGAAGCCCCCCGTGGTGTCTTCGCTGCGGCTGCCGTACTGGATCTTGTACGTGCACAGGTTGTCCCAGCAGCTGCTGGGGTGGCTGCACAACCTGCTGTTGCGACAGCTCAGGAGGGAGGCGGAGGACCTGGCCGTCATGCAGTGCCTCACCCTAACCCAGGTGAGGTCGCTGCCGGTGTCGGCGACGGCCCGGATCGTCTCCTCCTGCGCCGGCGTGCCGACGGCGAGATTCACGTGGTACTCGTATTCGTCGTAAGTCGCACCCAAACGGGCGGTGTACTTTGAGAGATCAGCAGGACCCGTGCCGTCCATGGCCATGGCTCGGAGGCGGCTCCGGTGCATGGCGCGGCGCATGAGCTCCTCCCTGGAGAAGCCGCCATTGGCGTCCACGTGGGTGAGCTCCACGCGGTAGCCTGATGCCGATGAGCCCGCCGTCACGAGCATGGAATAAGCTAGGAGTACTAGGAGGAGAGTGATTAGGGCATGCAGAGGAGCCGGACATATATGCATGAATGGTTGCATGCTGGATCCACTACTATATATATGCTGTAACTAATTTTATAAGTCTTGTTGGTCTTGCAGGCTGTAAGCTTGTATCGGTCGAGCTGGGCTTGAGGAGAGCTAGACTATTGAAATTTGCAAGCATATTAATAGGCGAGAGCCGAGAGGGTTTAGTGCGTCGAGCATATTAATTTGTGCGGCACCATGTGCTGCATTGTCATCTCATAATTTAGAGGGAACCATATGCTACCTACCTGCATATATGGATATGTGCGTGCCTAGCTTCTTTTTTCTTTTACAAGTTTCATGAGGGTATAAGGTACCGCACACACGTAAGTTACATGCATGACTCGCACCATGCGGGTTCGGCTACCGCTTCTTGATGCACCAACATCTATGTGTTGTGTTTCATTGTTGGCGTGGCCGCTGGAGAGCTCGTCGACACCGGCGCCAACGACGACGCCGGGGCACTCTCGTCGTTGTAGGAGTTGATGCGTTGTATTCCTCCGTGGAGTGCTTTCTTTCTCCTCTCCTCTCCTCTCCTCTCTCTCTCCCCTCTTCCTCTGCATTCCTATAAGCATGGATAGGCTTAGGGTTTTCATTGTTGATGGCAACTAGGCCTTCGAGTCCGACCGCATCAAGCTAGGGTAAGAATTACTTTTTGCTAATTCTATTTTTCTGTGTGTGCGTTTGGTCCGGTATGTCCAACTCTGTCGGTATAGGCAATTGATGGCAACTAGGCCTTCGAGTCCGACGCGGCGATACGACCTCGTGGATGGCGGCTGTAGCCTGGTCTGACTTTCACAAAGAATACAACTTAAGCCCATGCGACCTCCTGGATGGACTTATGGTGTATAGTGCATGTCCTAGGATCTCACATTGGCCAAAACATAGGGGTCGGTCGAGCCCATGGTGGGTCGGAAAGAGGCTCGGTTCGGGGGTAGTTGTTTTGTGTGGGCGGCTGGGTGGAACGGCTGTCGACACATATATTTGTGTCGACTGCCAGCAAAATACAGCTGACATAGCTCTGTGCCACTGACATGTGGGGCGGCGCGCTGGCACGCTAGGGTTGGGGGACCTGTGTCGGTGGTCAGCTGCAGGCCGCTGACACAGATCTGTGCTACTGACATATGGGTCCCGACAGCCGCGCCTGTAGTGGATGCTAGGGTTTTGGCGGTCTGTGTTGGCGGCTCGCTTTAGGCCGTCGAGACAAACCTGTGCGACTGATAGGTGGGTCCTGGCGCATTGCAGTGGATGCGCTAGCGTTTGGGGGTTCTGTGTCAGCGGCCCACAATAGGCCACCGACACAGACCTGTGTGACTGACGGGTGGGTCCAGGCCACTTAGTGGACCGTTACCCTCATTAGTGTCGGTAGGGTCAGGGTCTATGTCAGCGGCTTTAGCCGCCGACACAGGTAGTCATTGTCAAAAAAGGGGGGCCTATGTGCTAAGTCTGAGGACTTAGCACAAAGGCCAGAAATCGATATCGCGTCGCTGTCCTTGCTGTTCGTTCTGTTCGGCGTGTCTCCTATCTCCCTTTTTTGAGGACCTTAGTTGACTTGAGATCGATATCTCAACCGTTGACAATACCCATTAGTGAATCAATCCATTCTCCATTCTAAATATACACATTCAATGCTAACTCAAACCGCTGACGTTAATGCACACATTTAATGTAATTTTAGAACCATTTGATTTTAAATACTCTGCTAATTTCAACACGCATATATTCGAATTGAAAATCATTCAACCCTTGTTAATTGATTGTCATCTTTCCTTACGTCAAGCCTGCATTGCACCGTTTTTTGATATTTTCTTCCTAAATCATGTTGAAATGTTTTTGCATGATTATACACGAGTATATACATGTCCACATTTGATACTCAAATTTTCTATATACATTAATCCTCTTGTTTTCATCCAGATACTTCTAGGTATTTTGTTCAAAAGTTATATTACAAAGAATTATTAGCTTAAGCATGCCATCTGATTGCTCCGGTTGCTTCAATATATACACAAGGTATATACTCATGACATTTAGGTATACAAATGATTTTTTCAAAAAGTTATATACATGCATTTTTGAGTTACTGTTAACCGATAATTTTCAAGTATTAATTGTTTGCTAGTTTCAACACACTAAAGTTACTGCTAAGTATGTATCCACGATTTTGCGACAAAGCTAGCTATACATCTTGTACACATGCATGATTGTTTTTGTACAAGCAGTAAGTTACTTATTTTGAATCCAACGACGCGCGACCCAGCTCATGTATATGATATATCGTATTATCGTGTGACCTATTTAGTATTGTATGTGGATTTTTTTTTCAATAGTGCGCATGGTTCATCTATTTAGAAAAATTGCAATATATAATATGCATATGCCTTTCATGTATACAGGATTGAGGATTCTGTCATTCTAACATGATTGATGGAGTATATACGTAAACAAAAAGTAAGTAGTTTACTGACACATGGATCTATACTTGTATGAGAATATGTGTCAAATTGGATCTTGCCCTGGAAACATTGACAAGAACATGAAGCTATGTTGAAACAAGAAATAGACAAAAACGTCTGATACATGGATTAGATGTCATGATAACAATCCAGAAAAGTTCTAAATACACGGATCTCCATCGATAAATTTGCTTGTTCCAGATATCATCATTCATCAATACTAATAGAGGAAAAATTAAGAGGACGTCTTTCTTGTTTCACTTGTTGTGTAGGACATGCAGCCATGGCGACTTGGCGAGCAGGTCATGTGAGACTCATGATCGTCGGGACAACGGCGCCATGGTGGAATCGCGGAACTGCCGGAGCACCAATGCTGCCAACATGGCCGCTCGATCCGCATGTCGGCAAGGACGTCGATGTGGACACCGGCGCTGCACAAACGCTTGGACGGCGAGCTCGCTCCCCCCACCGGGTTATCGTTGACGGCGATATGGCCACCGTCGCATATTGGACGCTGGACGGCGAGCTCGCCACACGAATGCCGCGTGACGAGTTCGCTCACCCTACCGGGTTGTCGTTGACGGCGATATGGCCACCGTCGCATATTGGACGCTGGACGGCGAGCTCGCCACACGAATGCCACGTGAAGCTCTTTGCCATGGCAGGTCGGCGTGCCCGCAGATGTGAATGAGGCCATGAATTCGCCGGGGCGGCCTGTGCGTGAGCAAACCTGATGAATCAACGCCGACGTGGAATCCCATGGGTGGCGCGGAGGTCGCCACTCGCCAGGGACGGGGATCATCTAAAGTATCATTTGATTAACGGATTTGCATGTTGATACCCGTTAAGACCATCAGATATCATGCGGATACCTTTGAAATTCGAACGTAGCAATTAATTGATTCCTTGATCACCCATTAACTTATTTCTTAATCACGTGCTACTTGCTTAAATAAATGTCATACACACGTTGGATTGAGATGACTATATACGGATGGAAATACATTTAATTTGAATCCTTTTAAGAGTATATAGAACCAAATGTTTTAGCGTGTATATTTTCATGTATACGCGCTTGATTAATCAGGTATATACTCTATTAGTCATGTGTATACATGACATGTATATGAAATCAGTAACACTCTTGTATTGAAACATATATTTAAACGCTGAATACATGCATTTTTTTAGGTATATACATGCGTGTATAAAGACGAGTTATATAATCCGTAAGTAGTATATACATGTGGATGATAGACAAAAACCTATAACAATCGTAAGCAGTGTATACATGACTGATGGATACAAAAATCCATTAAAATGGAGAAGAAAGATGAAGGTATCAACATTAAGATGAGAATCAAACCATTTTATTCCAGTTTAGCATACACATATAAGACATCTGACTACCAGTACTACGTACATGTATACAACCAACCACCTCAAACTATTTACAGAACATTGCATGAATATACTGTGATTTTAAATATTGAATTAACAATTTGGTTGGCTCTTCCTGTCTAGCGTACTCCCATTTTATGCACCTCTGCAATAACAACTAGCCACCTCCTGGAATGAAAAAAAAGCATGATGCATAATCTCAACATTAATAATTACTCAGGTTTTATCAGAGAGAAATATATAAAAGAAAAACAAGAGTAGCAAGCATCTGAATTTGAATGAACAAACATGAGTATTCTGAACATACTACCGAGCGACTGCTAGCTTCATTTAAAATGCTACTATATAAAACAAATTAGGCTGATTTTCAAAATTAGAAAACAAATAGCAAAAAAAATGAAAAAAATACGAAATTTGGTGGGTAGCTACGTTTCGACATGACGAACAAGATCAACGGTTCGGATCGGTCACTAGACATCTCGGATTTAAAAAACCCATCGAAGTTCACGGAGGGATCTGTGCACTCGAGTTCACGCTAGCAAATCTCTGTATATATATATGCGAGAGCAAGAGTGCATATCACATGCAACACATTCCCTGATATAAAACATCAACATCAAAATCTCTATCCTTACCCTGTATTTCACTATTAGCTACTTTGTTCAAATTTTATTTACATTTTACGCTACATTTTCAAACATTCCTAATTAAGTCACGGCCACGTGCGCTAGCTTTCACGCATGTGCGCGCGCATCTCGCCGGATGCATGCATTCGCTCCGGCCAGCTCCCTAGCGATAGCACCGCTTAGCGTCTGCTGCAATTCACGTGCATCACAGGCCACGCACGCATACACGCACAAGAGACGTACTAGCTCGGCTTCGCATGCATGCATATTTCGTTTCTCGATCCACAATGTCGAAGCCAAAGTATATATAGCTAGGTGTGTTGTCAGATTCGGCTCCTTATTATTGGTTTCGAGTTTTTTAAGGCGCCACCGGCCGGGATAAATGGTCGAGGCTCGGTTTTGTTAGATAATTATGTAACCGAGAATCAATTGCAGCTCAGCCAGTAGCATATCTCGGTTGTGGGTGCTATGGGTTATTGAAGTTATAGGCCGGTGTTTAACTCTCGGTTTTCATGTATTTTGGGATTTATTTCTAGGAATTATTAGTAGTGGGTATATATATTTTGATGTTAGTTTAGTTTGTAGCGTGTGTTCAGGTGCACGCATGCATGTGCGTGATGCATGCGTGTGTGGTTTGTGAAGGTTGGTGGAATGAGTTTGTGTGCGCTTTTCTTATACCCTCTACAAAGAGATAATTATGTAATGAGCATGGTGTCCCGTACATTATCAATCTTTTAATTTAACATGGACTTTCATTTTTATTAATTCTATTCGATATTTATACAATTTATGTTTTTACCGTAGCGGATATGAACTTTTCTTTAAATCTAACACATGGGTTCTTAATTCTTTTTTTAAGCTTGAAATATGCTTCACCTCTACAAAGCCAAGCTCCAGTCGACGATATATACTAGGGTCAAACCATGTGTCCAAAAGTCAAAGGCATCAAACAAAAAAGAACGGAGGGAGTACAACAGAGAGAACTGCCTCCTTGCTCCCTTCGAATACCAGTTCGATTATCTCTTCGATCAATTACACCGTTGTACTCAAACCCATCTTCGCCATAGCAAAGGACACAACTGTTGACTGTGTGTAGATTAGGCTTTGACCGCTTGTACGTAGAAGATCGAAAGCAAAATTCATTTATAGCTCCCATGCACTAACACACATTGTTTACATCCTCGCAACATGGTACGAGATAATTGTGTATGCTAGTCACCGACCTTTGTGTATGAAGATCATCTGTGACCGAAATCGTCGACCAAGCATGCACCAGTCAACTTCATCAAAACCTTTGGTGGGGCCAAGAGGTGCAACACACGCACTCTCACCGTGATAGACCCACCATTGGTAAGCGGCCTTGAATCCATACTTGCAAAGATCCGGCTCAATCTCGTCCCGCGATCTCTTCTTGTAGTTCCCGACCTTGCACAGGGGCAACACACTTCAGCGGTATCAAGATTTGGCACCGGCTCAAAAGAATAGCCCAAGAATCCTTTGGTTTTTGTGTATCATTCGCCAGTGTTGTCCCTTCTATTGCCATCTATCGTTCATCCAAACCTTATATTCCATTGTGCTTGAGCTACGCCAACGCATGTATGTTAGGGGTTTCACAATAGGCTTAGAAAGGATCCTAAACCCACCCACTAATGACCGTTTGAGTATGGTTCGATGTGATACCGATGGATTAGATACGAAACTTCGACAGTATAACCCTATAGTTCCCCTAGTGAAGCGATGTTTGAGTAGCATATTCCAGCTACTTAGCACTTATGTTATGCACCAAAAAACCACATGATCATGCCACAAAAAATTCATCTCAAACTCACCAATACCACATCAAACCATATTCAAATGGTCATTTGCAAGCTGTCTAACGAGACACCCGATCAGGGTCGTCCACTGGACAATTTGGGAATACTTTTAACAACTGTAATGGAACCCAACAAATCACCATATATATAGGTTCTTTATTAGTTGTTCGTTCCAGAGCAGGTGGCGTATGATTAGGTTACACATGCAAATATGAAAATAAAGAAATGGGTGTAGCACTATAATACTCTTATATATGCACTCCATATGAAATCAAATTGACAAACATTATCGCATTTTTCAAATTTGAATTAATTTAACCTAAGGCAATTTAATACTCTTATCTATGCAAGCAATATGACATCAAATTGACAAACATTACCGCATTTTTCAAATTTGGATTAATTTAACATAGGGCAATTTAATACTCTTATGTATGCAAACAATATGACATCAAATTGACAAAACATAAAAAATATTACCAATATTTCTAGATTTTTTTCTAAATTTTCCTTTTTAAAAAATTTTCTAAAATTTATGTTTTTAAAAAAAATTATTATTAACTTTTGGTTTTTTATCTTTTTGGGACTTTCCTGTATTTTTTCTTTTAAAAAAAACTAGGCCACATGGCATATGATGTGGCCTTCCATATCACAAACCACTCACTCATACCTCATTTGGACCCAGGTGAAACGGTTTTAAAAGTTTGAGGATCCGAATGTCTTGTTTTAAAGATAAGGGACCTAAATGAAACGAAAGGACAAGTTCAAGGACCTGCAGTGTAATTTACTCTTAATCAAACTATTGTAATATATGGTAGAAGAGATAGTTTGATTAAAAGCCGTATCCACCCCATTTAGTTAAATATCCAATCAAACCATGAATCCGAAAAATATCTGATTCAAATCCAAATAAAAAAAATCTGATCTGAATCTGAATTTGAAAAGGTCAAACAAATCCGGATATGATTTCGGTAATACCTGATCGATGTTTTTAGGGTACAGGCACGATATAAGTTGAAAGGAGTAAAAATTGAACTGCCATTCAGCCAACAGGCCAGCTGCAGCTAGTAGTACAAATTTGCCCATTTCAGCTACATGCTATATCATTTTATTTTAGTTCTTTTTAAGATCTTAGTGTTTCTTCTGAAAGCTTCAAAAATTAGTTTTGGCAGGTTAAGAAGAACAAAGGCATGTCGGCCGTTTTGATAGGATGCAAAAATAAAATGGTATTCTGAGACCCTATGTTGCCCGGATACACGGATACGGATACGGATACGCGGTACGGCGATACCGCGATACGGCAATCTCTCTAAAACACCGTTACGGGGATACGTTTACACACACACACACACTTGCAGTAAATATAAAAAATGCTAATAGTAAAAAAACATTAGATTGACCCTGCCCTATCCATTGTAGTACTGAAGTTTGAACTACTCAACTACATTACAAATAAAAACGGAGTAAACCAATAGTCCAACATCACTGAAGATCAAACTACTAATCTACTATACAGTAGTGTAGTACTATACCAGTATACATGCCTTCTATTTTGCAGCTTGCCGCTTCATTGCAGATGCAGAGTCGAGGGGGGCAGGGGGCTACGGCATGAGGCGGCTACAAGCCAACGGGGACAACGCCGACGCGACGAGGGCTGAGGACGGCGAAGGCGGTGTCCTACGAGAGAGGCAAAGACGACAACCGCGGGGCGCGGGCAGCCGTGTCAGCAACGTGCCGAAGTCTACCACGGTAGTCTGGCCAGCGACGACATCAGTGGCGGCGACGGCAGGCCAACGGCGGCGGTGGCTAGGGTTAGAGGTATTGGGGTGAGAGGGAGGAGTAAAAGTCTGAGTGAGAGGTATTGGGGTGAGAGGGAGTGAGAAGGGGAAGTATTTGCCTCTTTTGGTATCCGGGAGGTATCGGAGAGGTATCCAGATTTTTTTATTTATTTGAAAATCCTAGAAATTGTGGATACGTCCAAGATACGTATCCCAGCGTATCGGACACGTATCCGTATCTGGTACGTGTCTAGATACGAGTACGCCAGTTCCTGGAGGTATCCGAGTATCCTAGCTGAGACCACGTGGGGAAAAAAAGGAAAGAGCATAGTTATGGTGGATGATAAAAGGAAAAGGCATAGTTATGGCATGGATGATAAAAGTATAAAACCCACTTGGATTGACTGTTGAAAGGCAACAGAAGTACATTCCTCTTTCCAGTTGAGACTTCTCAACAGAAACTAAACACATGCCCACATCATACACCAAAGATCACAAACAACTCCATTCCAGCAAGATCACAAGACCCCAGACCGATCACTCCAAGATCCACCGGTCACATCTCTGCAAACACAAGCACTAACTTATTGATCTTTCTTCAAGCCAACAGATAAATGAAAGGCTGTTGCAAATAAGTTGCTCTCCCTCCCTTCTCAAATACAAAATGCCCAGTGTCTACTAATGTACACAAAAGGATTAATGTATTATGATTTGTCAAATAAGAACTGTATTAGAAGATTTGCCATGGAAAATATTTTCAGATGACTATTTTCAATAAATTCGTGACAAATGAATTAAAAATCAATGGCCAAAGATGTGCATTGGGACGGTATCCATATCCATATAACAAGTAAAAAAGACACCCGTAACTTCAAGAAAAGGCAGTATAGCAACTAGTAGGAGCTTGCGAAGTGGGCTATGCAGGGAGACTTACACCAGGACTTACACCAGGTCCATCATCCACAGTTGCTTGTCTCCCTCGTGGCGTTTAGACAGCACAACCTCAAAACCGTTCGGCATGTCCTTGACACCCAAAGTGAACTTGATGCCATCAACCGGATTGATGCAACCAAAGCCATGCCTCATGTCAGCGCTTGTCGACCACAACACTGATGTGTCCACGTAGTTTGGGTTGTACGGAACAAGCTTTACCTGTACAATTAAACAAGAAACCAACCCAAAAAATTATCCTGATAGGTTTTAAAAAAGGAAATATTGTCAATGCGGACATGGCTCTGGATTCATTCAAATAAAAAGAGTACACACCAAGGATATTGAATTGAAAGAAAAAGAAACAATTAAATGAGAAACCAAGAGATCTGTATATATGGGTCTCCATGGTGCCTGTGCGTTTGTCCTCAAGGGTATAAATTAAGGATCGGCTTTCAACACCTTCCATGCATGAGAATGTCTACGATTAATGTGCATGAATCTTAATGCAATCCCATGGTTAATAAGTATGTCTATCCTGATCAGTTTTGTTTGAAAAAGAAATGTTGTCTCACCGACATAGCCCTGGATTGCATTAAAGAGCACAAAACAGGGACACTGGAAGTAAAGATAACGAAAAAGCAGGCATGGGTAATTGACACAATGGCTGGGAAGAAAATTACAGTTATTAAAAATAAGCTACTTAAAGATAGGGGCAGCAATTTCCCAATCACATGGAAAATTCCCATGGGGACCTGACATGTAGGCCTAGAAGGTGGTTATACAAGGAAATGTAAAGCTTACACTTGTTTTCCCACTCAGATCAACAGACTCACACCAACTCCCTCATGCACTTGACTGCTCCAATCTCAAGTGATTCACCGAGTTAACAAGAGAAGTCCGCCACTGGTCCTCCTCTTGGAGTCGTAGTTCTAGGACCTAAGTATAGATCTCATTAGTTCTTGGTACTGAGAATAATTTGTGGCCTTTCCATTTGGCAGTACTTGGTTGGGAGAAAGTAGAAAGAGAGAATGGAGGAAGAATCGAAGGAGAGGCACATCTGACTCCCAAGTAAGTGTGCTTTACTTTAGAACGAAAGCTAGATGATTTTTATTGTCCCTGTTCATTCCATTCCCGTTGTGTGATGAACTGATCTAGGAAGAGAGAGAAGGGACGCCGGCGAGGGGATCTCGCCGGCAGTAGGGGTGCCGCGCGTGGCACGGCTGGTCCTTGACCAAACCTTTTCTAATTCTTTGTTTTTTTTAAATGGATAGATGGCATCTCCTTTTATAGAGATGATTAACTTGAATGCTAAGAAAACAACTAATCTTATCTAATAGATATCGATCTTATCTAACTTAAACTAAGTTATTCTTATCCTAACCAAACCGAAGCATGGACCCACGAGGTACAATACCGCGCGGGTACTGTTCACCGCCACAGTACCGGGCGGTACTGTTTACATGCGTGGGCTAACTAGCCTATGCCGGTTTGGGCCCACGTGCACATAACACGTTGAAAGCAAGATTGAGGTTTCATTTGCTTTTCCATTCCAATTGAAAGCAAGATTGAGGTTTCATTTGCTTGGGTTGGCTCTAGGAGTTACAGTTAAGTTGACTCAAGCCAAAGCCCTTACACTTAGTTATTTTGCTTCTTTTGCTGCAGGTGATTGGATTGTTAAACGCTGATGAATAGAAAGTCATATGCCGCTCACTTGAATGTTTGACATCAGTCGATAGAAAAATCATAGGTAGCTCAAAGCTCCATGCAAGCTCTTCACAAAGTGGCGCTCCCATGGATTCAGGCATTCAGCTCCACAATCCTCACCACCAATTTGTGGTTGGAGGCATTAAGTACCCTACTTTAGAAAGGTATCTTGAGACATCTTGCCTATTCTTGTGCCAGTATTGGTGGGACAATAACTAGGCAGTGTCGAAGCTGATTTGCCCCAAAAATGGCTGAGCACTGATGTGTATGCAAGCTTCGTATTGTGAGGACATGCTAGGTAAATTATTGATTTATTTCCATTCTATTTAATTCTTTATGGAAAATAGTCGACATCACCCCTAAACTATGATCGGTGGTGCACTTAAACCCCTGACTTTCAAAATCATCTAGTGTGATCCTAGAAGTATGGTAAATGGTGCAGATAACCCCCTGGTTTTGAGGGAAATTTTGCCATCTTGGATGGCCCAAGTGGATGGTTTTGCCATCTCTGATGCAAATATGGTGTTTCCTTTTGTAAATAAATTTTTATACATTGGTCCTACATGTCTCTCCCCCTTTCTCCCCCCCCCCCTCTGTCACACCACGGACTCCTCCCTCACCAGGCCACCGCCTCCCCCTGTCCCTGCCCTTCGCTCCCAACCCACTCTCCTCCCCTCCACCCCTCTCTTCCTCCCAGGTCCCCTCCCTTTCCCGACAGCTCTTTCCCTCCCTGTCACACACCTTTTCACCCAGCTCCATGCCAGCAAAGAGGGCCTTAGAGCAAAGCTAGCAGGAGCTTCGCTACAATTGCTACAAATTTACTTCATACTTTACACTGCACTCTAAAAGATTCCCTTACCTACCCGACACTCTATATGGCTTCTCCTAGCTTTGCTCTTAAGGCTGTTGATCATGCTATCGAGACACACGGGCAGAGACTCCAAGAGGAGGACGAGCTCGCCAACCTTGATGAGGACCTCGTTGAGTGGATCTGGTCAATGCCAGCGTGCGTGGCACACGGAGCAGGACCGCTTCCTTGTCGATGTACCACTCTACTTCACAATTAGGAGATGGCATTTGTAACATGTTGGACTTGTCTTGATGATCATGAAGTGAAATTTGATGTTCGCGGAGTGTGTGATTTATCTACTTACGGTTGCCCATTTCAGTCTAAAAAAATCAATTCTTGTCCTTTCAATTTTCATGATGAAAGTGTGTAGCACTGTTACTGATTGTTAAGAATTGGTTTGATTTGCAATGAAAGAATCGAGAGCAACATGTTACTAACCTAGTACTTGATGTAATTTAACTAAGTGTTGTTGCATTTGGTGGAACTTACTAGAGGCATTTTAGTGAATTACCAAACCAACTCATAGAGGTTGAACAAGGGTGGGTGGGCGGGTGCTTACAGGGTCATCCACATATTTGGGTCGACGGATGGCCTCGCCGGTGACTCTATTGACGAGGGCAAAAGCGGGGTAGCCATCAATGTCCTTGATCATGTCTCTACAAAGTTAACGAAAACGCTAATCGCTAGTGATGTACGGAGTATCTGCAAAGTTGAAGAAAATGCTAATCGCTAGTTGGTCCTCCAGACATCAGGGACAGTGTGTGTTGATGTACCTGGTGTCCTGGACCCAGTGCTGGTGCCCGTCGCAGGGGTCGGTGGGCGCAAGGCGCACGCTGCCGTTGCGGGCGGCCACGCTCCACCCGTCGCCGACAGCCTTGCAGAAGAGGCGGGAGGCCCCCTCCGCGCTGCCGGCCTCGTCGGCGACGGGGTCGCTCCAGAGGAGGATCTTCCAGTGGTGGTCGCACGAATCCGAGTCCGAGAGCCTCACCGTGGCGCCGGGGAAGGCGCCCAGCTTGAGGCAGATGTCGGTCAGAGCGCGGATGCAGCCGAAGCCGTCGCCGCCGCCGCCGCACCTCGTCCACATCACCGAGGAGTGAGGGTGGTCCGGGTTGAACGGCACCAGCGCCACCGGGTGGAAGGGGCCCCGGTGGTGGGCGATGGCGAGGCCGGTGGGCTTGTTGACGAGGGAGAAGGCGGGGTTGCCCTCCTCGTCCTGCGCGAGCATGCTGAAGCGCATGTCTTTGAACCAGAGCTGGTGGTCGTCGCCGGAGTCGGCGGGGGCGAGCACAAGGCTGCCATGGCGGACGGCGAGGCAGTATCCCTCGTCCCTGCACCAGATCTTGAAGGGCTTGGGCTGCACCGCGCCGCCGCCGACCGCGCCGCTGCCGACCGCGCCCAACATCTTCTGGTCGAGGGGATTTCTTCGTAAAGAATTTCTTTTTTTTTTATGGAACGGAGCAGGTGCTCTGCCATTTTACTAAGAAGAAAGAAAAAGTACAACACCAAGAAAGAACGATAGCCACTAGCAAAGCCGAAAGGGATGCATGGCCAAAAAAACGGACCACCACCACCTAGGCAATGCAAGGAACCGTCCATCACCACCACAACACCGAACACAACCCACGCACAGGATGCACGATGAACGAAACAAAGAAAGACGCACCGCCGAAGGCAGGTCCAAGACAACCTCTGGACCCCACCACCACAAGGGATGCACGGCCAGAGAGCAAGTTGCCTAGAGCCAACTGAGCCATCACCTTCCTTGCAGGATGCACGGAGTATCGTCACCACCACAGACCACCGCCATGCGGGATGCTCCCACCACAAGAGAAGCACGACCAAGAGGCCGAAGACAAAACGCAAACTAGACGCCACCACCTCATAGGATGCAAGCAGAAAGATTAACGCCAGGCCCACCTATAACAACACGAATTTGAAGCTCGGTTGCCAGCCGCCACCACCGCACGGGACGAAAAGAGAAGAAATGAAAGGAATTCGTGTCGGCGCTGTCACAAAAAACATGGGATGCTCAGGCCTCGAAGACGCCACCGTGGCCTGGGATGCACGACTAGCGCCACCGCCACGCCTGGAGCTTCGCAGAACGTTGGAGGCATGGCAAGGACCAATGCCATCGCCACACAGAATGCTTGGCAAGGAGCCGCCACCACCGCGCGGGAACCACCAGCCCAAAAGGATGGGCGGGGCTTTCGCCCAAGAACCCCCACCAAGAGCCGCACTGCAGCAAAACAAAGGTCACCGTAGATCCAGATCCGAGGCGCCGCGGTCGAAGTCGGAGACGACCGTCAAGAAGCAGTCCCGCCGTGAAGCACCTCAACAGGGAACCCCCCACGTCGCCACACCTAGGAGCAACGCCGGCGCGCCAAGGAGGGGGAGGCAACGAGGAGGAGAGCGCGCAAGGAGCCGCCAGCCGCCGTCACAGCCGCCGCCCACTCGGACGGGCAGCACGTCACTGCCGCTGTGAAGACGACGTAGAGAGAGGGCAGAGCCGCCGGCCGACGCGGAGGAGCGCCGCCCAACCGACGAGCCGCCTAGCCGAGGAGCGCCACCTCGGGACCCGCCTTGCTGCTCCACGGTCGGGGCAGGGGGGAAGAGGAAGACCCGAGGGTTGAGAGGGAGACAGGAGTGCGGAGGGAGAAGGACCGGCGACGGAAACCAGCCGGCGGCGGCGGCGGCTAGGGAAACCCTAGTTGCCGCACAGGTCGCCCTCGCACGCCCCTCAGTCCGCGTCAAAAACACAATTTTAAAGAATTTATTTTCACTCGTGCTATTAATCTATTATCCCTCCGTTCCAAAATACAATGCGTGCATATATTCGAAGGAGTCAATATTCTTTGACCAATAATTAAGAAAACAATATATATATAAGTGCTTAGTGTATGCATGTGATATAATTAGATTCGAATTTAAAAATAATTTAGCATGATATTAGTTTTGTGTTTTTTGATGACATATTTTGAAAAAAAAAAATTAATGGTCAAAGGTATGCTTTGAACCCCATGCTAAAATTTTATATGTTTAATATTTTATGGAGTAAGTATATTGTTAGGGACTGACTATTCCACATATGCCTCCACTGTGGATTTGCTACAGGTGATTTTCCTAGCTATTTGGATCCACGCCGCCATCTTTTTATCTGTGCGCCTTCTCCTCCTATGGCTCAGTGTGCCTCCGACGCTTCACCTCCTACCCACTCACCGTCGGGCGGCGTCGTCCACCCTAACCATGACGACAGCGACCATTGGATCCGCCTGTCTTCGACTAGCCTTGCCGTCGTCTTCCTCTACCCCCGGCTCCAGCGGCGGCGCCGCCGCCCTAACGAGTCCACCCAACCACTGGGCTACCACCTCTCCCGACCCTCAATCTAAGCCCGGGGAGCACTGGGGACCTTGAACACCCAAACCTTAACTCCTAACTAGGGCGATGCCGGCGGCCGGAGATGAGGAAGATGGTGGCGGAACTGCCGGAGATGGAGAAGGCGACGCTGATGAATCCCCCCATTTCCACAGGTGAGTCGGATTTTTGAAATTTTGGTTCAAATCCTCGGAAGGAAAAGCTCATGCAACATTTGCTAAATCATAGGTGCCTGTAGTAACCAAACAGTCATGTAAATAGAATATTAAATTCGTTCAAACCTCAAGATGCAAATGTAGGTAGCATCCACCGAGCAACAATTTATTGATTAAAAGATTACAACCATAAAGATCATAAAAGCGCAGACAATGGAGGAAAATAGATATGACAATAACCTGATTATGTATATATGAAAGTGCATCTAGGCTAGGCCTGTTCATGGGCAGCCCGGCCCGGCGAGCCCGACCCGACCCGGCCTAAAAAAGCCTGACCTGGCCCGGCCCGATCGGTGCACCGGGCCGGGCTCGGGCCTCGGTCAGAAGCCCGGCTGTCGGGCCGGGCCGAGTTCGGGCCCAGGAAAAATCTACATCAAACCGTGACCGGGCCGGGCTTGTGGGATCGGGCCGGGCTTTTCGAGCTTCGGGCCAGGCTCGGGCCCAAAACAGAGGCCCGGTGCGTCGGGCCGGGCCGGGCTCGGGCTTGGTCCCACGGGACCGGGCTTTGCCAAGCCCGGCCCGAAACCCGGCCCGGCCCGAGTGATGATCAGGTCTAATCTAGGCCTCAAAGTGTTAAATTGATTTTGGTGATCGATAACTTGACGCAAGTGTACTAACATTTTCAATGAGGATCTTAAAGAACAAAAGTTCAAAAGAAAGTGTTATTGATTTGTGGTATTATATACTTCAAGGACAAATTTCTGTGAATTATGTGCTACAATGACAAATCTTTTGGGCATCTCAAGACTCCTATTGTAATCGTTTTTTGAGTTATTGAGTCTAAGGATGCATGTCGTCCTATAAAGAGGGATATGTCGAAATGAGGTATTTAGAACCCTTGTAGTGCTCCAAATGATGAACTTCTATCGAGTAGTGTCACTCATAAGCCTCTCATGAGATCCAAAAACCGCCCACAAAATCTACCAAAATATTTCAGAGCATTATTCAGAGTATCCACATTTTCGAATTTGTGAGTGCTCAACCAGAAATTTAACTCGAACCCAAAATGTCCTTTGGAGTATTCGGATTTTTAGTTTTCAGTGCACTTGGCCAGTCTATGAAACATCGGAGAGTCATTCGGAGTATCCGGAGATTCGAAACTCCAGTCGCTCAATCTAAAGCCTAATTTGAACCGAAGTCTCCGTAGTCAAGCTCTGAGTATCCGAACATTTTACCTCCAGAGTATCCGGAAAACCCTAACTATGTTTTCTCAGCCAAAAGTTCAAAGTTAACCGGAGTTTCCGATCTTAGGTTCGGAGTATTCGAACATTCAATAAGCCAACGGCTACATTTTGAACCAAGGGTATTAATGGCTTGTTTCCCCATCTCACCAACTAACATTATGAGCAGAACAACACAAGGGAAGAGCATTCACTCCTAACCCTAGTTCATCTCTAGCTTCTCAAATCTCTCCCCACCAAAAGCTTCAAGATCTATATCTTGGGTTGGGTTGAGTGGTGAGGTCGAGTGCCCTTACTTGAGAGAGTTCATCTTTCAAGCATTTGATTGGTTCTTCATTCCACATTTCGGTGGATTTGTTACTTTTGGAGATTGAGGACTCCTAGACGGCTAGGGTCTCCCTCGAGCCACCGTTGAGCTTTGTGTGGTTTGGCCAAGGGTAGTTTGTGAAGGCATGTTCCGCCTTCGGAGGGAAAGGAATAATGAGTAAAAGATTAAGGCTCAATTGTGATCGAGTACTTGGTTAGGGAGAGGATTTAGGCAACCCCGGGAACTGGTCTAGCTTGTGTTGAAATGTAAACCTCCAGGGTTTAGATGTTAGAACCTGTAGAAATCACAAGAGGTTTGGGTCGGACTATGGAAGTCATTTTTAAGGATTAGAACACTGATTGTTTAAAAGATTAGCAACAACACTTACTGGAATTAATTATTAGCAGGGATGTTAGATCACAGTCCATTTGTCAATTAAGTAGAAAACACACAGATCGAAGGGCATAACAGAAGCATGACGAAGAGACAAATTTACACAGGGGAAGCTTTCTTTTGCTTACTTAACCTACAATGTTGAAAGCAAATAGTAAGCAACATTATCGTAATGCAGATTGACCAATATCTTAAATGAGTCAAATAATTTGAATACCTGCAATTGAATGATTCACATCAACACATTTATGTATACTATGTTTTTTGTGCTCTTCCCCTGAGCCTCTATGTTATTCCTTGGCTTTGTCGGAATCCTTGTCGTCTCTCTAGAAACACCTCTAGACAATGTAACATAAAGTTGTCCATGTGCAAACATAGGCTCAGGAAGATAAACACCCACATTTGGAATTGTATGTCCTTGAGCCTTGTTGATCGTCATAACAAAGCTTAAACGGATTGGAAATTGCTTTCTTTTGAACTTGAAATGAAAGGAGAGATCCTCAGAGCTGGAAAGCGGTATCCTAGGTAGGAACACCCAATTTTCGACATGTTGGCCTGCTACGATCTCAGCATCGATCGTGTTACGCCAAAAGGCTCTAACCACCAGTCTTGTTCCATTGCATAGTCCATTGTGCAGGGCCAAGTTGTGCAACAACATAATAGGGCAGTTCACTTTCAGTTTGAGAATGTGTGGAGGTAGCCCATCGGTGTGAGGGAGTTAAGGAATTCATTTTGGTAGTGATTATCAGGGCCATCCTCAATCGAGTCGAAGCTGAAGTAGGTCATGTCTTCTCCAGGAAATCAATCGATCATGAATGGATGAGTCGAGATGCAGAGGTCAACTGGTTAATGGGCGAGATAGAAAGGCCGCGACGTGAATTCCTGATTAATTGGCCATGTGAATGCCTGATTAATGGGCTGCATGATTTACATAAGCATTAGTGCATGATTAATGGCGGTGTGAATGCCTTGATTAATGTGCGTCATTAGTGCATTGGATGCGGTGGACGAGGGTGCAACATTGTATACGCCGTTGGATGGAAAGATTGTGGCGGTAGATGGCTCAATTTGATTAGCAGAATCTCAAATTGGATCCTGCGAAGAAGATTGGGAGAAATCCAGCCGTCAGATCAAACGAGGGATGACCGTTATTGCTTGTATCTCCACCCCTATTGCTCATTTTTAAAACAACATATCTAGTTATAATGTTCATTAGGTGCTAATATGCTAATATCAAATCTGAACTATTAGATTTATGATGCATGGTTTAGATATAGAAAGGTGGAGACCCCTTTTCTACTTGGAAAGTCAAGGGTTCTGTGAAAGAATTTAAGGGAGAGATGAGGGTAATTAATGGGGTTTTCATCTCTCCATATCTGAACCATCATTTATAAATATAATGGTCCAGATTTGATATTAGCATATTAGCACCTAACTAGCATTAGCACTAGATATGTTGCCCATTTTTAAAGTAGTATAGATAAAGAAGAAAACGGAGCCGCAATGGGCACACTTTGTTTCCTCCAATCGAGTCTATGTGCCGCCATTCAAAAACAGGCAACTACCCCACGGCGACGAGCGGCACCACCACAACCCTTTCGATCAGGGGCAGCATCCAGGCATGCGAGCCTTTGGCAGAGAGCATTCACATCACATTGGGTGACAGATAGAAATTACAATGGAAGGTTGTGAGACCTAGGACTCCTAGGGGTAGTTTTGGCATTTGCTGACCGATGCCACGTCAACCAAGATTAAGGATTTTATTTTTAGCTTTCTTTTAATGATTTTGGTTGCGTACGTGTCGAGGCTTGGGCACGACAGGTGCAAGTCTCACTCTCTGGCAAGTTGGTCCCACTGAGCACTAGAGTCTTCGTTCTTATCCATCCTCTAGCTGAGTAGAGAGTTCGGGAGAGATCGAGAGTGCCAGGTGTCCAGGGTTAGGTTTGCTTCGGGGAGAAGTCACCGGAAGGGCCCGGAAGCATCCGAGGAGCCTTTACACGTGTCCAGGTAAGTTTCGTAGCCGCCAAGTCGACTCCAAAAATATCCGGAGCGAAAACTCCCGCCGAAACCCAAGTCATTCTTATCCGAGACCAAAAGCCGACAAAAGAGCCTAACAACCTAATCCAAAGCATCCGAGGGAGTAAAAGAGAGAGAAGAGAGGAGAGGGCAGTGCCCAGTGGCCAGGACAGGGCCACCGGAGGCGTCCTGCCAGTGACAGGACGCATTCGATGGGCGGCCGGACGCGTCCGGTGGGCAGCAGACGGTCCGATGGACCCTATTTCCAGAAGGTGTACCCCTCGGTTTTGGGCTGTACGGTTAGGGGATCGGACACGTCCGATGAATTCGGAGATCTGTGCATCTCAGCCATTCATTCAAATCTTGTCCGTCCGATGGGTGCCACGTGTCCAGTCTCGTGCAGGGGTCTATATAAGGAGATGAGGGCTGCCGGTCAGACTTGAGAGAGCTCATTCATTTTGTTCCCCTTGGCTTGTGTGTGTTTGAGAGCCCCTCTCCATGGGTTCCCCCTTGCTCATGGTGTGCTTCACCTAGGGTTCGGCTTGTTGAGATAGGAGAGGAGAGGGAGAGAAGGAGAAAGGTAAGTGATGGGTTCCCCCTTCTTCTCCGGTGTGTTCGCCCCTAGTTTGGTCGGTGTTTGGTGAGTCTCCCGATAGTTCTTGAGTGCTCTTTGGGTC
This sequence comes from Raddia distichophylla, assembly GCA_005191435.1. Classification (NCBI taxonomy): domain Eukaryota; kingdom Viridiplantae; phylum Streptophyta; class Magnoliopsida; order Poales; family Poaceae; genus Raddia; species Raddia distichophylla. The sequence continues at coordinate 480,775 of SPJY01007441.1, read as the reverse complement.
TTTCTTGCCGGAGTTGAGACCTCACCTCGCCGTTCCCGAGCTTCACCAGTTCCGGTCTTCACCGCCATACGGCTACATCCTCTACAACCTCTACACCAACGAAACCCTTGCCGGTGCAAGGTCATCCTCTCGTGTTCGGGTGCTTCCACTTCACCACCGTTAAAGTCCGAGGGAAGCCGTGAACATCTACACCTCCTGGGCGCTGGACTCGTCGTCCAAGGTACTGGGATGCCGCCAAGCGACCAAGACTCCGTCGACTACCGGGCTTCATCAAGTATCTGTTCTAGTCGCTTGTACAAACACCTTCTCCGCGAAGGTCGGTGCCCCTTCGGTGGTGTCGGGGTGACGGAGAGCTTCCGACTTGTGGGAGCGTCCGTCCTTGGTGTACGGGTCAGGAGCAAGCCTTGGGCTCACGCCCTAAAAGCTCGCCGAGTAGATTTGAGGGCACGGGACAAGAGAGTCCTGGCTTCCTTTCGAGGAGGTTCCTCATCGTGGAGTAGGTGCTTTGCACCGAACCACGTTCAAAAATCGGTTTGTCTCCTTTCCGATTTACTTTCAGCTATTTACTTTCTCGTTGCTTTGGCTATCTTTCGCATTCGCTTTGGTTATTAGGGTAGCTTTTATTTCCGCACGTACATCGGTAGTATTTAGTTTAGTTAGTTGTCAGATTAGGAATTGGAACTAGAGTTGTTTCCTTAATTTGACTAAAAGAAAAGAACAAAAATAGGTTTAAAAATTGGTTAGAAACCGCCGCTTCACCCCCTGCGGCCCTAGATCCTTACAAGGGGTATTAGACGGCTAACCATATCATGCATGTGCTGATCTCCTAATTACATTGAGATAGATTATATCCTCGGGAACTTCCTTGGAGTTCAAGGTGCGTGTAACCGGAGTGGTCTCTATCCTTGATCGGCCGACTTGGATCGCCCCCCATCTGCTCCCTTATGGGCCTTCTAGAGGATACCCGGACCCATATAGTCCATAGTAGCCCCCGAGTGCTTTACGATCGAGTCAGATGTCCGACCGACTGGTTTCACCAATATCTCCTGTAATCTAAAAAGAGATTGTAAAGAACTCAAGAAATCTTAAGTTTTTGTGTTGAAGCAATGCCTGGATTGGCAATACCAAACTCCAGCTCACTCGGCCCATTGGGCACATCACCTCAACAGACGAATTCGACTACTTGGCACCTACTCTTGCAATGCAAAAGCAACAATTGACCCATCATGGGGCATGCCTTAAGCCACGACATTACAACTTCTGTCTTGCAGCATGGTGTAATTTAAGCGTTTCAAGTTGTATCAACATCAGGCGCCTGGTCTCGGTTTGTAAGAACCAGCACTCGGCCCAGCATGGGGCGCACCTTTCAGCTGAGTGGTACCTGTCCCAACCAGAGAAGGGATCAGCATAGGCCCCTAGGGACGTACCGATTGGACACAGTTTGACCGAGAGGCATTTGTACTCGGGTAGCGGTATACAACTGGCGACCTTAGAAAAGGCATACCTCCGAAACTGTACCCAAATTTCACCAACACCCAACCTCGAGCATGCGAAGTTGGCTAGTGACCCAACACGAGGTATGCCGTGAAATACTTTTTAACTTTGGCGCTTCCGATCATATGCCCTCTAGGGTGTACCGAGGTCAAATTAGGCTCGATTTTAACACATTGCTACCGTTAGCAGCATGTTAAGAAAGCCTGTTAAGGGGATCGCCCTTTGCAATTTTTAGCCCAAGCCCAATTAGGGGAGGCGAAGCGTTTTCGCGCCCTTTTCTGATACAGCCGGAACGACACGCGCTTCCGTCGGAAAACGTATCTGTGTCCACTTCCGTCCCATCGCCATGATGGTTTTACTGTGTTTAAAATGGATTACAAGGCGCGCCCTTTGAACTTCCTTTGTGTATAAAAGAAATCCCAGGGGCAAAGTACTACTTCACACCCAGCCTTCGAGTTTTCGAGTCCTCCTTTTTCCTTTTCGCCACCGACCAACGGAAGATCGAAGGAAGACAATGGATCCATGGGAAGCCACCGTCGCCGAATTCCATGCTCGTGCCGCTGCTGCTGAAGCCGCTACGGCTGCCCAATGGCAGCGGTGGCGAGAGGAGTATGCGGAGGAGACCGCCCAGAGAGCCATTAGGGTTCTGGTCGACGGCCACCCGCAGCTCTTCCCGGTTCGTACCCCTTTAAAATATGCGCTGGTCTTCTCCATCCTCGATGTGAAGTGTCCATCGGAGGAGTGATTTCTTTCTTTTGCTTCTTTTGCTCCTCCGTGAGCCAGCGACAAGCCCTAGCTCGATGTGCTGCGCCGCGGAAATATGTAAATAGGCCTAAGAGCCTTCTAATGAAGATCTTTCGAAGAATCCGCATGTCTTTATTTAATTTATGACTTCAATCTTGCTTCGATCTTGAATCCGTAGCAACATTGCTTCATCCGAGTAGTTAGGATAATACACTCCCAGACCGGCATCCAACGCGTACACGAACCTCTCGAAAGAAATCACTCGGCCACCCGAGTGGTTATCCGAGTATTTCTCGAAAAGGCCGCATCCCGCACTAGACTAAGGCCCGGCCCAGAATGCGAGACACTGCCCGTTGCGATAAATTAGGAACAAAGGAATGAAATCGGTTCACCTCGCTCTTTTTCGCGCCAGTCTTTTAGTCTCTCTCTCAGGGAACTCCGCCGCTAGGGTTCTTCTCCGTCACCACCTCCGCCGCCACTGTCTCCGATCTGCAATGGCTCCAGCATCTCCAGCCGCCCCGAAGGTTGCAAAGAGCGGCAAGGAGCGGACGAAGTTGATTACGACCGAACGGAGGCTACAGAAGCTGGTCTCCATCGGCGTGCTCCCCTCCCAGGAGTTTGCATCATGGCGCGCCGCCGGCGGCGAATCCTGTCCCACCCCTCGATCTGACGAGGTAGTGGTCTTCAAATCTTTCTTCCTCCGCGGCTTCGGCCTTTCTTGCTCTCTTTTCTTCCGGGGATTGCTGCATTTTTATGGGATCGAGGTTCGCACCTGAACCCCAATTCCATCTTCCAAATTGTCATTTTTATCCATATCTGTGAGGCCTATTTGGGGATCGCTCCTCACTTTGACCTCTTCAGATATCTTTACCTTCTCAATCCTTTTCCCAACAAGAATTCTCCCAAGGCTGCCGGAGGCGCGGGGTTTCGATTGCGGGAAGGGGTCCGAAAATTTTATTTTGATCTTCCCTTGAGAACTTCCAACAAAGGTTGGCACTCGGAATAGTTCTACTGTGCCAATTCTCCTCCAGTCCTTCCATCCTTCTCCGGAGAGTGCCCCACAGTCCATCCTTCCTAGTCTTCTCCTCTCGCCGGTGGCAAAGGAAGCCAAGTGCAGGAACTTATTGTCATCCTCCACAGACAGAAGTCTGCTGGGTTGACCGGCATTGGGGTAGCCTGGAACTACACTCAGCGCCGTGTCCGGCCCATAAAGGAAAGGGTGCATCTCGCCTTCGAGTACTCGGGGTCCCAAGATGCCACTGGGAGACTGAAGATCCGATTTCACAGAAATAAATCGTCAGCCGAGTAACCGAGCTCTTCGCCCCGGGCTCAGAAATAGTCCACACTGATTGCCCGGCTGCGTTCCGTCTGTCATACCCACCACCAGCGGTAAGGAGAAGATCCTCCTCAACTCAACCGCGGTTTTTCGAGATGATATTGGAATTGATCTAGTCTGATACACACGCAGGGACGGACGGCCTTTTTCTCCACATATCCAGTCCCAGAAGCCCCACAACATAAGGATGCACCACGCAAGCGTCCCGCAGGGGACTCGTCTAGTGCTCCTCCAGCCAAGAAAGGCAAAGGGGTCGCTTCGGGGACTCGGACGAAGATGATGATGAGGATAACGTCCCGCTCCTGCGTCGCCGTCGGTCAGCGACAAGGCCGCCTTCGGCTCCGGCGAAGCAGCCACAAAGCCCAGCAGCCGCGTCGAGGACGGAGAAACTCTCCGGCTCTAGCCCAAGTGGTTCGGGCATCCGATTTAGATTCAAGTTTATGTCATCGCAAAGGTATCCCTCGCAACGTTTTCCCTTCATGAATTGTAGGGAATTTGTGTCCTCAAGAGTCTTCAAATGTTTTCAGAAAACCTGTCAAAGATGACGATGAACCGCCAAGCTCTCATGGCAGCGAAGTGCCAGCCTCGGCGTCTCCGAAGTCCGATCACCAAGCCGAGCCCCGACCTGACTCAACTCGGCACGCCGCACCCCACCAAGATTCCGGTCTATCTTCTGCCACTCGCCAATCCTCGCCGGCGAAGGGAAAAATCTCAGCTCCGGCTCTAGGAAGCTCGGAACCAGAAATCGAGGAGATTCCTCGCCCTTCCACCAAAGCTCACGCTCCACCCCTCCGACTGAAGCGGAGGAAGGAGATGGAGGGCTACGAGGTCGACGACGGGCAGGAGGCTGAAGAATGGGTAGTACTGGACAACATGGCAGCGGCTCAAGCCGAGATATACAAGGTAAAGCCTTTTTGTGCCTTGAATCTCTGCTTTGCATAAGGGAATCCCGCTAATCTCCCTCCCCTTTCCATGCAGCGCATGAAAGAGAGGTCAAAGCAAAAGACCCAGTGCATGGAGAGAACAGTGGGCGACCTGAAGTCTCGCGATGAGTTTGACAACGCGCTATATGCCATTAAGTCGCAATACCGCGGCCGGATCGAAGAGCTCCAACGAGAGGTCACTGAACTCGGATTCCGCCACATGGAAGAGTCCAACTCCATCGGAGGTATAGATCCCGAATGGTGCTAAACCTTCACAAAAAGAATACTCCTTAGACGATGATCTCTGAGACTTGCCTTTGAATGTAGCACTGGAGGCGAGGCAGAAGGCCCTGGAGGACGAAGTCTTCCGAGCCAACACTCAAGCCGAGAAATCGGCTAAAGAGCTGGAAGGTAACTTTCCACCACTGACTCTCCCTGACTCAGCCCCACTGAAGTCCGACTGATTTGTCACACCCGATTAGTCACGCAGAGTATCGGCAGAAGACCAAAACGCAATTCCCGGTCCTTGATGAAGAAGTGAAAACCGCTTACGAGCTTCGCCGCCATGCTCTAGTAGGAATATTTCCAACGCTCCAATGCCTTGACCCAGAAGAAGAGCTGCCGACTGATTCTGACAGCCTCGTGGCGCGCCTTGACGATATTCCTGCGTGGATAAAGGTCTTCACACGGGAGGCAGCAATAACGTGCACCAGCCAAGGCCTCGCAATCGCAAAGTAAAACTTCCCCCGCCTAGACTACGAGGCTGTAAAGGAAGGATTTGTATGCACCGAGGAAAAGGCATGTGCCTTGCTGAAAGAAGTTCGCCCGACTGCTGAGCACCTGGTGAAACATTTAGATCTATAGATGTGTATGTTGCTCAAACACTTGATTGATCCTCGATACTCGTGATCTTATTTATCCGAGTAGTAAGCTTTATCCCTTTTCATGAAACGCATCTGCCGACTGGTCCAGCACCCGAGCGCCAGGAATTAGCTCTTGGCTTTCTCCCCATGCAACTACGGAGTAGCTAAACGTTGTCTTTAGCAAGTACTAGAGCCATTACTCAAGAATTTTCATAACACCCGAATTTGATCGACACAAGTAAAAAGAAAACAACTTTTATTGATAATATAGGGTGCGGTTGACTCCGCACACTATTTAGTGTAGCCCCCGACTTACTGCTCAGTCGTTTACGGCTGAGTAGCAAGTCAAAAAAGGAGACTAATTATACAATGCTCGAATGCAAGACTTTAAGAGTAAAAACGACGTAGCTGCTCGATGTTCCAGGTGTTAGGCACTTCGGATCCGTCTTCGCGTTGTAGCCGGTAAGCCCCCGGGCGGGTCACTTCAGCGATCATATAGGGGCCTTCCCAGAGTGCGGAGAGTTTATGCTCGTGCTTCTGATTCCTTCGGAGGACCAGATCTCCTTTGAAGAACGCACGACCCCGTACGTTACACTGATGATAGCGACGCAGGCCCTGTTGGTACTTTGCCGACTGGATCAATGCTGCTTTCCTGGCTTCCTCGAGTCGATCGAGGTCTTCGTGTCTTACTTCATCTGACTGATTATCGTCGAAACCGGCAACCCGAGAGGACCGGAACTTCAATTCAATCGGAAGGACCGCCTCCGAGTCATAGACTAGGAAAAAGGGTGTCTGCCCAATCGCTCGACTTGGGGTCGTTCTAAGCCTCCGGAGCACCGAAGCCAACTCCTTGACCCAGCGCGTGGCTACGGCTTTAGGCGATCGAAAATTCTGGTTTTTAGCCCTTGTAGTACCAATCCGTTGGCACGTTCAACCTGCCCGTTGCTCTTTGGGTGAGCCACCGAAGCATAGCAGATATTGATGCCCAGCTCCTCGCCCCAATCTTGGAATTCGCTGCTTTTAAACAGAACGCCGTTGTCGGTGATGATGCGATTGGGTACGCCAAAACGCACAACGATGTTCCGGAAGAACTCGCGTGCTTTGGCCGCAGTGATTACAGCAACCGGCTTGGCTTCAATCCACTTTGTGAACTTGTCGATGGCGACGAAGAGATGGGTGAATCCGCCTTGCGCCCGCTTGAGGGGCCCCACCATGTCTAGATTCCAGACGGCGAAGGGCCAAGAGATTGAAATTGTTTGTAGATCCTGAGCCGGCATGTGAATCTGCCGAGCAAAGAATTGACACCCGTCAGGCCGTCACACCTGCGTACTATGTCTTCCACGTCGGTGACAGCAGTCGGCCAGAAGAATCCTTACCGATAGGCTTTTCCTACCAGAGTGTTGGTCGCCGCGTGGTGCCCACATTCTCCCGAGTGGATCTCATTGAGTAGATCTCTGCCTTCTTGCTCTGATATGCAACGCCTTAGTACCCCGAAACTGCTTTTTCTGAAAAGCTCGTCCTCGACTACCTTGTAGCTCTTGCTTCGGCGTGTGACGCACTCGGCGAGGCTTCGATCCTCAGGTAGCTCATCACGAAGAAGATAATCTAAGTAAGACTGCGTCCACCCAGGGTTAATCGATAATACCTCTGCATCGGGCTCTGGTTGCTTCTCTGGATCTTCTCCCGGTGCAGATGATAGCTTTATGGACGGCGCGGGTAGTTCTTGGACAAAAACACCAGTCGGGACTTGCGCCCGAGTGGATCCCATCCGCGCTAGCTCGTCTGCTGCTTCGTTATCTCGGTAGAGCACGTGTGTCAGCTCCAGTCCATCAAACTTGTCTTCTAGCTTTCGCATCTCCTGACAGTAAGCCACCATGCTGTCGCCAATACAAGACCACTTCTTTTGGACATGGTTAACCACGAGCTGGGAGTCGCCGCGCACCATTAACCGCCTCACTCTGAGCGATAAGGCGACGCGTAGCCCATGGATGAGTGCCTCGTACTTGGCGGCGTTGTTGCTGATGGGAAACAATATTTGGAGGACGTAGCGTAGCTTCGTTCCAGTCGGCGATATGAGCAAAATCCCAGCCCCCGCGCTGCTGAGCATGCGGAAACCATCAAAGTACATTGTCCAATACTCGAGATTCTCCTTTGCTGCTGGGGTCTGGGCCTCTGTCCATTTCGCGATGAAATCGGCCAGCGCTTGTGATTTGATGGCTAATCGGGGCCTGAACTTTATTTCAAAGGCTCCAAACTCGACTGCCCAATTTGCAATCCTCCCAGTGGCTTTCCGGTTATGAAGTATGTCTTCAAGCGGGAAAGAAGTGACCACCGAAATTTCATGCTCTTGAAAATAATGCTTAAGCTTCCGTGATGTGAGTAACACAGCGTACAGAAGCTTTTGAACTTGTGGGTACCTTATTTTGGATTCGCCCAATACCTCGCTTACGAAGTAGACCGGACGCTGTACCTTCTGAAGGGAGCGTTTCTCATCCCGTTCAACCACCAGGGCGCTGCTGATGACATGAGTCGTGGCGCCGTTGTAGAGTAAGAGGGGCTCCTGGGACATGGGAGGGGCCAACACTGGAGGCGTGGTGAGGAACCTCTTTAGATCTTCGAAGGCTTACTGTGCTTTCGCTGTCCACTGAAAATCGTCTTGTCGGCGTAAGAGTCTAAAGAATGGCATGCCTCGCTCCTCGAGTCGGGAAACAAATTGGCTGAGTGCCACGATGCATCCAGTGAGCTTCTGCACATCCTTCTGATTGGCCGGGGGTTTCATCTTGATGATGGCGTTGACCTTCTCTGGATTGGCTTCGATCCCCGATGCGAGATTATGAATTCGAGTAGTTTACCAGACGGAACCCCAAAAACGCACTTCTCGGGATTTAGCTTCATCCGGTATGCCCTTAGGCTCTCAAATTTCTCGGATAGATCTGTTATGAGATCCCATCCGGATTTTATTTTTATGACGACGTCATCGACATAGGCCTCCACGTTGCGTCCGAGCTGAGTGTGAAAACACCGCTGTATGGTGCGCTGATAAGTCGCGCCAGCGTTTTTCAACTCGAATGGCATTGTGATATAGCAGAAAGCACCAAAAGGCGTGATAAACGACTCTTGATGCAATCCTTCTTCTTCAGACTGATCTGATGATAGCCCGAGTAGGCGTCCAGAAAACTCAAGAGCTCGCACCCGGCGGTGGAATCTACCACTTGATCGATGTGGGGGAGCCCAAAAGGATTCTTAGGACACGTTTTGTTGAGGTCGGTGTAGTCGACACACATCCACCATGTTTTGTTCTTTTTTTGCACCAGGACCGGGTTCGCAAGCCACTCGGGATGATACACCTCCTTGATGAACCGAGCCGCCAGCAATTTGGTGATTTCTTCCCGTATGGCATCCTTCCGATCTGGTGCAAATCTTTGTAGGCGCTGCATAATTGGCTTCGCCTTTTCGTCGACGTGGAGAGAGTGCTCGATCACCTCCCTCGGAACACCAGGCATGTCCGAAGGTTTCCAAGCGAACACATCCTGGTTGGCCTGGAGGAAAGTGACGAGCGTGTCTTCCTATTTGCTGTTGAGCCCTGTCCCAATCACGGCTGTCTTGGCCGGATCAGACGGGTCCAACAAAATATTCTTGGTTTCTTCAGCTGCTTGAATGGATGTTTTGGCCTGCTTCTTGGCGGGGATATCCCCTTCCTCCTGAAGGGATGCGACCTTCAGTCGGATCTTTTCCATCTCAGCAGATGAGTCCAATGCCTGCGCCATCCCACAGCTTTCGCTGTCACAGAGCAGGGACTGCTTGACGTCAACAGGAAGGGTGACTACACCATTAGGACCTGGCATCTTTAAGATGAGATAAGTGTAGTTGGGAACAGCCATGAATTTGGCAATCCCTGGCCTTTCCAAGATGGCATGATATGCCGTCTCGAAATCGGCCACTTCGAAACTCAGACTCTCGGTCCGATAATTATCCTTAGTCTCGAACGTGACGGGCAGAGAGATCTGTCCGAGTGGTGGACGTCCTGGGGATTACCCCGTGGAACGGAGATGATCCCTGCCGTAGCTCGGAACGGGGAATATTCATCTGGTCCAGGGTCTTGACGAAAAGGACGTTAATCCCACTCCCGCCATCGACCAGAACCCTCTTCAATCTGCTTCCTCGTACGACCGGATCCAGCACCAGTGGATACCTCCCAGGGAAGGCGATCCAATACGGGTGGTCCGATCGATCGAAGGTGATGGGCACCTCGGACCAGCTCAAATATTTTGGTGTCACGGGCATGATAGCGTTGATCTCCCGAGTGGTAAGCTTTTACTTCCGCTTGGACTCGTACGCTCAGCGTCCTGGTAATCTCCATCGGGTTTCTTGCCTTGACCGCCCTTAGCCGCCGACTGCTTCGAGTTCTCGATAAATTTCTGCAGAATAAGCCAGTCTTTGGTAGAGTGCTTTCCTCGTGGGTGGAAGGGACATACCGAGTCCATAACTTTGTTGTAGTCTTTATCGTTAGGGGGCTTAGGTCGATTGCGCTCCATGTTGGCGACCATCTCATCCCCCTTTCGCTTCTTATCTTTGGGCTTGGCCTGCTCGTCATTAGGCTTCTTCTTGGGGCCTCCGACGTTGCCACCGCGATGATTCAAGATGGCCTCCTCGGCTTCGGCCTCCTGGTCCGCCATAGTGAACATGGCCTTGAGATTACGCGGGGTCTCGGGTCATCTGCCTGATTAACTCCTCGAATTTGCATCCGGCGAAGAAAGCATCAATGACTGTTTGCTCCGAAACGTCATGGATCTCGTTCTTCTTCATGGTAAAGCGCTTGATGAACTCACGGAGAGTCTCGTTATTAAGCCGATGTAGCTGTCCAATCTCCCATCTCCCAGCGGGCCTTTCATAGGTCCCTTGAAAATTGACATGAACTGCTCCTGCAGGTTGTCCCAAGACTCGATAGAGTTCTCCGGGAGTCCCGTTAGCCAGGTCTGGGCGGTTGGGGTCAAAGCGACCGGTAAATAGTTTGCCAAGATGTTCTGATCACCTCCTGCCGCGCTGCCTGCCAAGGCATAAACCTGCAGCCAGTTCTTTGGGTCCCTCTAGCCATCGAACTTGTCGATGCCTTTGAGGTTAAAATCATCCGGCCAAACCACTCGACGGAGATCCAAATCCCCTCCAACGATCATGGCCGCCTCCGCCTTGGGGATCCGCTACGATGCTCCCGTCGCGGGTCTTGACGATGCTCATGGCGGTGGTCGCGCCGACTGGCGGTGCTCTCAGCTTGATCATCAATGCGACGGCTATGATGGCTACGAGAGTTCCGCTCGCCGTTGCTGCGCTCCTGCCACTTGGCTTCAATGTCTTGACGAAGATCGTGGGCTGGCGACTGGGAGGTGAAGAAGATGGGTCGGCCGACCCACCCTAGGCCGGCCGACCCCCCTATTGAAGCTACTCGGATTAACCTTAGGAGGGTGGCAAGATGACACCCATGAGAAAGAAGCGCCGGTGTCAATAATTTCCAGTGTGACATTTATCTGTCGCCCTTTCTGCCCGGACAGGGAGACGAGAGGTGAGACGGAGCAGCAACCGCCGATGGAAGCTGGGAGCTGAGAACTGAAACTGAAGCCCAAATGGCCAAGACAATGCACGGCCAGGACGAAAGCGACGATCTCAGAGAGAGAGAGAGAGAGAGAGAGAGAGAGAGAGAGAGAGAGAGCAAATAAAAATAAGCCGGCAGCAACGCAGCCCGACTGAAAGGAACTGTCCTTTGCATTGCTGATAGAAACTCAGAATGGCACAAACCATCCGTGGCAAGGAATCTTTACCCGTCTGTTTTCAGGGTGGACAATTCAGACCTGAAACAACCATCAGTCTTGTCATAGTTCTCTTTTAATGGTTTAATACTTTTGTTAATCTGTCCTCTGTCCTTTCTAAATTGTCTGGAAGTTACCTCCGATGTTGTCAAATTAATCTCTCTCTCTCTTTCTGATAATTCACTAAGATTGTGCCTGTCAACCACCCATGTATAAGATGAAAAATTGTTCGGTGCAAAAGATTTTTTAGTGCACAAGTACAAAAAATTTATCTTGGTCATTGGATCTCATCTCGGTGGTCCATCTAAAACATGAGAACATAAAAAAAATTACCATGGTTTTGCGCATAAGTGCATAAATGGGATAGGCGAGTTCCACCTCAATGCCTTTGAAATGTACAGGTTGGATCTAAGTAATAAGATGAGTTTTTGCACTTATACATTAAAAAATCTTTTGCACCGGATATTTTCCCATTTAAGATACCAACAAGGGTTTTGATCCATAAAAATGAAAATACCAATGGGCAGGAGTAATGGCTGGTGTGTTCTTAATACTAGCTCTGCCAAGAATGCTGAGATGGAGCAAGCAAAAAGATTGCAATCAAAGAAAGAGGCCCCGATTGTTTGGCAAGTGAAATGAAAGATGATTAATCTGCATAGCACCAAATAAATTTTGTTGGGGCCATTATGTTCACCTCAGGCTCAGGATATGCAAGTCTTGTCCAAGCCTTATCTTGAATCCTTCCAGATAAAAGAAGCAAATAAAAGAGGAAGAAGAAGATCAGCTGGCATGTGTACACCTCTAGACCCTTGATCTTTTTTCTTTTTGTTCTTCATCCATGCATATAGCTATTATCGCAGAGAAAAGTGATTGCACGATGCATAGGATTTGGAAACTTCACGAGAAGATCCAAGCAAGAGAACGAGGTAAGTGGTCCGAAGTCGTGGCTTGAGATGCAAGACATTAATGAGTAAGAAAAACCAAGATTGATAATGGCAAAGTATATATATTTAAGAGAATGGAAATAATCTAAGTTCTTTTCTAAGCCTATACTAGTAGTAGAATTAAGACAATCCAACACATTACAATAAGCGGTACTTTGATATTAGCACCAATTAAGATAATATATAAGTAGGAGCGGTCACATGGCGTAACTTGAAATCAAATCAACGGAACAGCCGGGAAAGCAAGCTCAGCGCTAGAACTTCTACGCAGAAATAAAAAATCCATAAATATGCTAGGCACTAAGAAAATATCCTATTATTTCTATAATACGAGGACAGCTTAGACTAAAGTGCTGTGAAAGTGTGCAGAAGATTAGGCCTTTTAATTAGCCAATGAGATCTGCATTGAGGACCAACATGCTTTCCTCCTAGTCCGAGAATCACATTCTCCAAGAACCCACGAACACTAACCTAGCTTTAGAAAAAAAAAAAAAAAAGCTAAATACGGAGTAGTCGAGTACTCATGCTGTACTACGAATTACAAGAGTGTCAAATAATGTCCTACACGTATGAATATGTGTTAAGACTTATGCAATCAGATGCACTTACATATCTGACCGTGCCACGCTGTTTTTTTTATAGGTGTCATTCAAAATTCCTACGATACAAATATAGTGAAATAGAAAAGGCAAACTAAATTATTAGAAAACATTCTCGGTAATCAAAAGTTTTCATAAATTCAATACGCTAAAATAAAAAAAGAGGATAGACAAATATGATTATGATGTATGGACGATGGCACGATAGAGATGAAAAGTTAGCCCTATGACAACCATCTTTGTAAGACTCATTTTAATCCATACGACCATAGTTTTAGAATTTCATTGTAAAAACACGCACTTAACATTCCTAAAACAAGTTTGTGAGCATGGGCACATGCTCGGGCTCCAGCGGCAGCAGCACGCCATGAGCAGCTTGCGGCTGACGGGTTTGAACATGATGGCCGGTTGATAGGCCTAGGATGACGGCTAGTTTGTCCAAGCTATGCAAAGTTGTTGGCTCCGCCACTGCCTAAAAGCAAATTTGTTTCTTTAGGGAGAAACAAAGGAACCCATCTATAAGTAGGTACAGTATTCCTTAAAAAAAAAGGAATATTATCAAAATAACGATAAGTGTTGAACCTATAAGTTTCACATAAAGTTGTGGGAAACAAATAGCTCACTGAAGATTTCGTAAGAAAATCCGTTGTTTCGAATAGGAGCCGGTTAGACCATCTCCAAGGGAGTCTCTTCAGGGGCCAAAAGGGATCACGACCTCCAATCCAATCCGGGAAACCAACGTCCGGGTCTTCACGTAGTCGTGCAGAACTCTGTTCGAGCCGGACTCAAACAGGAATCCTAGGCCATTACGCACCGTGCCAACCCGGAGGCTGTTCGGCAGGATGCTCATGGGCCTGATAGAACCTCCCAGGGAGCTGGGCCCTGGTGGGCTGTCCGATTGGGCCGTCAGGGAGTGGGCCATGGCAATGGGCCGTAATTCAATCCCCGACAAAACCCCTTTTGAAATCCGACGAAAAACAGGAAATAAACCTAACTACTCCTAATCTATACGTGACCTCTTCTCTCGTCCGGTCACGCATTTGAAACATTGGAGCAGCTCAGAAAATTGTCGTCGCTTCGAATAAGGGTTTGCAAAAGCGACGAGTCTTCGCTAGGGTTCCGAGAAGTCCAAAAACCCTCAATAGGAGCCGGTTAGACCATCTCTAAGGGAGTCTCTTCAGGGGCCAAAATCCCTTCGCGAAGAAATTCTGATGCTCCAACAGAATCTCGTTACGGTTCTCGTCAGAAGAAATTTCTTCCTACATTCTCTTTAGAATGAGCTCGTCACGGTTCTCGTCAGAAGAAATTTCTTCCTACATTCCCTTTAGAACGAGATTCTCTCTCCGTTCTCTTCATAAATTTCTTCAGAGGGATGCTGTTGGAGATGGTAGGAAATGAAGGGAACGAATGTGGGGAAAAGAACAGGGAAGAGAATGAAATGAAGGGAATATGGTTGGAGATGGTAAAAAGGAAAAAGTTTTCCCGAAGCAAGTGCAAGATAATTATTAGGCACTAAAAAAACAGGAGGATTCCAACAAGATGCATCAATTACTGGAGGAAAAAAAAAAGCAGCAGAGCTTGGGGGCAAGAGGAGAGAATCTGAAAAGAAGATCTACGTAGTGGTTCGAGATATGGATTTGATGTAATGGCATGATGCATCCCCTTCCCTAGGAGCACAAAAGGAATTAGCTAGGGTTTTGAACCAGCTGCTGGGACAAACAAGAGAGGAAACCAGTGTTGATTCATGGTCATGTATTGCATGATTCTTCCGGAAAATCTACTCCATGATTCTCAAGCCTCAACCAGATGCACAAGGAGGAGAGGAATGGAAAAAACGTAACATTTCAAAAACTAATAAAGTTCCGTTGGTTGTATGAGTTTTTTTTTTAAGAAATGGCAGAAGAAAACTGACATCTATTGATCAAAAGAGCAAGAGTTTATAAAATTTGGGGGTTTTGAGGCCCTCCCCCAAGGCCAAACAAAATTAAGAGATTACAAAATGGACCCCCGACGGCTACCCATAGCCGCAGGCCATTGATAAGATGACGTAGGAATAAAGCACGCGGTCGTTCAACCGAGCGGAACAGACGGTTGTTGTGTTTGAGCTAAAGGTGCCAAATGGTGCTGAAAACAATGGAGCGGGTCTATGGGTCTAGGGAGGGGACTTCAAGAGAGTTCGCCAGGCGCGTCCAGATGAAGATGTTGTACTCGCAATCCAGAAAGAGCTTAGTGGAGGGTAGAAGTAAGCATTAGGCAGGTGTTTATGTAGCAAGGCGTCAGCCGCCCATACCCTCATGCAAAGCAGGAGCCAAACGAAGAACTTGCACTTAGAAGGAGCCCAAAGATTCCAAATGCAACGAAGCGAGGGCATGGGGCAGCGTTCAACGAACTGGAAGCTGTAAGCCGATCTGATTGAGAAAGCACTGTCCTGTGAAAAGCGCCAGGTGAGTAGGTCTTCTTCATGTGATGCCAAGTTGCCAACGTGACTTGAGCGAGATGGCTCAGCAGTTAAATTAGCTCTGGCACCATGGAGGGCATCATGTTGCGTCTAAGGCCGATCAACCAGTTGTTGTATGAGCTTGTGCATAGTTACATGGAGGTAGGTCAATTGAAAGAATTTCATAGAAACCTTACTATTATATAAACCACATAAACCTAGTTTTTTTCTATGGGTTGACATCGCACAAAAAAAACCCTTGAATGTTCTTATATACTCATTTCACTCTAAAAAAGTAGTCGTTTTGAATATTGACACACTCTCTTTAAATTGTAACTTTAATCACTAAAAGCTATTACAATTTATTTATAAAATACAATTAAATTATAATATTAAGAAAGTTTTTTAGACGAATATATATGTATATATATATTGGAGTAGAATTATTATATTAAATAGTTTAATTTTTTTATACATGAAGTTGTAAAAGTTTAGCTTAGAACAAGTCTAAAATAATTACAATGGAGGGAATATACTTCAAAGTGGTCACTATGAAGAGGTCACATGGTGAGTCATTTCCTCCAAGGCCTTGGTTCTTGAAACAAGGAAGGAGGGACGATTAGTCTCGGTAACAGGAGGGGGATAGAGCTGACCACCGTCAATGGCACGGATTCAACACTGCCATCGATCTGTCACCCAGCATGCCACGAAATCATTCGGAGATTACGCATCAAATGGAGAGAGTCTGTCCCTGCATTTGTTTTGCAGCGGGACAACACTCTAGCTAGTCGCAGCACTGAGGAGCTAGCTGCACTTGTAGCCTAGTGGATATGGGATCATATCATTAGTGATGGGGTTTTGAGAGAGAGGTTGTTCGCTTGCATAGTTCACTCGGATCCGATCGCTAGCTGGGATAAACGGGGCGAGCTGCATATTTGAGATTATGTACGTGTGTCTCGTGATGCAGAGGCTTATGGATGGAAAGTTTGTAACGTTTGTAAGAGCATCTTCAACGGAAACTCTAAATGCACACTTTATAACACTATTTACTGTATACTTTATCTATTTCTCTAAATTTTTTTCAAACTTTACGCTACACTTTGAAAGAGATTTCTTTCCTCCACCAGACAATCTATCTCTACACACCTTATTTCATAGTTTTTTCTCTTGAATAAAAAATAGACTTAAGAGGGGTCCTTAGGTCGGAGGCACACGAGCCAACCAGTGGCCTTTCTAGGCGGCTACTGCCACTACCACAATCATCACCGTCACCTCACAAGATTAGAAATCTTGGTCCAGCTTCCTCTCCAAAGCAAAGCCAGGGTTTCAATGTGGTACGTAGCACCAGTGCCAGTACTGTATTCACATGGGCAGGGAGATCTTAAATGCACTAAGCTAACTCCCAAGCGAGTGACCCCAAGATGGAAAGGACCTGAGGAAAATTGCCTCGCTTTTCTTCCATTCCATGATCTCGCTTTATGGGGGTAATAATAAGCAGTGTTGCTGGGTGAAGAGATAGGCCAGCTTTTGATGCAGATGTTCATATCCCATCACAAAGGTAAAGAACATTTTTATTCCATATATATGAGAGGGGAAAAATAAAAGGGGGGCATCGAATGTACATATATGCACTAGTTCGGCAATGTCTTTACCCCGCCGAGGAACTTTATTATTTATACACAACCACGTATGATCGGCATATTATTGATAATGGTATTTAGGAACAGAGAAATGTGGCTTTATGCAAAAAATATTTTGAGGTCCGCCTGAAACGACAGCATTTTTCTTACTCTTTATAAATCATTTACTATGCGTGATTCCTTCAAATTCATGTATATGAAATGGGACCAGATAGTATTTGATAGGAACCAAAGGACCAAAGGTAGGGCATGATTGAGGCCCTGTTCTTTTGAGTTGATCTGAACGGCTAAAACTGAACGGATGACTGAACTTCGAGAGCTTCTCGAGATTCGGATCCATTTTATTTAACTTGCTTTTTAAAGCGTTAGGACCCATCTTCAAAACAGCGAAAAAACGGACTCAAAAAACTCAAATCATATGTCTTTTTAAAACGTAGATAAGTTGTTAAGCTGTTAAGTCGTTAAGGTGTTAAGCTGAAAAGAACTGGGCCTGAATGAATCCCTTTTTGGACCTTGCCGGGTCTTATTCACTAGAATTAAGTGTTTGGTAAGAACTAAGAAGTTTGATTTGCTCGGTACAATATCTAGACAAAGGGGGGAAAAAAAGCATTGCCAAGCCCAGTGAACCAAATTGATTAATATCTCATAAGGACAAGTCTAACATGAGGCATGAGGGGAAGATGACCAACAAAGAGGACCAGGAAGAGGAGGATGAGCGTACAGGCCTAGGAAGCTAGGGCTAGGAGAGAATGAAAACAACTTCTATTCTCTTGATTTTCCATTTTTGAACATTGTGTGATGACTTTATAATTCGTAGAAGGAAGACCGTAGAAAATAAATACAAGACTGGCTAGCTAATCTTGCCAGCAGTCCAACAAGGTCCATGGATCAGTAATCTCCTAGTATGCACATCTCGTTGTGTTCTCTCCCACACCCTTTTGCAATGCGTTGAACTTATCTATCTATTATATAATTAAAACACGATTCAACGGAGCCACCACATTAATCTTAAATTACTAAAAAAATCTCATATTAATTGGATAGAAAAAAGGCTAATGGCTTAGATTAAAGCAATAGTCCAAATCCACTACCATGATAAAACAGAAGCAATTAAAATGAGTCTATATCAAGTGTCCATACACCTTCGGAGCTTCGCAAAACACCAAAAAATGATTGGAGAGGACTATAACATTAATCTCATCCTCCCCTGAGTTACATTTATCGTTTCGAATGAGAAAATTGCGATGTTGCTTTCTTGAACTCGCAGTGAATCTCACTTAGCCCCTCCAAACTTCGACTCTATTTTCCGGCTTATTAAACTCATGTTGCACCTAACCTCAAAACCGCCAGGGCATCCGTTAAGCTCGTTTGTCCACATGTTCATCAAACGTGGGCACATCTCTCATGCCACCATAAACTATTAATAGATATTATCGTGGCTAACTACAACACGTGTGCAATCTACCACTACGCAGTCATGTTGAGAGGCAAGGGGAACGACGCGAACCCTAGTCCAACAAGGAATTCAAATGTGCCCGTAGCCCAGTACTCTGTCTGGTAGGAATTGGAACGTGCCATGTCGCCATGCTGCCCAGGGAGGGCTAGCTAGCTAGGAGCAACACTTTGCTGGGTAGGAGTGGATCGTTGAAGGCAGGTGCCTGTAGAACGTAGATGGAGTGGCCAAGCAAGCCATGGTGACCGGTGAGTGATGGCCGTTTTTTGGAGGAAAGATTCGGGGTCAAGTCACCAGTCAAAACCGTTTTTTTAGCATGATTTAAAGAAAACCCGCAGAAATGTCAGGGCAATAGCCACTAGCCAATAAGGCTGAAAGATACCGTGAATACGCGTGCGCCCAGCTACAGTACTGGCTGTGCAGTGCTCGCCGGCTGTGGCGATGCCATTAACCAACGGTGCCTATTCGAGGACACCAAAAGGGGAAAGGGGGGAGAGAGACGTTTTCTGCGCATTATCTAGATCCTTAGATGGGATCGTCAGTTTTCCTTGGAGAACATATATAGATAGATTTACGAGCGTATCATCACCTTGTCAAAAAAAATTTGAAAAGGCCGTGCCTTTTTTTTTCAAGGGAAAATGGTGCATGGCTCAACTCACAGTCACGCAGCGGCAATAGGTCCACGCTAGCTATGGTGAGGACGACGAGGATGATGATAGGTTACACTAGCACTTGCGAGAGGCAAGTTCGAAAGGATTCAATGGGATGTTTGGTTGTATGCATCCACTCGGTCTCAATCGTATCAGACAGTTGATCTTGATTAGACCGAGTGGATAGAATAAAAAATGTTTGGTCGCTTGTATCTCTCAAGCTAGTCTCGCGGTGAAATTGATTGACTGCTTGCATAAAACTTAGTAAAAAAACGATTAGGATGCACCGGAGCCCTTGGAAGGCATGGTTGTGGAATACGAATTAATGGTACATGTTTCTCTGAAGCTACATTGAGTTGACGCAAAAGAGTCTCATGAGCCAGACCTAGAGACAAACAACCAAACATCATCCCACTGCAACATGTGGGCCTCATTAAACCATGCATATGCAGACAATCGGATGAACCGTAAGTGATTCCTCTTCTCCGCCAAATAACATTTAACTACATTCTACGAAGGTTATCATGCCCCTAGGCCCTAAGCAGATTTGCGTGTACTTATATGTTTTGCCTATAAGAGCATCCCCTGCAGCCTCTTGAAATCAGCCTGTACTTCAAATTTTTTTGAATGCAGTTAGCGGGGAGCAGCAGGCCAGAGAGGATGCAGCGAGCAGCAATGGGAAAAAACGTGGTTACTGTAGCGACGCAGGAGATTTTGATGCCCCTGCTGGGGATGCTCTAATGTGTGAACTACGTAATAATATTTGATAATATAGAAGATGAGTTTATATGTCATGTTTGAAATTCGATAGTATAAATTATATATTTGTTTAGAAAAAATCTTCCATATAGTTATATCATAATAATTTATTAGTTGTTGCCTACAGCTACCTAGCACCGGCTATTGTGCAAGCGGGAAGATTGGCCACCGCCTAGTGCCTAGTCACCATCTAGAGCAACAAGACAATTTATAGGTTTGGTAAAGCCATACACACACAACCTTACAAACCGCTTCTTCGAAAAATAACATTCCATCATAGCACATGGGTCCGATAAACCATATGTAGACACCAAACAGATATTGATGGCCTGCTCGGTTGGTGCCTTGAGACAACTAAGCTTCGGAAAGCATTGCAAACCACTGTTTTATGTGTGGCGAAGAAATTCATCGCTACACCTATGGAGTTTATCACATATATGTCATACGCGTAAAAAAAAAGAATGCGTCGAACCAAACTAAACATCTAGAGTGTGGGGTGGTAGTGTGACAAACTAAACATCTGCCAAAGAAACAGACCATGGGGACTCTAAAGTGTGGGGCCGCAAACGAGCATGGATACTCTGCTCCGTCCCGTTCCATAGGAAGGCGACGGGTGATGGGCTGATGGCGGCCGTAGAAGAAAGAGGAGAGAGGGCAGCGGCGAGCGAGTGAGTCCCAGGTGGCCCTATATAACACACAGCGCAAACGAGCCCCCTCCCCCCACCCCAAGGGCCTGAGCGTGCGCGTGCGCTCGGCTTGGGAGCTGGGAGTAAGAAGGTCGCCATCCACCCCCCGACGCAACCCCGCACGGTTGCACTCGCGCCATTATTGCACCTACCATACCGAGCGCGCTCTAGGCTCTAGCTCGGCGGTCGGCGCCATGAAGCCGTCGTCGTCGACGGCGGCCGCCTTCTACGCCACGCTGGCGCGCGGGCTGGACGACCTGGACCGGTCGCTGGCGGCCGGCGCCGGGGCCGGGGCCGCCGCCTTCGTGTCGCTGCCGACGCTCCGCGCGGCGCTGGCGCTGCTCCGGGCGGCGCACGCCGGGCTCACCCGCCTCGTCGCCTCCCTCCACCTCCCCGGCGGCGCCGCCTGGCTCGACGAGTACATGGACGAGACCTCCCGCCTCTGCGACGCCTGCCGCGCGCTCCGCCTCGGCGCCACCGCCCTCGAGGCCTACGCAGCCTCCGCCGCCCACCTCGCCTCCCTCCTCCAGGCCCCCTCCAACCACCACCTCTCCCGCCAGGTGCCCCTCCTCCTCCTCCTCCTTCTTCTTCTTCCTCCTCGCGCTTGCATCATGGTTTAATGGCGTTTGATATGATGGTGGTGATCAGGTGACGAGGGCGATCTCGGTGTGCAGGAGGGAGGCCATGGCGCTCAAGGAGGAGAACCGGGCGGTGGTGGAGGCGCGGGCGGAGGCGCTGGCTCTCCGCCTCCGGGAGAGCGTCCCCGCCGACGCCAAACTCACCGGCTTCAACGGTTTCCGCGGCGTGCTCTGCGCCACTAGGATGCTCACCTCCTTCCTCCTCACGCTCCTCTCCTGGGGCGTCCTGCACTACTGGCCCGCCGCCGCCGGCGGCGGCGGCGGCGGCGGGGACTGCGGCGCGTACTTCGGCGCGGCGTTCGCGGCGGCGCTGGCCCGCGCGCGGCAGCGGGCGGCGGCGGCGGTGGCCTGGGCGGCGTCCGGCGGCGCGGCGGCGGCGGGGGTGATGCTGTACGAGTTCCGGCGCGCGCGGGCGGCGGTGGAGGAGGCGAAGGACGCCGTGGAGCGCGGCGGCGACGTGGCCGCGGCGGCGGCGGAGGTGGGCCTGTGGGCCGGGCTGCTGCGGGCCGGGTGCGAGGACATTGTCGCGCTGGTCGACGACCTCTTCGACGAGGTCGTCGAGGGGAGGAAGAAGCTGCTCGACCTCTGCAGCGGCGGCGGCGGCAACTAGCTTCTCCCGCTGCAACAATGGCGGCACATGCTCTGCTTCTCCTGTGCTCCCACCTCGAGCGTCTCTACCCTTCTCCCTTCTTTCTTTTCCTGGCTCTCCGCTGGGCTCCCGAGTCCACCATGGCTGCCCGTGTCTCATCATAAATGGTAGACGAAGAAATGGATGGCGAAGTCGCACGGTGTCCACTAAAAAATCTCTAAACCACCACACAAAGGACACGGTTAACCGTTGGATTTTCTCTGTTAGCCACGATTAACCGTGAAAGCCACCGAACCGTTGTAACTCGATTCCCGTGGTCGTTTCAGTTTGGTTTCCCAGGACTGGATGGTGCTGATGTATATAGCTCCTCTACTTCCTGCATGATTAAGGTTAACTTTGATGGGTTGACATGACAAGGGATAGATATACTAATAAAAATAACTACGAGGTGCATCAGTAGCAGCTTGCTGAACATACCCTGCAAGTTTGTAAATAGCCATGTAGGGCTCCAGGCTTCCAGGCTCCAGCACAGGAGTCTAACTCTTCTGATCTTCCCGGATCAGGTGAAAGAGAGCAGCTACACCTACACGAGGCTACAAAAACCGAGGTTTTGCATTGCATACCTCCGTTTCTTTTCCCAGGGAGAAAGAAAGGTGCCGAGAACTTTTGGAACAGTTTGATTCTAGGATGCTAGAGGAGCAGGGACGAATAGGGCTAGTGGAAGGAATAAAGTAGGACAGGGACTCCCCCCGTACGACAAGATCAGGAACTGAAGTAGCATGGCACGGGCAGCTGCCTGCAACCGCAAGGCTGACCGCTGCCGGAAGGCAGCTTTTGCACCTGATGACACATCTGCTTGTTGACCCTGGGAGCAGCACTGCAACAGCAACAGCAGCAGCAGCACAGGCAGAGGAGCTGAAGAGGACCAAGATCTGCCGCTGCAAGCCCTGATCCTGAGCCCTTTTACTCACAGGCAAGGCTGCCCGCCTGCCATGGAAAGATCTCCCATGCCACACCAAGCCCCAATGCCCCATCACGAGAACCATAACCTGACTGACACATCTCTTTCTCCATCTCCTGACTTTGGTTTTACAACTTCCAAGTTGACCCACCCGAGAGGAGATGCATGGCAGCCTAGCAGGCACAACCGTACAAGTACGGGAAATGCAGGAACTTTCTGTGCCTTATTGACCGTGTGTGAGTGTGACCGGAGTTTCAAGGACTGTCTTGCTGTTGCTCAGGTCAGGAAGGCAGCAGAGTTTAAAGCCGCAGAGGAAACAGGAGGGCATGGGGCAGGTTTGGCTGGCTCCAGGCTTTCAGCTTCCAAGGAGCTGGATTCAGGGTCTCAGATCAGAGCTGTAAACAGAAGCTGTGGACGCTGCAGTTATGTGCGTGTGTGTGTGTGTAAAGAATGTTGATCAACATGATGAGATGGGGCATACTGAGCAGTCATGGTAGAAGAACTGAAGAAGCAAGGTGGCGCCAGAAATGACTGAGCAGGTGTGTGATTCAATGATGGAGACCAGCGGTTGGCGAAGAACATAGAATCCATAATTACGCACGAGACAAGCTACTCACACACCACAGTCAGCAAAAGGGAAAGCTTTTGTGGGGGAAGCAGCGAGCATCCAATGCCCCCACATGTAATTCCTCTTTTGCTTTCTTCTGTGCAACGGCAGACAGCTCTGCGTCTGCGTGTGCCGTGGTATCGGCTGGTTTGGTGCTATGCTTGTTAAGCCAAGACAAGAAAGATGCAATTTTTTTTCGTTCATGTGCAGTGTAGGGGCTAGAAAATATCAAGCAATCACAAACAGTGAGCCTGACAGAATGCAAGTATCACCCCTGCAGGGGATGAACTTATTCTTTTTTAGATATGGAACAAAGTTACGTCCTCCCTATACGCCGTGAAACGTACATAACCTTAAAAATATGTAGCACATCGTGCTAATCCTATGGATTAAATCAAGGTGGATGGGGAATAAACAACCTTATTATGAATATGAGAAGAAACTATATGCAGACATTCTTCTTGCAGAGGTTCCTCTAACAAAAAAAAATCGCATCATGTATAAAAAAAAGACTAGCTAAAAACCTATATATGGGTTCGGTTTGAGGATAAAATGGTTAAAAGGAATGAGGGAGAGATGAATGAAACATAACCCAGGTGGTATGGTAGTAAAGGGCAGGGTACCTCAGATTGACTGTTGATGAAGAAGAGGTTATGGTTGGTTTGTTGATGTTCCAATCAGCAGATCTGCTGCTGACGTTTCAACCACATCAGATCATCAAAATAGGAGGGCGTCTCAGGAGATGAATAAGAGCTGCAAGACAAACCGAACCCTATGGACATACAGAGAAAATTAGGTGCCTGATAGGAAATAATAACAACGAAGATTGACAGAGACCACTCAGTAGCCTTCACAGGATGCATGGAATATGTAACAGCGGAACTGCAAATGACAGTTCAGACATGTCCCAGGTGTACAATATTAAAAATACCAGGAGAATAGCATGGGCCTTTCACACGGTTTCAGATAGACACCGATACAGCATATGGTATCATGTCAAAATGCGCCAAACAGATGGGGCTCGTTCCAAGCAGTGAGAAAGCTCTAGAGGAGGCCAAGCTGAAGAAATACCTGCAAGCCTTCAACGTGCCGCTATCTCCGGAGATAATTGGTGTTCTCTCCGATCTCGCACGACTCAATAGGGCCCCGGATCTCCTACAAGCCACGGGGCCCAGACCTGGGAAATGCTAGCTTAATTGCTAGTCTACCTGTTGTGGTCATCTAGTTTCTAAATGTATTACATCTTTCCTCCTTCGCTTGTATTGGCTTTTGCTCGGCTTGTTGTTGGGCACGCCGGTGGTTTCTCCTGTTCTCCCTGCTCGAGGTCCTGTTGGTCGGAGTTAGATGAAATGTGGTGTAAGGGCGGCTCCAATGTATCTTGTTTGCTGTTAGTTTCTTGCGTCCCCTGTTTTCATGCGCCCTGTGTGAGTCCGGTTTCCATCTGTAATCGTGCCGACATTATAAACCGGTTGTTACCCATCTGTCTCAATGTTGGACACAAATTGTAGATTGTTGTGCTGGAATGTAAGGGGGCTAAATGCACCGGCAAAACGTGCTGTCGTGCGGAAGCTGGTGATGGATTGCAGGGCCAACATTGTGTGCCTTCAAGAAACTAAACTGCAGCTGATCAATAATGCCTTGATTCAGGAAGTGCTAGGCCAAGCCTTTGTGGACAACTTCTTTTATCTACCAGCGGATGGTTCAAAGGGAGGAATTTTGTTCGCGGCATCAACAGATTTCTATACAATTTCGTCTATTAGCCTGGGAATTTTCTCCATAACAGTAAATGTCAGCTCTCTTATTACTACTGGAGTTTGGAGTTGTACGACAGTCTACGGCCCGACGATTCCAGCTGACAAGCAAGCATTTCTGCAAGAAATCTCTAATCTATGTGGCCTAGTTCAAAACGCTTGGGTAATTCTGGGAGATTTCAACATGATCTATCGGGACTCGGACAAAAATAAGCCGGTAAGAGATCGCCGTTCTATGACAGCATTCAGAAATTGTATTGACTCTCTATCCCTTAAGGAAATCAAGCTCCAAGGTAAGAAGTTTACCTGGTCTAATCAACGAGAAGATGCTACTCTAACCCGAATTGATAGAGTCTTTGCTTCGAATGCTTGGGATAGCATGTTCCTGGATTGTCACCTGACTGCTCTCTCCTCCCTAGTATCAGATCATTGCCCTTTGTTGCTCTCCGGATGTGTGTCAAAGAAATTGTTTAAAGGCTTTCGTTTCGAAAGTTTTTGGCCAAAGCTGCCTGGCTTCCAAGAGGTGGTCGCTGCCGCTTGGTCCAGAGATGTTCAGATCTCGGATGCTCTTCGACGAGTGCACATCAAACTCTGTCGAACAGCGAAGAAACTAAAAGCCTGGAGCAAACAGCTTGTAGGTGCTAACAAACTGCTCTTAGAAATTGCAAGTGAGCTCATTCATAGGCTTGATGTGGCGGAGGAAGGAAGAAACTTGACAGTGCCTGAATTGGTCTTCAGAAGAAATCTGAAGTGCAAAGTGCTTGGGATTGTCGCTGTTGAGAGGCTGCGTCTCAAGCAAAGGTCTAAGCTGAATTACATTCGTGCAGGTGATGCAAATACCAGATTTTTTTCATATTAAGGTCAATGCTAGGAAGCGTAAAAATCAAATTGGCAACTTGCTGCATGATCAAAGATGGCTGGTTACTGATGACGACAAACACGCGGAATTCTTAACCATTTTCAAAAACCTGCTCGGCGTGAAAAGACATAGAGAATGTACTCTAAATTGGCCTGATCTCGGAATCGCCACTCATGATCTATCTTCGCTTGATCAACCTTTTCTTGAGGATGAGATTAAGGCGGCGGTTCATGCCATTCCTTCGGAAAAAGCACCAGGACCAGATGGCTTCATAGGGGTGTTCTTCCGAGCTTGTTGGAATATAATTAAAGAAGACATTATCAGTGCAATGGAGCAGCTCTTTCACTGCAATGGTCGCACGTTGTCCTTGCTGAATAATTCTCACCTAGTCATGATAAAAAAGAAACAGGATGCAAATCAACCAAATGACTTCCGTCCAATTAGCCTCATCCATAGTTTTGGCAAATTGTTCAGCAAGATTCTAGCCAACAGATTGGCTCCTTTCATGAACTCCCTCATTTCCTCGACTCAGAGTGCATTCATAAAGGGACGTTGCTTGCAAGACAATTTCCTTTTCACAAACAGTGCTATCAGAGAGCAGCATAAAAAGAAAAAACCGTGCCTCTTCATCAAAGTAGACTTTGCCAAGGCTTTTGACTCAGTTAGCTGGGAGTACCTTTTGGAACTTCTGTGTCACCTGGGATTTGGGCAGAGATGGAGGGATTGGATTTCCATTCTTCTTTCAGCAGGCTCCTCCCGCATCCTTATGAATGGTTCTCTCGGCGAAAATTTTCAACATAGGAGAGGTTTGAGACAAGGTGATCCCCTCTCACCGCTCCTCTTCGTTTTGGCGCTTGAGCCGCTCCACTACCTCTTTCGCAAGGCCAAAGCTTTCGGTTTGCTGGAATCGGTTTCGGATAGGATCGACAAATCCCAACTCTCACTCTATGCTGATGATGCTGCCATTTTTTTGAACCCGTCGAGCCAAGAAATAACCGTGCTGGGTGACATCTTATCCTTGTTTGCTAAAGCTTCTGGGCTAAGGGTCAACTTTGAAAAATGTGAGGTCTACCCGATTAGGTGCGCTAATATTGACCTTCACAGTGTGCTCGCTCCTCTCCCTATGCAACTCAGGTTTTTCCCTTGCAAAACCTGGGCTTGCCTCTGCGACCGACAAGATTGATCAAGTCGGATTACCAGCCTCTCCTTCAAAAGATCAGAGAGCGTCTTGCTGGGTGGAAGAACCCTCTGCTCTCCAAAGCTGGCAGGCTTGTCCTCATCAATTCTGTCCTAACCTCTTTGGCAGTTTTCCAACTCACGGTCTTCGATCTCAGCAAGTGGGTTATCAAACAAATTGATAAAATCAGAAGAAACTTCCTTTGGAAGGGAGGCGGTCCTGCTTGTAAAGGTGTATCCCTGGTCAATTGGCGGCGTGTTTGTAGACCAAAGCATTTAGGTGGGCTGGGGATTAAAGATTTATGTGTTTTTGGCTCTGCATTGAGGCAGCGATGGCTTTGGCACTCTTGGCATTCAAACCAAAAACCGTGGATTGGCTTTCAGACACCTTTCAACAGAGTGGACATAGCGGCATTCACTGCAAGCTCTAAAGTAATTCTTGGTAATGGTCTCTCTGCTCTCTTTTGGACCAATAGCTGGCTTGATGGGGAAGCTCCACGGCACATAGCACCATTGTGCTTTCTAAAGGCGAAAAATAAGCTAATCACGGTCAAAGAGGCTTTGTATCAAAGATCATGGATTGCCGACTTATGCAATATTGCCTCAACCGCAGAGCTTTCACAGTATGTGTTGTTGTGGAGGAAAGTTAATGGTGTCTCCCTCACCCCCATGGATGATAGTCTAATTTGGAGATGGACCGCCAATGGAAAGTATACTCCAAAATCGGCTTACCAAATGCAATTCCTAGGTGCTACAAGGGACGCATTCTCTGATGCAGTTTGGAAATCAAAAACTGAGCCTCGATGCAAATTCTTCTTATGGACGGCAGTTCAGGGAAAAATCCTAACTGCCGATCGTCTTCGTGCCAGAGGATGGCCCAACTCGGTCATGTGCCCTCTCTGCGGGCAGGCTGAGGAATCGGCCAAGCACCTTCTTGCTCTATGCCCTTTCACCAAATATATTTGGCGCAAAATTTTTCAGGATTTGCCAGGACTTGATCTCAGAACAGCGAACACGCATGAAGACTTCGGTGATTGGTGGCTTGCAGTTAGATCAGTGATCCCTAGACCGCAGACAAAGCAATTTGATGGTATCGTTGCATTCACTGTCTGGAATGTGTGGAAAGAGAGGAATGCGCGAATTTTTGACCTCAAATACTCGCCAGTGGGCCAGGTTCTAATCGGCATTAACAATGACATTGGTAATTGGCTTCGCGCATTCCAGTGTGATGATCATGGATAGACAAAGTCTTCAGAGTTCGCTTCAGCCCCCTGTGCTCAATCTGCGGCTTATTCTGTACCAGTTCGTTGTTTTTTTGTTGTTCTAGCTGTGCAGTTTTGCACCGTTGTTTTATTCCTTTGCTTCAACCGTTTTGGCGGTTTGTTTAACTCCTTTTTCCTGATCTAATAAAGCTTCGGCAGCGCTCCTGCCTTTTCTTCAAAAAAAAAAAAATGGGCCAAACAGGATGGAAAGACCAAAGATGGGCAGTTTATGTTTGAAGTTATCCACCGCAGAAGCATGCAAAATACTACACTTATTACGTGCATAGTAACTTGAGGATAAAGTACACATAAAATTCACTTTATGTACAGGCAATTCAGATCCAAGTGTCAAAGCACTTGTCATACATTACAAGAAGCATTAAACTTCGGTTTAGCAAACCATGATATACACATTAACATAAAGAGTCAACAGAAATGAGTATCGCTTGGTTCCTGTCATCATTTGTACATGGTCATAGGGCAATATGGTCACGCCGTCATGGACATAAATAAAGCTAAAGAGAAGTACTTTAAACAGCCTCAGTGTAACTGTGTAACATAGGTACATTCCTTATCCAGCGACCCGTGATAAATACTCTTGAAATTTTACACCTTTTTCCACATGTATGATATATCTGAACAGAGCTGTATTAATTTACTCGGTACAGTTTTCCTCATTGCTCTCATGCATTCACCACAAGCGTTCCTGGTAAAATGAGAAGAATGAATGTCCCACCAAGCATTTGTTCAAATTTTTATAACATTGATAATTAGCAGGAGCATGAAGCTAAAAGAGTAAATTATTGTGTACTACTATAATGAAGCAAAATCAGAACAAAACATACTGAAGTGCGGAAACGGTCTTATTTAACATAAGTTGCGTCCTCAGTAATGGAAGCACGAGCCCAGTTCATTTTATCAAATCATATGAACTCACAGTGCTAATTGCTTAAACTCAGCATACATCATGGCTGGGTATATCTCCATCATATAATGAAAACGTAATACTACTAAACAGTGAACAGTGACGGATAAAAAATTGCAGCCGGCATGATTAACTCTTAAGGATACAAGGAACACAATTTAAATCCAGAGGGCTTCCTAATTCTACTTGCAAGCTACAAACAAACCTGCAGGCGTGCCCAATCCACACCCAACTAAACTCACGTCTCTGGCCTCAAGATCGCTGAAACAAGACAGCAATACGGCATCAACTAAGATTAGTCAGAATCAAATGTGGACAGTGGTATCCTCCGGATCCTCCTGCGTGCAAAGGAGCCTTAAAGCTTTAGTGCTTTACCACCACCTGCGGAGTGCACCGAATCAACTGCAAAGTGCTCCATCCCAAAGCCAGCCGAGCCGATCGATGGTATCACGCGAGAGACAGGATCACAGTACGCAACAATTAGAACACCCAATACGAAGCCTAAACGCTGGTTTCTAATCCGAAGCGACCGATCAAAGCAAGCGGTAAACCAACCCTCATCACGCCAAGCGCACGGAAACTGCGGCTAATCCGTGATCAGCCATGCGAGCACACCAAGTCACCAGCGAAGCGCGCAAATGATATGAGTACCTGGGAGGGGTGGTGGGGGGCTGAGGCTGCGGCGGCGCCGCCGCCGCGGAGCTCTTCCTGGGTGGGGAAGGAGTTGCAGCAGTAGCAGCAGCAGAAGCAGCGGCCCCACCGCCGGAAGCAGCGGCAGTAGCACCCCCGAGCCCGCGCGCTCGCCGGCGGCGCAGGCGCCGGCGCGCCGCCCGAGTAGTCCATCAAAGCGACCGAGCGAGCGTGCGAGAGAGAGGGAGGCGGTCTCAATTGGTACTTTGGTAGTGAATTGGTAAAGTGGCTGGTGCCTTCCTTAAAGGCCGGCGGTTTTGCGCATTTACGCTTTCCCTTTCCAGTTCCCGCCCTTCGCTTCACTCGCTGCTGTGAAGGGATGCTTCACGGCGCGCTGCTGAAGCTCTGCTCCTCATCGCTTCTCAGGTGACATGCAAATGAAATCTGCCACTCGCTCAAATATGTGCTGGCCCTTTTGATAAAATAATATGCGCTGGCTCGCAGCAGCAGCAGCAGGATGATCAGGGTACAACATCTGCAATCTTGCCATTGTACGCCTCACCATCTTCAATCTTGCAGCAGGAGGATTCTCGAAAGGCTACCAACATCAGCCATGGGGAGGATGGCATCGCCACAGCATACCACAGGGATGGCTGTTATGGACATCCGACAATCCAGTCGATCATCTGCTGGCCTCTGACCTCGAATCAAGCTGGAATACCTGATGGAAGCGTTGGCTGGGGACTGACTGAACTCGATATCAGATTAAGGGATGAAATCCAGGATCAGTGCTGAACAATGTTATCCATCAGAAATTAGCCCCAAGATTTCCCAGGTGCCTGCGTGCTTTGAACTTTTGGATAACTCGATATCAGATTAAGGGATGAAATCCAGGATCAGTGCTGAACAATGCCATCCATCAGAAATCAGCCCCAAGATTTCCCAGGTGCCTGCGTGCTTTGAACTTTTAAATAACGATTACCAAAACAAACTTTTGGATGATGCGTCAGAGGTTCAGAGATAGGAACTTCTGCAGGAATCAGAAAGATACTCCACGAAGTACCATGATCCTTCACTCTTGCAAATGGTTCTGAGATACACATCCACAAAACAGTGCATCAGCAAACCTAATAGAGAGACAACATTAGTGCCTAGAAGAATTGGGGGTGCCAGTGCACAATGATCTCATCTCGGTAGAGTTTAGACACACGCTCCACATGCACATGGCAGCAACGGCACACAAGAAGATTCTTGGTGGTAAAAACAGGCAAGGCAAGGAAATGTTGAAGATACTAAACATTAACGCCAGCCCATTGTTATGGGATAAGGTATTGCCATCATCTTTGTCATCAATTCATCATCCATGTCCTTAAGCATTGGCTAGTTCGCTGATGTCATTGACATAGCCAATCAGTTGTAAGTTGTAACCTGTATCTTCCAATTAGAGCATAGATTGGCCTAGTGTCCACGGTTGTCTTATATTCAAGGACATGAACTCAAGGAACCAACCGTTTCACCCAACGAAGCTCAAACCTGCCTCCTTCGCGGCTCCTCTCTCCTCCAGCATGTCTCGAATGGCTCTTGCATTTTCCCATTGACTATTTCTTGCATATAGGTTGAATAGGACAGTGTAGCGCCCACCATGGTCTGGCTCTAGCTCAATGAGCCGCTTCCCTACACGTTCTCCCACATCAACATTATTGTGCATCTGGCATGATAACATCAGTGTACCCCATTGTGAAGCGTGTGGCACCATTGGCATACCCAGTAACACAGCCTCGGCTTCCTCAAGACGTCCTGCGCGCCCTAGGAGATCAGCTAAGCAGCCATAGTGCTCCCTCTGCGGCTCAATTCCATGGCTCCGCATAGACTGAAAAATCTCCTTCCCTTCATCGACACATCCTGTATGAGTGCACGCGCACAAAACAGAAATGAACGTTGACTTGTTCGGGACAAAACCCTTCTTAAGCATCCTTTGGAACAATTCAAGGGAGCGCTCACCATCGCCACTCATTGCAAGCCCTCCGATTATTGAATTCCACAACACAACATCACCTCTTCGAACACTGCCGAACACCTTCCACGCCTCCTCCATGCGCCCGCACTTGCAATACATATCTAATAGTGCTGTCGCAAGCATGACATTCTCTTGCCTTCCCCCAAATCCTTCCATTTCCAAATACCAATGAACCCAACGCCCCCTCTCAACTGCACCCAGATGCGCACAAGCCTTGAGCACGCTCGCCAGCATGACCACGTCTGGCCTGAACCCCTCCCCAATCATCCGATCAAACACCCTCAATGCCTCGCCGAACTCTGCGGCGCGAACGAGCGCGTCCACCATCGCGCTCCAAGAAACCAGGTTCCGCTCTGGCATTCGGCCAAACACCTCAAGTGCAGCCGCCAGGTCGCCGCTCTTTCCGTACCCAGACACCATCGTGTTCCACGACAAGATGTCCACGGCGGCACCCGAGCCGAACACCCTGCGCGCGTGGCCGAGGAGCCCCAGGGCGCAATAGAGCTTGAGGAGGGAGTTGGTGACGACGGGGTGCGCCAGCGCGCCGCACTTGAGCGCCAGCGCGTGGGCGAGGCTCGCGGCGGCGTGGCGGGTGCGGTCGGCGGGCGGGGGATGGGAAGGGGAGGAGGCAAGGGCGGCGAGGAGGAGAGAGAAAGTGAAGGGGGTGGGCGGCGCGGCGGCGCGGATGCGGGAGTAGAGGGCGAAGGAGGCGGCCTCGGGGACCCCGCGGCGCGCGAGCTCGGCGTGGAGCGGGCAGCGGGTGGAGGCCGCCGTGGAGAAGGCGGCGGCGAGTGGAATTCCGAGCCTGGGAAGGGAGCGGAGGCGGCGGGGGTGGGCCGCGACCGCGAGCATTGGAAGGTTTGTGTTGCCAGTTTGCCACACTGAAGTACTGAACGAATGCGCGCTCATTGGACTAATGTCAAGTGCTAGTTCCAGTGCTAGTGTCATACTTGCTACAGAGTTGCGACTCCATGTCCTTTATATATAAAACAAAATCCTTTTTAATAATGTCTTAATATTTCCCTAACCCTTTAGGACACTTACAATGCAGTTTTTTCACTCATCTATTCCTATGTTAGATAGGATAGAAGAATGACATGTCATAAAATTAATGCAGAGAGAAGGATATGGATTCTTTCTTAAGAAATCGTGAATACACTTGTTTCAAATCTTTAGAATTAATACGTAGAGAGAAGGTGTATTTTAAAAAAAGGAGAAAAGTATTAATGATAAAAACTATAATAAGATGCAATGCAATGGTGAAACCATTTGTTCTATAGTTTCTGTGATATGGCATAAATAGAAATAATGTTTAGAAATCTTGCATTAGTATTGCTCTCATATCGTGTAGCGCTAAGGGAATTCCATGACTTCTCAGCCTGGCCACGATACCTATTAACTCTTGATTATCCGTTTCAACTGCGTGGTCATAGATGTGGGTCGTCCACATTTGTCCCTTGCACTGAAAAAGTTCACAGAAAACAGCGTCGATAGTATTACATTTTTTGTCAAGGTCTCACCGCACACAGCACCATCCTTTTCGCCTTCCTAAATGCGGGCATGATTCGTCGAAATTACAGCCTCCATTGCACTCCTAATAATACTTCGACCCTCATTCGTTGCTTCGCCTCTTGATTTGGTCGAACCTCCCGTCCCAACGTCCCTCCTCTTTTCCTCTCCGTACTCCCCATGATCTCTCTCTCTCATTGCCGCCCGTCCGCGGCATCAATGCCATTGTTGCGCCACTTCCTCCCATCTACGCGGCACACGTCCACCCCGAAATGGTGGCCCACCTTCTACTGGCGCCACCTCCCGTCCGGGGCGTCCCGTTGCAGCTTCTCATCTGAGCCGCACTGCCGCCGCCTCTGACCCGAAGCGCCACCGCACATCCTCTATATTGGATTCGGCCTCTACAACGGCGCCGCCTCTATGTTAGAGCGCCGTCGGCCTGGTCCTCCTGGTGCCACCACCATTTTTTTCCTCATGCATGCTCCCCACACCAGATCTGCCGATGGTCTATGGTTTCTTCACCGCAGCATCCTCCACATCGCCCCCCTCTCCCCTTCTTCTCTTGGGCCACCGCTGGATCCACCCTAGGAGCGACGAAGAATTTAGCTAAGACTCCATTTCGATTTAAATGGAGTAAAGTGTATTGCGGGCTGTAACAAGTTTTAATTCATACATTCAAGATGATTTTTTTCATGTTCTTTTAACTTGTCATCATATGCATCAAAACCTAAGCTAACGTAGTACGACATTTGTTAAGTGACGATGCGGACCCCAGTTTACTTTAGAAATTGATCCTGCACGTAATTTTTTTTGACAAGACATACAAATGTATAAAATTCTAAAAAATGAAAAAAAATTCCTATGAGTTGAGAAAAAAAAGACAAGGACATCAAATCAATCTAAATTTAGATTTCATGAAATATTGTTACACATGAAAATTTGTGATGTTAGATGTGGTGCCAAAAAGATACAAGGACCCCAAATCAATCTAAATTTGCATTTCATAAAATATTGTTATACATAAAATTTAGATTGCATTTCAATCTAAATTTGCATCCTCAATAGGCCCCCTATCCCACCCCCTAAAACAGTATTCATGTGTGTATGAACAATGATTTAGGGGGTGGGATAGAGGACAAGTTGGGGATGCTAGATGTGGTGCCACAACACCATCCATATTTACATTAAAATGTTTTGTAAATTCAAAATTTAGATAGTACATCTGGGATCCTCTATCTTTATAAATCTGCGCAAAAATTATATTGTGCTTTTATGAATTTCTTATAATCTTGCAACATTTATTTTGATGTTGTTATATAAAAATATCCACTTTATATGTAACGGCGATCCACGTCAGCACTTATACGTAGTATTTGTTTGATTTTTTTCTATCTAATACTTCCTCTGTTTTGACAACTACAAAATTATGAATGTATTTTACATATGAATTCAACTATATCACATGCATAACACAATACACACACACACACACGAATACTCATAGGAGTATTTTAACTAAAATACTTGCACGTTTATAGCCCACCATATGTCCTCCCCCCACATTCTCCACCTTTCCCACGCACACAGACTTCGGCAGACATATTATAGTAAATGTGCATACCAATTGTAGCAAAACTACACAGAAAAATAGTAAAGACGAACCAAATTTGGTATCCGCCGCCCATGTGGTGGGGGATGACGCGAGCAATTTAATCTAATTTTTTCGCTATAGTTTTTAATTGAAAGATCCGATTGATAAATTGTTTCCACTTTTATAATCGTTGCCTTTTTTTTTGAACAAAACTTGACCGGTCTCACTTTTTAAAATTTTACTTTACTGTAATCATGAACAAAGCTTTATTATATTTTGTATATGCTTTACTACTTCTCTGTGTACAGTGTTTCGCGTGTACAGTACTGTTTACGTAACACGTTATAGTAAAGTGCTTCACAATAAATAGTAAAGTACTGTTAGATTTACAATAAAGCAAAGTTTTTACGAGCGAGATTAGTCTAGATTTGTTCAAAAAAATGTCACGAATTTAATAATGAAAACGATTCGTCAATCCTAGATTTCTAAAAAAAAGTTACAACTGGAAGTAAATAAGGCTATAAAAGTTAGTTGTGCACTATTTTATGGAATGTAGACAGTTGTTATGACCAGTTTGATAGAAAAGAGGGAATAGTGTGCATTTTTCGTCGGGTATTCCTTAGAATAAAACGTCGCATCTTCCTTTGGCATGGATGATGGTAAGGTACACTTGTCATCATCTAAATATAGGAGTGTCTTAGTTAAAATACTCTTAAAGAGTATTTTAGTGCTACCCTCTATCTATCTATCTATCTATCTATCTATCTATAAAATTATTTGTTAAAAATTACAAACATCGACTTTTTAAATATATTTTTGAAACGGAGGTGTATCAATTCAGCATTTAATGACTTTTTAAAAATATAATTAATGTGATTCTAATCTTGATCCAAGTCAGCGCTTAAAGACTAGTGGAAACAGACACAAGTTAAAAGGCTGACAAGACATTTATAACTTCAAGTGCAAAGTAAGATTGCTGTTGAACGACAACGGTGCAATTAATTCTTCGAAATCTCCTGACTTGACTTAAACATAAACTTCTCATCTGTTGCTTCTCCCCCAAAGAACAGATATATTAAGTTTGATATAACATTCTGTGATCTCACAGTATATCTTAAATTTCAAGTTTTCGATTCAATTTACCTTTTTCTGCAAAAAAATACAACATGAATACACGTAGCATTCGGTTGAAGCCGTGTTCATCGTTAACACCATGACAAAACAAATGTCGTGGATCATACAGTTTTATAAGAAACAATACATGTCCCATTGTATCCAAGAATAACTGTGGTATATACTGGACATCTACTACTCAACAGCTATTATCACAACTATATAGCTAATCGAACATGAAAATTTGTTGCCACAGAAGGGCTCAAAGAGGACAAAAAAAAAAAAAGGCTGATCATCTCATCAACAAAGAATGATCATATTGCACAAGCTTCCTTGGCTTCTTGGACATAGAAATGATGCTCAATCAACGAAACAAGGCACATTTGCTTACAGTTTCTCCTCAGCTGCCTAAGGTTCTCTAGTCACACTTGATGTTCCTGTAGATCCGTCTCACAAACAATGTCGATCCAAGATATCCTACAGCACCTAGATAAAAAGTCCAAGCAGTATCAGTTCAAAGTTGAAGCAACTCAATACTCAGTTGTGCATGCTGTCAGTCCAGAGTCGGTGCAAAAGAGCTTACCACAAAGTGTTCCTAAACCTAGGCAGAACATTAGAGTGTAGCCAAAGTAGAAGGTTGTCTGGAAGAATCCTGACATCTTGGTCTTCACATGGTAATAATACATTGAGTACAGGTAAACATACACAGCAGTGGAAGCTGCAGAAAAGAATGAAGTCCATTGCCAGTGATAATTCTCCGCATTTAGCAAGAAATATGTACCAACAATTGTTACACAGATGGTGACAATTATGAGGATCAAAAAGACCAGCAACATGAACCCATATACATAGTACACCTGCCAATGGATGATCAGAAAAAGGGCATCAGTCAACTCCCAGGGATTCTTAGTAGTGAAGCATATATAAACAAAATAGAGTTCTCTGTTTTACCTTGTAATTCCAAAACGATGTGAAGACAAAGTACATCTCAATGAAGATACTGCCAAAAGGAAGCAATCCTCCCATAAGAGCGATAACAGAAGGTGTGAGGTACCATTTCTTCTCAGGAATTGGGCGGGGAATGGTCTTCACCCTGCATGGATTATTTGGGGCACCGCTCCAGTTTCTACCAACAACAGTTCCCAAAAGAGCAAGAGGGAAAGAGATAAAGGCCCACAGGATGAACACGACCACCATTGTACCAAATGGTATGGCAGCTAATGATCGGTAGAATATAGCAATAGTGTTGAGAACTAGGCCAATCCCAAAGCACATAAATGGGAACAGTGATGCTGTCATGATCATTGCCTTGATCCAGTTTTTCCCTGGTTTGATTTGAACAGATCTGAGCAAATTACATAACATATGTATATGTTGACATTTGATATAAGATGTTAGATTAGTTTAGTACATACCCCCATTACGTGAGTACAACGTGCCACTGACATATCCAGAGATGAATGAAGTAAGGGCATAACAAACAATGAATGTTGTGACAATAGCTCCTCGCCTGGCAGAAAAGGTGTACAAATCGTGAAACACTTATGCATACTATCACAAAGTAGAATTAGAATGCTTTATCATGAACTAGTGCTGCTGCTTATGGAGCACAGGGTTCCAAAGGATTTCCTCAAGTAGGTAGTTCAATGACAAGCACAGATAATAATAAAAGAAGGCTGCGTTAAATGAAAAGTGTTCTAAAAGTAAAACAATAAATTATCAGATTTCTCTTCAAGAGGAACTAGTAATTGAACAATATAACTATTTTGCTCAAAATTTCACTTCAGAAGCAGTACTGAGATTAGATTCATTAATTAAGCCCCTGCAAATCAAAGTAGTACATAGAGAACTGGATTTTCTTGGTTATAGTTATTTCAGAAACTTCAATCAACATATACATAAAAAAGATAAAACAATTTCAGAACAAATATTTTGGAAGTTGATTTACATTTCATCTATAGGGCATACAATATTACGATTAAGTCAAGATATTTGGAGGGTGACCAGCAAATGCCATACATACTCAGTTAGTACTAAAAAGTAAAAAGGACATGTTTTGTATAAAGCAAACTTATAAGTCTCACAGAGAAAAGGAAGTAGTTATGCCCCAATTATGACTATGGATTCCAATAACATGATTTAAAAAAAATTAAAGGATCAAATGCAATAATATGAACTTGTAATTAAGTGATTATAGTTATATGCAGGCATAGCGTCGAGGGCGATGTTACAAAACTAAGGGCCAATATGATGTGGACCTACATAAGACTAGCAAACTGTGTGTTTAGACTTAAGATCATGAGATGCTACATGCTATTGGTTTGCAAAGTACTTCCTCCATGTCACAAAAAGTAGACGTTTTAGACATATCATAAGTAAAAGTTTCAAAGCTTTATCTATGCAGATCTTTTAACTATCTGGAATGGCTACATGAAAATCATACATATAGATTTGTCTCAAAAAAACTTCCATAATATCGTAATTTTGTATATTTTATAGATACGAAGATCGTGTCGATGTACAAAATGTCAAGTTTATGATATGGAGAGAGTATCATGTAACAAGCAGGAGAAAACTGGATCCAAGGCAGGTAACTTCTTGAAATGCTGCATTTGCTAGAGGTTGCTTGTAAAGGTAAAGATATCAGATGTAGCAACTGAATAAAGTATGTGCATACCCAATGTACAACATTCCAATGATTGCCAACAAAATCACGAGCAGAATAAGAGCAGACAATTGTGTCCCGACACCAACAAGAGCTGAAAGAAGAGCTAAACTGCGAGGGGGCCGGAAAACATCCCCATGTACAAGCTTCCATCCAGATTCTTCACTGACATCTCTCTCCTGATATGAAACAAATGATATCAGTCATAGGCTGTATGGCATGCAAATTGGAGTGTGGAAATCATCACTTGTATAATAGAATTAGTATATAATTTAGTAGATAAACAATCACCAGAGTTTCCAGATCATCATCATCACGGGCATATTTTGCATAATCATTTCTTAGGGTGCGCATTAATATCATTGACACAAGCCCAGTGAGAAAGATAACCATCATAAAAGAATTGAAGATAGAGAACCAATGTATCTGTAAATCACAGAAAAATATCCATTGTCAGAGGAAACTAGCAGGCCTCAGTACAGTTAGAAGGTACACAGCATATCCTTTGCAAGATAAATATGAATGCAGTTGAAGGCAAAGGTTAAAGTGAAACAAATTAACAAAGTTCACAATAACCAAGATGTGGGAGTTTCCAAACAAGGAATCAGATATTGCTGTTACCTGGTGTTCAAAGAACGGATAGTCAAGGTACACATCAAAGCGATGAGCAAATGTTACATCTGTTTGCTCCCACTTGACAGAATATGTCATGTCCAATGCCTTGCCCGCATCAATAAGTTTTGGACTTTCTTGTGTAAGATTAACATGGATAATCTGCATGAAATTAATAATGATGAATAATGATAATAAATACCTGAAAGTTCTGCTAAGTAAAATTTTGTAAACTCCTAAAACATAAACCTGATTGCCGTTGTATCTGATGACAATATTCTTGTGAGTGAAAAGGAAATATTTGTTATCGTTGTTTCTATCGGCCTCCCCAACAAAACCTGAAAAGTACAATTCAAAATAGATAAGACTATATTAGATGGTCCTTAAGAGCCTAAAAATAACAAAGAAGTGTATGTACATACCCCATAGAGGCAAATCATCTTGATTGCAGCACGAAATTGACGAGCATTCAAGAAAGGATTGCAATTATGTCAACAAAAGGGGAAAATGGTAATCAATTAAAAATGGTAAGTGTGCATACCAATTAAGTCACAAAAATAAACTAAGCAGCTTACCAATGAAAAATTCAAACCAATATGAGCTCTCAATCGCATTCGACAATTGCTTGGCCTTGTCAGGATCAAGTTCCATTGAACAAATGGTGCCCTTGTCAACATTTCCTGAAACAAATCATGACCAGTTTTAAACAGCGCATTTTGCCTTCCTTTTTTTTTTTTGAGGAATGCCTTCCCATTTCAGTGTTTCAAACTGAAGCTGGACAACAGCGCACAAGCGACGGGCTCACTTACTTTTGAATTTTATGTCAATCTGACTATCAATCAGTTCATTCCCACCTAGTAGCTCCCCGAGTCCTCCCCATTTATGCACCGGGTTCTCCAATGGATGGCAAAAAGGAAGGCTGTAGTAGTTGTAAGTTTCCTGCGGGTTGTTGTACGGGCCAACCTTGTTCACCCAAAGCTTAACTGGCTCCTCGTCTCGGTACTACACAAAAGAAGAGCATGAGACGACATTCCCAAGACCCAACACAGTCGACTAAAGGCACCACTGAAGGATGGCATACAG
Organism: Raddia distichophylla; assembly: GCA_005191435.1. Classification (NCBI taxonomy): domain Eukaryota; kingdom Viridiplantae; phylum Streptophyta; class Magnoliopsida; order Poales; family Poaceae; genus Raddia; species Raddia distichophylla. The sequence continues at coordinate 440,458 of SPJY01007441.1, read as the reverse complement.
AATTACAAGCCAGACGATGCCAAGTAACTGTAATATATACAAGAAGCAATAGTTCGCCAATGTAATAAAGGATTGCCTCCCAAACCATGGGAGCAGGCTACCACATCGATGGCGCCGGATTTCACAAGGTTATCAGGGCAGTCCCTCGACATTGGAGTTGCTCTTGCTCACACACCATATGTCAAACGTGATTCCAACTCCAAGGCGCCATCGCTCAGCGACTGGAGCGAGGTCCAGCAACCAGATGGCCACCCGACCCAGCAGGGGTGCTACCCAGAGATCCCGCATGCCGGAGCCCGCGACACGCAGATCTGACGCCGAGCGACCACAGATCTAGCGGCGGGCGGAACCAACCGGCGGGGCGGCCGCTCCAGCCCAGGGCCGGGCTCCGGCGCGAGCGCGTTTGCTTCGAGAGAGGTGGGGTTACTGGCTGGTTACCTTGTGGTCGTAGTCGGAGGCGGCGGCGGGGGGGAGGACGAGGAGGAGGACGGCGACGGCTGCGGCTGCGGACGGGGCGCCGCCGGCGAAGGCCATTAGCGACGGCGAGGAGGACGAGAGGGAGACGGGCCGAGCGGCGGCGAGGCGATCCTCTCCTCTGTTTATTCTTATTTCCTCTCTCGGCTGCATGCGACGAGGTGTAGAGCCGGAGGTTTTGAGGAAAGGCGATGGATACTGTACGTTGCTCATACTGCAGTGGGACTCTCTTATTTTCTTCCAAAAATTTGCGAGCGAAATTCAAAATGCGTGTGCTATATAGGCCTTGTTTGTTTCGGCTTAAATTAAATAAAATAAAAATTCATTATTTTTGTATAAGCCAAACTATGCAATATTTTGTAGCCATTTTTGTGGGATTTTTAATAGTTCTTCTTAGAACACGTAAAATATTTTTTTTCATAATTTTTTGAACTCTTTAAAACGTCTTTCGATGCGGTCACAAATTTGATAATGTAAAACTCAACTCAAATTTAACCTGAAACAGACCAGGCCATATTTAACATGGATGCTTTTGACCATTAATTTTGTAATATATTGTAGGAAAAAACTGTTTTACACTTTAAACCATGATGTTTCGTTTACTCGTACCAATCATGATAAATAGGTTTTTAGAACATTGTATAGACTATTTATCAGATTCATTCGGGGCGTAATATTTTTTTTATGATCTGGATGTATCCCGCTACATAATTTTAGATTTTTGAAATTTGTCATCTATGTGCCTATGTTATGTGAAATCTTATATACAATGTCACATAGTGATATTTCTAAAGTACCCAACTTCTGTTTTTTGAGACATCCATGTGTAAGATTTTCGTGTGCCCAATCTAAATAGTTCAAAAGTTTTTTATAGATAAAATTTTCAAATTTTGACCTAGAATAATTTTAAAACATTAAGCTTTTTTATATAAGAGGAGTAGCGGAGAAGCACTCCCTCCATTCTTTTTTGTTTGACGTATTTGACTTTTTAACACGCGTTTGACCATTCGTTTTATTAAAAAATTACTCCATAATTCATCTTCGTATTTAGAAACCGACAGCTCGTTTCTCTCGCCGTTACTTGTTTTTCTCGCTGCGTCTATTGGGCTTGCGGCCGTAGTAAATGGATAATTTGCATGCATGCAACTCTCCGTCCCTCCGCATGCAACCCCAGCCCACGAGCATGCAGCTGATTGGGTCGAGGCATGTCACGCGGGGATGGCGTTCGAAACGAGGCGACACTACGGATGTGAACGGTTGCGTGATTAATTGGATTAGGCTGCAAATTTATCAAGCCTTGGTCTCGCTGCCCATATCAAATACGTAGATGAATTCTGGACGGAGGGAGTATTTTTTAAGTTTTAAATTATATCTTTACATGTATACTTTCTCCTTTTTTTATTTGATGCCTTTGACTTTTTGATACGTCTTTGACCATTCGTCTTATTTAAAAATTTTGTGCAAAGATGTAAAAAAATAAGACATATTTAAAGTACCTCTATTGATAAAACAAATCACAACAAAATAAATGATATTTACAAAAATAATTTGAATAAGACGAATGATCAAAGGCGTGTCAAAAAGTCAAAGACGTCAAACAAAAAAAACGAAGGTAGTAAAAAGGTACCAATAAATAAGAAGGGTGTGTCTGAGTACCAACATTGTAGATCCGCCTTTGGTTTTGAATTTAAACATTTACTATTAAAACTTTTGCAGCCTTGATGCGACGAGGTAGACAACGACGCAAGATTAGTAAGGAATTTACTACTAGTTCATGTTTCACTTTCTGGGATCTCATGTTAGCAAAACATTTGATTTTTCATAATATAAATGGTCGATTTTAAGCATTTACTCTAAAACTTCTGTAGCTTTGATGTAACTCATCAAATTGCATTTGTTGTTCCTTTATGCTTGCTTCTAAAGAGTCAAAACACTTTCATTTCACAACCCCATCTCTCGAAAATTTTGAAACTGTTTCTAGAGCCCAAAAACAAATTGAGCAAAGCGGTTTGCCTCATTGCCCTATTGGCTCCATCATTATTCACATATTAATATTGCTGATATTGCTTCATAACTATTCACCTTCCAGCAATAGCCCTATCACTATTTACATTGTCTATTGTATTCACTATTCACTGTCGCATTGCTCGATCTCTCCCCTCAGCATTTTTTGTTAGTGTTGGGGCAAGCACAATGAGACAAATCCCAGAAGAACAGTGATGGGGCATGACCATTGATGAGCCGACATGTGAATAGTGATAGGACAATGGGACAAACCGCTGGAAATGGCCTAATGTCGCTTCTAGCTAGGAGTTCTTAAAGGTCACATTTCATGAATGGGTGTTTTACCATCCTTGGTAGCTCTCTGCTCGATTACCTCAGATCTAATAGCTATGATAAAGTGGTACCTCCCTCTAATTTTTTTGGTACCTCTTATACTAAAGCCAAATATGTAATTTTATATTCTTCTTCTTTCTTTGTTCTCTACTCTCTATTTCACCTTAGTGCAACCGTTGCATGAAGCCTTTGTTGCCGCTAGGGCGCGACAGCGTCCACCACCACTCATGCATGACGCCATTTGTTGTCGCTAGTGCGCGCCGTTGTGGCGTTCGTGATCGCCGATCATAAGCGCCGCTGCCGCTGTTGACGAGCTTGTGCTCGTTCACCGCTACCGCTATTGCGACGCTTGCGTCTACACACACCGTTGTCGTTGACGTGTGAGCACCACCACCACTGCTAACGATTTGAGCACACGCACTGCCACCACCCGTGCACGTGCCGCCGGTCAAAGATGCTTGTGTAAGAGAGGATAGAGAAGATAGGTGGAGAAAGAAGATAATTCTTTTTCCAAAACTACTCTCGTTGGTAAAGGGCCAGGGGCGCAGCTAGGGGTTGGCACCATTGGGCCATGGCCCAACCAATGCTGGGCCGGCCCAACACCCCCTAATCTACAGTAGGGTCCAGCTGCCCCAGCCCCAATCCCCCTTCTCCCCCGATCCAACCAGCAAGCAACCAAGGGCGGCTACGGCGCTACGCCGGCTAGGGCTAACGCGTCGGCGCCTCCCTCACGAAGTCCCGGTTACCAGCGGCGGCCTCCCTATCTGCCTCCACGGCTCCGCCCTCCGCCACCTCTGCCGACTGCCCTCCAGCCGTTTGGCGTCAGCGTCACCCTTCGGGCTTCGGCCGGGCCTTCCCCCAGTGCCCACTACCCAGAGCCCCAATCCCTAGAGGCTCGCCGTCACCCCCCTAGTGGGCACTGGGCACTTGGGCAACAGTGGGCAGCCAGTGGGCAGTTACTGTGGACCGTGGTGACCGTGAGTTGAGGGTAAGTCTCTAAGTCTCTTTATAATTGTAGATGAAATAAGTATCATTTTATCATGGATATGGATCTTTGTTCATTTGATGGTTTAATGGATAAAATCATATGTAATATTATATATAGGAATAATTGTTGTAACATGAAGAGCACTGGAGATATTGCATCTTTGTGGCGAAGACATGAAGCAAAGAAAGCTGCTACTTCTTCCCCGTCCCCGGCACCGGATGTGGCTGTGGTAGAAGATCAAAATGAAGAACAAGTCACATTAGAGCAAGAGAGGATAATTGAAGAAATTGTTAATCCAATGACATCTTCTTCATCTTCAGTTTCACCCTCACTTGAAAATGTTGCAATGCCGCCACTGCCACCGGTTTTTTATATCAGTCGTCTTCCACACGATCCAGGGGAAAGGCTGCCAATTACAAGTTATCCGGTCAATGAGCAAGATGCTATTCAAAGAGTATATATTCTTAAAGGTCCATTCAAACCTTATTCACATGAGTTTGAGAGGAGGAGAGTTGGAACTAGGGACTGTCAATTCAGTCTTTTATATTTACATAAATATGAGTGGCTTGAATATAGTATCAAGAAGGAAGCTGCATTTTGCTTTGTATTCTACTTGTTTAGAAAGAAAAATAGCAACTGATGATGATTGGAGAAACTGGCATCATGGAGAAGGTGCACTTACGAAACATATGGGTGGTGTAATAGGTGCTCACAATGCAATTCAAGAGAGATACAACTTATATTTGACCCCTAATGCAGCAATTGATACTCAAATTGAAAAGGTGGGCAATGAGGATCTACGTCTTTACAAGATCAGATTGACTTACTCAATTAGATATTTGCGGTTTCTTTTGCGACAAGGATTGACATTTCGTGGTCATGATGAAGGTGAAGAGTCTAGTAACAGAGGGAACTTTCTTGAACTTTTAAAATGGCTTGCAGGAAGTAGGGAAGAGATGGATAAATTTGTTTTGAATAATGCTACAAGTAATTGTACCTTAACCTCTCCAGACATATAAAAGCAAATTATTCAGTGTTGTGCCATAAAGACTAGAAAGCAAATTCTTCAAGATCTTGATAATGAACACTATGCAATTATAGCTGATGAGTTTAGTGACATATCACATAAGGAACAATTAGCTGTTTGTCTGCGTTATGTTGATACATTGGGAAGACCATGTGAATATTTTCTTGGAGTTGTCCATGTACCTGATACTACCTCTTTATCACTTAAGGAAGCAATTGAAGCATTTCTTGCTAGTCACCATTTGACTATAAGTCACATTGGTGGTCAAGGTTATGATGGGGCTAGCAACATAAAAGGAGAAATTAAAGGACTGAAAACACTAATCATGAAAGAGTCGCCTTCTGCTTATTATGTCCATTGCTTCGCACATCAATTACAACAGTTCTTTTGCCATTGCTAAGGAAAATGATGATGTTGTGTGGTTTTTTGATCAAGTATCTCTCTTGCTAAATATTGTTGGAGTTTCTTGTAAACGTCATGACATGCTTAGAAATGTTAGACTTCAGCATGTAATGGAAGCAATTAAATATGGTGAGCTAGAAACTATTAGTGGATTAAATAAAGAGATGGGGTTAGCTAGACCTGCTGATACTCGATGGGGATCTCATTATAAAACCGTTCTCAACCTTATTGCCATGTATTCAATAATTCGTGATGTACTCATAAGTCTTGGTGAAGACAGTACACAAAAGGGTGATTGGCCAAAAATTCATGCCATGGTTGGAGCATTTGAATCATTTCACTTTTATTTTTAATGCACACTTGATGCTTGTCATTCTTGGATACACAAATGATCTATCCGAGTGTTTACAAAGAAGAGAGCAAGATATACTATACGCAATATCACTTGTTAATTTGGCAAAGAATAGATTGCAACAAATGAGGTCTGATGGATGGGTTGAATTCCATCAAAAGGTCACTTTGTTTTGCAATAAACATGGTGTCGAAGTTCCTGCAATGGAAGGTAATTATGTACCTCATGGAAGATCAACAGAGTTTGCTGGAAATCAAACCAATGATGATCATTTTAGAAGAGAAGTGTATTGGGGTAATTGACAACATTAGCCAAGAGCTTGACATAAGTTTGATGAGGTTAATATGGAATTGCTTTCTTATTTGTGGGCTTTGAATCCCGCCAACACATTTGCTTCTTTGATGCACACAAGGTACGTAGACTTGCTGAGTTTTACCCCAATGATATATTAAGCACTGACTTGTTAGGGCTTAAAATGCAACTCGGTAACTATATTGATGACATGAGAAAAGATGATGTATTCAAAGGTCTAAACAGTCTAGCTGAACTCTCAGTCAAGCTTGTTGAAACAAAGAGACATAATGTTCATGACTTGGTGTACTTGTTTATCAAATTGATATTGGTTCTACCGGTGGCGACGACAAGCGTTGAAAGAGCATTTTTTGCAATGAAGTTCATCAATAATTAGTTGAGAAATAGCATGGGTGATAGTCTTTTGAATGATTGTGTAGTCACCTTCATTGAGCGAGATATGTTCTACAAAGTGGCTGAAAATGACATAATCGAGACTTTTATTGCTATTAGAAGACGTAAACCCCAAAAGAAGAAGAAATAGTATGGTAATATTCTCTAAACTACTGTCAAACTTTATTGTTATCTTCGCATTTTGTTTAATTGCTTTTGAATACATTTTATTTTTATATGTTGGCACGTAAGTTGAATATGTTTTTTCAAATTGACCCAACCAAACCTAAAATCCTGGCTACGCCATTGTAAAGGGCTGGATTTAATCGATACCTCTTAGTACCCTATCAAAACAGTAAATATCCTCTTAAGTAATTCATCGTAGCATAGCGCTAAGCTAGAATTCAAAAACCTGTTCCACTAAGTTTGCCCCATCCATAGTATGGCGATTGCATGGAAAATGCTTGGACCGACAACATCATTTGCTTAGCACTTGAGCTCTTGATGCAACAATTTCACTAGCTTATATATTTGACTACTCAACAATTTTATGTAACGCTCGTGGGTCTTGTTCTTTTTGTTTGAAACAAACAACGTTTGGTTTGTACTAAAGTAACAAATTTGCAGCGATAGCTTTTAATTTTAATTAAACTTAGAAGAGCAAGTCCGCAACCATAGACATATATGGATGCAAACAATGAATGATCACTATCCTTTCAAGTCAATAGCCTATCATCTTGAACCTGGTAGTCATTTGCCTAATTCTGAAGATAGGGACATTTATCCCGCCTAACTAGTAACTATTCAGCCTTATTTGAATACTGTACAGGTATGCAAAACTATTAACAGTGAAATATGCACAACCACCCAAAGACAAACCACCAGGCGGTTCAATCTTCGTCTTCAGTCTCCTCATCATCACTGCTGGCAGCTCTGTATCTCCATTCCCCTTCTTCAGCATTCTCTCCCTCTTCCTCGGTCTCCTCACTATCATCCTCATAAAGCGCTCTTCTTGGCAACTGGTGCTCCTTAGCTATACTGAAAGCTGGAGATGGTGTTGTATATCCTCTGCGCTTAGGGATCTTGGGCAGTGGCACCGTGGCCGTGAGGGTAGAGATGATTACCGCCACAGTGACCTCTGCGGGTCTGATCAACTGTCACTGTGGCGCTGCGGAATTGACCGGCGGAGAGAGAGAGTTGGGCGTCGTCAGGACGGCCGCCCGCGTCAGGCGGCGCAAGCTGGAGCCCACCCGTCCTGTCACCGGCGTGTTCACACGGGTCAGAGGCCACTTGCGAAGCACGCGTGGGCGGCGCCGCTCTGCAGCGGCACGTTTTCGTCTCTCCTGTCCCGTCCCTCATGTTTTATCAGTGTACTGCGAGTACTGTACTGCCTACCCCTCGGCTCTCTCCGCCAGTTCGAAGGTCTGTATAAAAGGGGCGAAGAGAGAAGGGAGAGGGGGTGGGAAAACATTCTGTAATTGCATTCCACACAACCACAACACAAAAAGAGCTAAGGCTCGGCAGGAGTAGGACTATTACCCGCGAGAGGGTCCGAACCTGGGTAAACTCTGCGCGTCGCTCCTCGCCGTGCCCGACACTCGAATCGAACTGAGCTCGAGCTGATCGGCTAGCAAGATAGAAAATCTGATAGGGGTGTGATCCGCAGTGGTTGAGCGGAGAGCACGCCGTCAAGGATAATCGAAGAAATTGTTAATCAAATGTCATCTTCTTCATCTTCAGTTTCACCCTCACTTGAAAATGTTGCAATGCCATCACCGCCACTGGTTTTTGATATCAGTCGTCTTCCACACGATCCAGGGGAAAGGCTGCCAATTATAAGTTATCCTGTCAATGAACAAGATGCTATTCGAAGAGCATATATTCTTAAAGATCCATTCAAACCTTATTCACATGAGTTTGAGAGGAGAAGAGTTGGAACTAGGGACAATCAATTCAATCTTTTGTATTTACATGAATATAAGTGGCTTGAATATAGTATCAAGAAGGAAGCTGCATTTTGCTTTGTATGCTACTTGTTTAGAAAGAAAAATAGCAAGGGGACTTATACATTTATTGATGATGGTTGGAGAAATTGGCATCATGGAGAAGGTGCACTTACGAAACATATGGGTGGTGTAACAGGTGCTCACACTGCAGCTCAAGAGAGATACAACTTATATTTGACCCCTAATGCAGCAATTGATACTCAAATTGAGAAGGTGGCAATGAAGATCTACGTCTTTACAAGATCAGATTGACTTACTCAATTAGATGTTTACAGTTTCTTTTGCGACAAGATTGGCATTTCGTGGTCATGATGAAGGTGAAGAGTCTAGTAATAGAGGAAACTTTCTTGAACTTTTAAAATGGCTTGCAGGAAGTAGTGAAGAGGTGGATAAATTTGTTTTGAAGAATGCTCCAGGTAATTGCATCTTAATCTCTCCAGACATACAAAAGTAAATTATTCAGTATTGTGCCATAGAGACTAGAAAGCAAATTCTTCAAGATCTTAATAATGAACACTGCGCGATTATAGCTGATGAGTTTAGTGACATATCACATAAGGAACAACTAGCTGTTTGTCTGCTTTATGTTGATACATTGGGAAGACCATGTGAATATTTTCTTAGAGTTGTCCATGTACCTGGTACTACCTCTTTATCACTTAAGGAAGCAATTGAAGCATTGATTGCTAGTCACCATTTGACTATAAGTCACATTTGTGGTCAAGGTTATGATGGGGTTAGCAATATGAAAAGAGAAATTAAAGGACTGAAAACACTAATCATGAAAGAGTCGTCTTCTGCTTATTATGTCCATTGTTTCGCACATCAATTACAACTAGTTCTTGTTGTCGTTGCTAAGGGAAATGATGATGTTGTGTGGTTTTTTGATCAAGTATCTCTCTTGCTAAATATTGTTGAAATTTCTTATAAACATCATGACATGCTTAGAAATGCTAGACTTCAGCATGTAATGGAAGCAATTAAATGTGGTGAGCTAAAAACTGGGAGTAGATAAAATCAAGAGATGGGATTAGTTAGACCTGCTGATATTTGATGGGGATCTCATTATAAAACTGTTCTCAACCTTATTGCCATGTATCCAATAATTCGTGATGTACTCATAAGTCTTGGTGAAGATAGTATACAAAAGGGTGATTGGCCAAAAATTCATGCCATGGTTGGAGCATTTGAGTCATTTCACTTTATTTTTAGTGCACACTTGATGCTTGTTATTATTGGATACACAAATGATCTATCCGAGTGTTTACAAAGAAGAGAGTAAGATATACTAAACGCAATATCACTTGTTAATTTGAAAAAGAATAAATTGCAACAAATGAGGTCTGATGAATGGGTTGAATTCCTTCAAAAGGTCATTTTATTTTGCAATAAACATGGTATCGAAGTTCCTGCAATGGAAGGTAATTATGTACCTCATGGAAGATCAACACGGTTTGTTAGAAATCAAACCAATGATGATCATTTTAGAAGAGAAGTGTATATTGGGATAATTGACAACATTAGCCAAGAGCTTGACAATAGGTTTGATGAAGTTAATATGGAATTGCTTCCTTGTATGTGGGCTTTGAATCCCGCCAACACATTTGCTTCTTTTGATGTACACAAGGTACGTAGGTTTGCTGAGTTTTTCTTTCTTTTTGTTGACTTTAAATCCCATCGACTCATTTGCTTCTTTTGATTCACAATAGGTACGTAGACTTGTTGAGTTTTACCCAATGATATATCAAGCACTGACTTGTTAAGATTTAAAATACAACTTGATAACTATATTAATGACATGAGAAAAGATGATGCATTTAAAGGTCTAAACAGTCTAGCTGAACTCTCAGTCAAGCTTGTTAAAACAAAGAGACATAATGTTCATGACTTGGTGTACTTGCTTATCAAATTGATATTGGTTCTACCGATGGCGACGGCAAGCGTTGAAAGAGCATTTTCTGCAATGAAGTTTATCTAGAATATGTTGAGAAATAGGATAGGTGATAGTCTTTCGGATGATTGTCTAGTCACATTCATTGAGCGAGATATGTTCTACAAAGTGGTTGAAAATGACATAATCGAGACTTTTATGGCTATTAAAAGACGTAAACTCGAAAAGAAGAAGAAACAGTATGGTAATATTCTCTAAACTATTGTCAAATTTTATTGTTATCTTCGCATTTTGTTTAATTGCTTTTGAATACCTCTCAGTACCCTATCGAAACAGTTTCATCGTAGCATAGCGCTAAGCTAGAATTCAAAAACCTGTTCCACTAAGTTTGCCCCCATCCATAATATGGCGATTGCATGGAAAATGCTTGGACCGACAACATCATTTGCTTAGCACTTGAGCTCTTGATGCAACAATTTCACTAGCTTATATATTTGACTACTCAACAATTTTATGTAACGCTCGTGGGTCTTGTTCTTTTTGTTTGAAACAAACAACGTTTGGTTTGTACTAAAGTAACAAATTTGCAGCGATAGCTTTTAATTTTAATTAAACTTAGAAGAGCAAGTCCGCAACCATAGACATATATGGATGCAAACAATGAATGATCACTATCCTTTCAAGTCAATAGCCTATCATCTTGAACCTGGTAGTCATTTGCCTAATTCTGAAGATAGGGACATTTATCCCGCCTAACTAGTAACTATTCAGCCTTATTTGAATACTGTACAGGTATGCAAAACTATTAACAGTGAAATATGCACAACCACCCAAAGACAAACCACCAGGCGGTTCAATCTTCGTCTTCAGTCTCCTCATCATCACTGCTGGCAGCTCTGTATCTCCATTCCCCTTCTTCAGCATTCTCTCCCTCTTCCTCGGTCTCCTCACTATCATCCTCATAAAGCGCTCTTCTTGGCAACTGGTGCTCCTTAGCTATACTGAAAGCTGGAGATGGTGTTGTATATCCTCTGCGCTTAGGGATCTTGGGCAGTGGCACCGTGGCCGTGAGGGTTGGCTTGCTTCTGTGAGATTTCTTCGCCATGATCCCCTTAGAAGCAGCAAGTTGAGCACCCGTGTCCTGGTAGTGATTGGGGTGCTCTTTCTTCAAATGGAGGTTAAGCTTGTATTCATGAATGTATGCCTTGTCACAGCCATCATATGGGCAGACATATGGGCGCTCAGCTGAGGGAGCTGGTGGAGTCGCTGAAGATTTCACTGTCTTAGGGGGGTGATCTAATGCATTGTGGTTCATCACAGGCCCGCTTTGATTTTGCATGACAACCTATATTAGTATTTTAAGAATGAGTCTTGCAGTAAGCAGTGATTTACACAAAAAAAGTAGCTAAATGTTACCTTTTCATGTTGTGCCTTGATATGAGCCCTTAATTTAGATTCCTGTGTAAACCTTCGACCACATTCTGGGTACTTGCACTTATGATAGTTATCTGCAGAATGTGTTCTCATGTGTGCCCGCAAATTAAAATCCAAAGAAAAAGCCTGCAATAAACAGGAACTGACATTAACAAAACAAATTGCCAACAAATGCCTAAGGGGCTGCATTCATTCCACTAATGAGAAAGGTAGGGCACATCGTGTCCTAAAAAAGCTTCAAAACAAGATCTTCAAAATAATATATGGGGAGCAAGTGTATTGTTGGTACTACCACTACGATCAAGTTTGTTTAAAAATTTCCTTCCTCCCCTCATCTAGTATCTCTTGAAGAAAAAATTAAGACTTTATGTTGGGTCGCACAAGAGATGCACTGATTATTCCCTCCAGAAAAGTTATCTACAGGTAAAGAGAGGAGCTACAATCTATAGATTACACAATATATATCTGTAAGTTATCATGGCTCATCAACAAGTTTTGCATTAGTGTATATATAAACTTATGTGTTGTAACTTGTAAGAAATATTGCATTTGTTAAATAACAGAACACAAAGAAAGAACATCATATGGTACATGCAGCCAATAGAAACATAATTAAACGATTGAAAACTCCAAGCTGAAAAGTAGTTGCAATAAAATAAAAACAAAAAAATCAAGCTTTCCAATATCAACCAATAAGCACAGATTATTTGGCCCATAAATTGAATATTTTAATAATTTACTATTTATATAAACATACAAATTATACATACATGGTTAAAGAAAGAAAATGCAGTCAAGGAAAGCATGACAAATACAATGGAGAATATCTTTCTTACCTTTCCACAACCTTCGTAAGTGCAGACGAAGTTCTTTTCTCCAGTATGAATAAGATTATGCCTTTTCAACTTGGAGCTATCCAAAAATTTCTGCATAATCATATTCAGCAACAATCATTAGCTAAGCAACTCAGAGAAAAGGTGTGATCTGAACTTGAGTATGTGGTTTGGGACAGAAAAGTAAGCAATACACAATACCTTGCCACAGTTCTCATATGGACAGATGAACTGCTTCTCCCCATGGACATGAGCGTGCTTCCTAAGAGCTCCAACATCAACAAAAGTTTTCCCACAGTTTTCGAAGGTGCATAGGAAGAGAATCTCGGTGGTTGGTTCGGCTTTTGCAGCTCCTGCTTCTTGTTTCCTGTCCTTGGCTTTTAGAGCAGACGATCTGTCCTCTATATAGGAATAAGTCCAAAATGTTATCACTGGAAGAGAAGGCTAAAGAAAAAACCAAATAGCATGTTGAAGAAGGAAACTAAATTAGTCGTCCTGATTGGTACATTACATGAGGACTCTAAATTGATCAGGCATTAGTTGCAAACAAGGAGAACATGTGGAGGGGCTGCATGCAATGACGACAGCACGCACTTGCAATTTTGAAGATACCAATTTGATGTTTCAATGAAAATATAAAAAAGTTTGTGGGTTCTAAAAAAAGTGTGGGTTTTGAAATCTGTAATGACTAAAAAAAAATTCCAGTGTTCAAAAAATCTGGATTAATCCCCCATTAATCTCTAATAGGTAGTTATCCGCCTATCGGTGATTCCAATTAGCTCCAATTTATTCTTTCTTTTTGAGCAAAATGTTCCAATTTATTCTGATTAATTCCTATTAATCCCTGGTTTGCAATCCCATCCAATCGCTAGTCCCTAGCTCCCCGATCCCCGACCGACTAGCGACCAGCGCCTTTTTGAACCATGGAAAATTTTAAGACCCTTTTGTCCATTTGTTCTGTTCCAAAAGTAAAATAATAGCAGCTGACTACATCAGATAAGAATATCTGGTGCAACCACTACCAGTACAAGAAAGTAGAAACAGAGATAGTTTTGTTGTTTGCTTATTGATTTGATCATACTAGCCACACCGTACAGGTATTGGATCCCCCCTTACAAAGGGATGCGCATGATACAAACCAAATGGCAAGAACAGGCACGCAATGTCCACAGTCTTGTAATCGCTCATTGTCAGTATTGTCAGTACCAACCAAGCAAATGGACAGCCTATCCTTGCATCACGCTACAATTAGCTACACAATTTGCTAGCGCGTGCCCGTGCCTAGTGCCTACCAAGCTCAAATCCTCCAAGGCTCCAAAAAAACCTCTACTGGAATTCAAGAAACGGAAGCAGCAATCAAACACAGGGGCTATCCCAACCGTAAGCGCGATCACGCCTAGGTAACAAAAGGCACACTTCCACAGCACCGAGGACAAGGGGGAGAGCGGCGGCGGTGGCGACGGTGGGAACGTACCACGCACCCACTTGTAGAGCGCGCACGGGCCGCCGGCGATGACCAGGTCCTGCGGAACCCTACGAGAGCGGACAAGGGAGGTGAGTGGAGATCCAGAAGCACGCGAAGGGGAGCGGATTAGAATTCGAGAGGAGAGGGGAGGGGTTAAGGGTTGGGGGGCGGCGGCGACGTACCACTCCTTGACCCATCGGTAGGGGCGGCGGGCGGCGGCGGCGGCCTGCATCTCGCCTCTTCTACCCCCCGCGCGGCGGCGGCGGAGGCGGCGGGTGGCGGTGGCGGCGGCGGAGCGGGAGCGGTAGGAAGTAGTATAGGGGCCAGGAATTGAAAAAATTGATGATTTGCCACTCCCAACATTGATGCTCGCTAAAATGCCACTCCTGTGTGTATTACATATGGGACCGTCTGTGTGTATTACATGTGGGCCAGAGTGGCATTTTACCGAGCGCCAATGTTGAAAGTGGCAAATAATCAAATCTCCCCCAGGAATTGGGATTAGAGCAGGAGATTTGGGCGGCGACTTTATGTTGACCTGCCAACTCAGTCGGAGCTCGGCCTTGGGCTGCAATGGATGATGGACGCGTTGGTGCGTGGCTACATACAAAGTAATTCGAGTTGTTTTCTAAAGTCAAGACAACAAACTATTAGCCCATCATTCAGGTTTAAACCTCACCGGACAATAAAAATATGTATCTTATTTTGAGAGCATGGCCTTGTTTGTTTCAGATAAAATTAAATTAAATTAAATTAAATTAAATTAAAGTTTGTTATTTTTATATAAGTCAAATGGTGAAATATTTTGTAGTCATTTTTGCGGGGTTTTTGATAGTTCTTCTAAGAGTTTGTAAAATAATTTCTTTCATAATTCTTTGAATTCTTTTAAATGTTTTTGAGAGGGTTACAAATTTGCTACAGTAAAACTCAACTCAACATTAATCTGAAACAAACAAGGCCTGTTTTACATCCGTGTGACTGAATCGTTGGATTCTTATGGTATTTCTCAAAAACACTCCAATTTTTGGATTGACGGAGAATTTTGAAAATCATAAAAATATTGCATGCAATATGTTGCATTCAGATTTATAAAACCCTATATTACATTGTTTTGGTTTTTAAAAAAAAATTTGAAAATTTTTGAAAACCTACTATAGGATTTGTTACTGTTTGTGGTCATGACATCGTAGATTGACCATGTATTTGTGTTCTTTCTCAATTATCAAGAAAAAGTAATGTTTTGATTTTTAAAATTAAGAAATTTGATAAAGTTCATATTCTGGATTCAAATTCAAATTTTTGTTGTGATCTGTCCCTTTTGCCCTCTAGGCCTAGTTCTCTACTTTTCTTCCGTATTGTCTTTTCTCCTTTCCACAAATCCCGTATAAGCTTGACCAAGTGTCTAATCCTCCTATTCAAATTTGTCCTCAAATTTGAATTTCAACGTCTTGTGAAATTACCTTTTACCTCTACACCAAACCCTATTTCTCCCTCCCTTTCTCTAGCCTAGCTCAGGGTGTTGGCAGCCCACTTTGGGCCAACACTACACAACAACAATGGCAAGCAACAACTCACCTCACTAAGGCTCAACTCACCTGGCCAGCATTCATCTCCACGGTGCAACCCAGCTTGGTCAAATTGTTCTGCTCCCCCTCTTCTTTTGCTCCTTTGGCTCTAGCCAAAGCATGACATTGCACTAGCGCCGTATTGCCGGAATTTCTCGCCGACCCGAAACCCTTGGCGAGCGTCTCTCCGTCGATTTCTTCCTATTCGGTAAGCCTCGGCCCGATTCCTCGCGCTGGTAGTATCTCCTCCGCCTCACGAGCATTTCCACTCACTTGATTTGACATGTTCGCCTTTGGAGCTCGCTGCCGTCATTGCTCTGCTCCGTGCCGTCTCGGGGTCGCACGTCGCCACACCTGCTTGAACCCGTGCTATCCTCGTGAGCCTCACGGTAAGCATACCCGCGACTACCCATTGCTTCCCCGCCTCTCAATTTTTCCGGAGACGACGTGAGCCGCCATTGCCGTGCATCCAAAGGAGCCCCGCCGTTGTAGCTCGCCGAGCCGCCGCGTCCAGCCGCCGTCGGCCGTGTAAATGGAACCATTAGAAGCGCGCCGTCGAGATGAATCCGTAGAGCCCAAGAACGTCCAAAACGAAGGACCGTACCTCCGGCAATCGCCGTTTCTCTCAACGAGCTGCGCGCTATCTGGAGGTTCAAGACGGCTGACGTCAGCATGACGTGCTGACATCAGCGTGATGTCAGCGCTTAATTGCAGATAATTACAGATTTTTTATTTATGCTTTCTATTTATTAAAAATAGAAAGAGACCTCCACAAATTATGAAAAATTTATGTGAAATACTAGATGCTGTTTAAAGCCCATTAAAAATATAACTTTGCAAATTTCACTACTAAGTTTTTATATAAAATTAAATGCATGATTACTTTAGTATTTACTAATTAAAAATAGCAGATCACCTCAGAAAATTCCTAGAAAATTCTAGTAAATATTAGGAATTCTCCACACCCTAGGAAAATTATGAAATTAGGTGTTGGACTATAGAAGAGACTCTCAATATAGTAAAGAAGACTTAAATACAACTAATTTCACCTTTTTCCCAAATAAGAATTATACTTGGGGTATTTTAGTAATTTTGCCCTTATCAGCCTTAGACCACTAGCTTAGCATTTTCATCGACGATCAACACCCAGCCCTGCATTTGCATCGCAATTCATTAAGGATATTTTATAATTCGGGATCTCTGCTCTTATAGAAGATCCGGTTCCAGAGGAAGGATATCTGGAAGCTAGTCAAGTGCACTCATCTGATCCTCAAGGCGAGTTAACACCCTAGCTCATGCTTAAACCCAGTTTCTTAACGTATCTTGTTTTAAATATATAAAAAGTGCATGCTTGCTATGCTTTGAAAATGCCCATTTGATTAATCATGAAATATCATGCCTGTCCTTGATAAATATGTATCTGATTTACATGATTCCTTGTTATCATGTTTGATTGGCTCTCCACATAAAATATAAAATATTTAGACTTTACTCAAATTAAAAATTACAAACTACAAGTTTGGGGATAATCGAGCTCCTCTTTTTTTGTCCTTTTGAAGGATTCATGATGCTTTCTCATATTGAAATGGCGTTTAAACCTGCTCATTTGCTCAATTAAAACCATTAATCCATTGATCGTTTTGTCATTAATCACCAAAACTAACTTAGTCCCCTCGATGCACTTTCAACTTTCGATGTAAGTATCAGAATATCCGATGTGGATTGCACTACAGAGCAAATCCTAGGCTAAGATTCCAAATCTTTCTAAGTCAATATCAAAATATTTGACCCTAACAACGGAACTTACGATGAATTTAAGGTTTAAAAGACAGGGCGCTCATAATCTTGATAACTCAGACTATCTAGTAGGTATTGTAATTTCGGTACAAAATACCAAACGTTCCAACACAAAATAGAACTAGAGACAATGCACTCAAAACCCTGCAAAATCGAACATTTCGATGGACACCTGGACTACCGATAAAATACCAAAACTTCCGATATCTACTTAGTGAAAACCTCGTTAATTAAGATATGATGTCATTGGTGTCTCCCGCACAAGCAAAAATTTATCCTTTGAGCACTGCACACTTATCACATCCCTCTTATTAGTACAGCCGTTTTTAGACTAAATTTAAGAAAGATAATAACAAAAGTTTAGGGTTCACCGAACGTTGTTTTCTTTACTTCTTTTAAGGGGTCCATGATGATTACATATATCTTACCATAAATATTACCCATGTTCATGACACTCATAGAACACATTAGGACACTCCTAGATGCATTTTTGATGCGCCATATGCCCATGTCACTAAATCCACACGCGTATGCACATGTTCGACGCTTTGATACCATCTGTAACATCCTAGACCAGCCCACTCATGCATAGCATCTCACTTAGGTTTTCGGCATCACTTCACCCAAAAGAGTTAACATAGGGTGCTATGTTTGGATCCATCAGACATTATATACTATTATAATTCCATATAGACTAGTGTGGGTTGAGAGCAAAATATGAAAGAATGAGAGAAAGTGAGAGATATTAGGAAAATAAGCTCTGCGTTGTTTGGGTTTTAAAAAAGGTTTAAGTTGTGAATACTAGTATATGCTACCTAACGATTTTTCTTTTAGGGCATGTCTAACGGCAAAACCCTTTTCTTATCCATCTGATGCACAACATTATTTATCTGGTTCATTTTCTATCTCATTTCTTACCCATTTGATGTCTAACATTATTCATCAAGTTCATTTGAGTAGTGATGGGCATCAAATGGGCCACGTATATGTTCTCTCATTAAACATGCTCTTACAACATGTTTATTGGGTCGTAACTTAGGATGTCCTAGTAATGTAGCAATTTTTTTAGAAGAAGGATCAGAGAAGAAATCCCTCCTGCATGTGGGACGGGTCGGCCTCGAACCAGGGTGGGGGGGCTGCGCATCCCTTGCCCCCAACCAACTGAGCTACGCTTAGTCTCCAGCAATGTAGCAAATAAAATAGTAGAGAGAAAAATACAGATAAATAGTAAAAAGCATGTGTGAATAGTGGCTGAGACGTCCTAAATGAAGACGCCATTGTTGATAACCTTAGAGCACGACTAGGACTGTAAACAAGCTGAGCTCGAGAGAGCTTACCCAGCCATGCTTGAGCTTGACTCGGCTCAAGTCGAGCTTGGATCAACACTCGAGCCTAGAGGCAGGCTCGAGCTCGGCTCGAACAAAGATTGAATAAGCTCGAGCTCGGTTCGTTCAGGCTCGATAGGTTATAAATTCAATAAAAAATGTAAAACTTGTGCCTGGTCGAACAATGCTCTAGTTCGGTTTTAAATATACTTGGTAAAATATGATTTGATGAAGAAAAAAGAAACTTTGATAGATTTGATGAAGCTCGAGCACAGGTAGACTTCATAAAATACTATTTTATTTTGAATATTGAGGTTTTCAATAAGCTCAACCAAGCTCGAGCTCGGCTCGTCCAGACTCGCTAGATTAGGATCAAGCTCGAGCTCTGCTTGTTTGAAGCTTGAGCCGAGCTCGAATCGAGAGTAAAGTGAGCTGAGTTCGAGTACATAGCTTGTGAACTTTGAGATTTTTTTATTAGCCTTATGTGCGCCCAACAGGGCCATATTTCTCCACCCTATTGATGTAGAGAAATATGGTTACTATTAAAGCCTTCTTTGATTCCTTGATTATTTTTAGTTTTGGTTATAGTTGAAAAAAAACGATCACCTTTAATAGTGGTAGAAAAGACTTAAATAAATTATTAACGTTTTTAGATTTTTAAGAAAAAATCTACAAAGTTCTCAAAAAAAATTTAAAAATACAATGAATGGTCTGTACAAATACAACAAAAACTGTAAACCCAACAAAAACTAAACTAAAATAATACATCAAAGAGCGTCTAAATTCAGTTTTGATGAAGAGTAATAGGTTGGAGGAGAAAGAATATTGAAGTGTAGAAAAAATTTCGTGGCACTCAGTGTCACATAAGGCACCGTGACACCTCTTTTTCTCTCTATATCTCTCCCCTCTCTCTATCTCTCTCCGGGTGCCACCGTTGCACCTGATGACACAAAATTTTTCTCCCATTGTAATGGTAATAATATTGAGAAATAAGGCGGTAAAAAACACGTACGAGTGTAATGAAATGACCACCTCTATTTTTCTTAAAAAATAGTATCTTGTAACATTTTTTGTTCTTTTTGATTCGCTGTTTAGTTTGTTTTTGGTTTGGTCGCGTCAAAATTAAAAGCCTTCAAAAAGATAGAAAAAGGTTAAAAAAGTATTCAAAAACTACTTTTAAGATTTTTAAATAAAACTCTATAATATTAGGATATTTATAAAAAAAAATGATAAATTTTGGCTCGAATAGAATAAAATCAAACCGCGAAGCAACGAGGGGCTTTCACCATTCATGCGAAAGGAGACTTGGGCCACACGGTCGATTCCCCGAGCCCCCCGACACATTCCGTCGGAAACCTGTTCTACTGCACGCAGCACGCGACGCGCCACCCAACAATCCTCATCACCCAACAAACCTGCAAGCAATACCCGCGTGGGCCACTGCCCAGTGAGCCACTCCGCCCAAGAGTCAAAACCCCCCGGCCCCACAGGCCAGTGCCCAGTGCAGCGCGCGCGGTGGTGGCTGACAAGGCCGTACATTTAATAAACCCCTCCCACCCCGTGGACTTTGCCCGCTTCTTCCTTTTTTAAAAAACAAAATTATTTTTATTTTTGTCCCCTTCTTCCTCGCGGCTCTCGGCTCGCGAGCCCTTCTACTCCATTTTCTCCGATCAAATCCGCATCGGGAATTCGGGATAGCATCATAGTACCCCGCCGCCACCGGAAAGGCACGGGCTTCCTACCCCTTCTTCCGTCCGTCCGGCCTCCCGCCATCACGCCGCCGGGTGGGAGGTCGCCGCCGCCGCTCTCTCCCTCCCTCCTCGGCTCCTCGCGCCGTGCTTGTACGGGTTCTTGGGCGGTCGTTGTGCCGCGTCAAACATCAAGTCTTCTTCTTTTTTTTTTTCTTTCTTTTTTTTGGCTCCATCTGTGGCGCGCGGTCCTCTTCTCTGACGCCGGCTTCCTTGACTAATCGGCGGGGGAATTTCCGCGGCGGCTCGCTGCCTTTTCTCCTCCCCTCGGTCGGTTTCTTGCTCGTCGTCCTCGTCGTCGGCTGAGCGGGTTACTACTCGATCTTGCGCCCCGTAGGTGTCCGGTTGCCTTCCTGCCTGCCATGGGCGGCGTGTGCTCGGCGGGGATGCCCGGGGACAGGTCGCCGGCGGAGCTCTCGTTCCGGGCCATGGGGCTCGTGGTGGAGCAGGAGTACAAGGCCTTCTCGGCTGCCGGCAAGGTGCAGGGCAACAACAAGACTGCGCCGGTCGAGGAGACGGCGGAGGCCGACGGGCCAAGTGATCGCTCGCCCCATCTCTCCGACCAGGGCTCGCCGCCGTCCACCGGCGGCCAGGCTCGCCGCTGCTCGGTCTCCAAGGAGTCGCATTTGGCCCACGCCTCATCGGAGAAGCCCAAGGCCGGTAGGTCCAGACCCAGCACCCCCGGGAAGACCGCTGCGACCAAGGCAAGTCTCCAATCTTCGTTCGTTGTTCATTCGTTGGAACTTGGAAGCAATGCATTTGAGCATTTCAGATAAAAGATGATAAATTCAGTAGGTTTTGTAGTTTTGTGTAATTCATGATTGAATTGTCTAATGAGACTAGAGATGTTGTATCACACATTCATATTCACATTGTGCTCTTAGACTTGTTCAGTGTAGCATGATTCTCATTGGACGTCACAACATGATTTTGTAGCTACATATACAACCTTGTGTGGCAATCCAACACATTTTCAGTGTAGCATGATTCCCTTCTTTCTTCTTCCCCTCCTTCTGGGCCCGTTTTGGCGGAGACCGCCCGGGGGGACCGCTCTGCGAGAGGCCGAGTCCGCGGGCAAGAGGCCTGGTTTGGGCGGTGTGTTGGCCGGAGCGGTTGGAGTGGGTGTGCTCCAGGGGTGTGTCCGGTGGCCTCGTAGCTCGGCACCGGCTTCTTCTGCTTCTTCCCCTCCCCCTAAGCCCGTCTCGGTGGAGGCCGCTTGGGGGGGTCCGCTTCGGTGGCTGGCCGAAGTGGTCGGAGCAGGTGGATCCAGGGGCGTGTGTCCGGCGGCCCCTCAGCCCCTCCCGTGGTGGCGTGGTGGACCATTGCCCGTCCTCGGCAATACGGCCACCCCTGTTGGTGACGGGGCTCGTCTCAGGCCGTCTAGGTGGCGTGGCGTCTGGTCTCCTTCGCTTCCCGTGCGCTGGCCACTCTGCATGGTGGCCCCTCTCCGGCAGCGTTGGCTGGCGACCTTTCCCTTCGGCGTCCCCATTCTCTGCCTCTTGACTTAGTCCCGTCCCGTCGTCTTGACCCTCCCTTTCTCCGAGGGGTCGGGTGGTGTGGGCGGTCTCTTCAGCGTCGAGGAGCGGTGTTCGTCTACGCTTTCCGGCTATTCGTCTTCGGCTTGCGGCTCGGTTCTTCTGTTGCTTTCAGCCTTTGGCGGCTTCTTCCTTATACGCTAGTAGGGCTGGTCTTGGGCGAAAGCCCTGCCCTTTTGGGCTGGTGTTGGCGTCACCTTTGGTGTCGTTCCCTCCATTCTCCCTCTCCTGTATCTCTCCCTGTTCGACCGTTGGTCTAGTGGGCTTCTGTCGTGTTCGCGGCGGTAATCGGAGGTGTGTCTGGCTTTGGCCAGGGTTGCAGCGGAGTGCTGCGGTTGTACCCCGTGTTTGCACGATGCCCCATCGGAGAAGCCCAAGGCCGGTAGGTCCAGACCCAGCACCCCCGGGAAGACCGCTGCGATCAAGGCAAGTCTCCAATCTTCGTTCGCTGTTCATTCGTTGGAACTTGGAAGCAATGCATTTGAGCATTTCAGATAAAAGATGATAAATTCAGTAGATTTTGTAGTTTTGTGTAATTCATGATTGAATTGTCTAATGAGACTAGAGATGCTGTATCACACATTCATATTCACATTGTGCTCATAGACTTGTTCAGTGTAGCATGATTCTCATTGAACGTCACAGCATGATTTTGTAGCTACATATACAACCTTGTGTGCCAATCTTGTTCGTAACCGAGAACAATGCCCTCTCATACTGTAGCATGAACTATGGCCTGATTGTCTATAGGTTTGTGCGTTAAAAGAAACCAGATTCATCAGAATTCATTGTGCTTGTGTTTTTACGTTATTTTTTTTTTCTTTTTGCAGGTTTCAGACAAAGGCTCAGTGTTTGGTAGAGCGAGCACCTCTGGACTAGGGAAAGCAGTGGAGGTTCTAGATACATTGAGTAGCAGCATGTCAAGCCTGAGCCCTGGGAGCGGATTTGTTTCGGGAGTGATGACAAAGGGGAACAGAGTCTCAATTCTTGCATTTGAGGTTGCAAACACAATAGTGAAGGGCATGAGCCTCATGCAGTCATTGTCGAAGGAGAACCTGAAGTATTTAAAGGAGACTGTCCTCCGATCAGAAGGCGTACAGCGCTTAGTTTCTAACGATATGAATGAGCTAATGAGGATTGCTGCAGCTGACAAGAGGTTTGCTACAGATTCATTGATGTTTAAGCATTTGTGTTGTAGTTTAGCAGATGTAGTTACTCTGTCATGTTAATGAAATAAAAGTTTCACATTTTGGTTGCCCTTCACAGGCAAGAACTGGCAGTATTTTCACGGGAGGTGATCAGATTTGGTAACCGTTGCAAAGATCCTCAGTGGCACAATCTTGATCGCTATTTTTCCAAGTTGGTCATCACTGTTTGCTTGCCTTAAGAATTTATAACACGGTATGGTGAATTCAGCATTGTCTCGTGCGTATTTGCAGGCTAGAATCAGAAATCACACCTCAACTAGACTTGAAAGAAATAGCCAAAGTAGAGATGCAACAATTGATGACCCTGGTTCGACACACAGCTGTGAGTATATACAAGTCTCTTTTTTTTTAGAGAGAAAGAGAGCTTTATTAATTATTCAGGTACAAAGTTATATAAATACACCTCTAGTGGTATAGTATAAAAAAAATTGTCTTTAGTGATTGGACTGAATGAAAAATTGGATCGTGTGATATTGGTCATGCATGAATCATGATCCATGCTGTCTGCTTGCTATGCATCTTTCACCCCCTCATATGCTATACATCCTATGATATTATAGCCTTCTCTGATTTGGTTGCTCTCTCATCTTGTGGTCGATAGGATCTCTACCATGAATTGAACGCATTAGATAGATTCGAACAAGACTATCGCCGTAAATTGGAGGAAGAGAAAAAATCAGTTGTATTTGAAAGAGGTATATTTGTTTCACCATTCATATTTCTCACCTTTGTAGCTTGAGATTCTATTTCACAATCAAGTGAGTACTATTTTCTCCATAGAACTTACGACAGAGTGAATGAATGGTCAGGAGACACTGTTCAGATTATAAGACAAGAATTGAAGAGCCAAAGAAAGCATGTACATAACTTGAAGAAAAAGTCTCTTTGGTACAAGATACTCGAAGATGTATGTAACTTGCATTGCAATTTTGCATAACAGTTAGTATGGAATTTTTCGAACCATCTATTTTGAATAGTTATTTTTTTCCCCCTATTGATAGGTCATGGAGAAGCTTGTAGATATTGTCCACTTCTTACATGTTGAGATTCGTGATGTTTTTGGGTCTTATGGTATTGCCAATTAACCACTCCTATCAATTACAAATTAAACATGGTTACCACCAGCTGGTTATTATGTGTTTGTGTTTCTTATGTAGCTGTAGATGGAAGCATACAGTCAAATGAATCTACAGAGAGCCATCAGACATTAGGTTCAGCTGGCCTCTCGCTGCACTATGCAAATATCATTTCGCAGATTGACCATATTGTAAGTTTATTCAGGTTATTTACATATATTGTGCTTCCTCTTTCATTGCCTTAGCAAGTTAAGCTATGATGGACTACATAATGTTAAGAAATAGGATGTGAACCATATTATCAATTAGATGTCCTATCTCCAAGTATGATTATTTATGGAATAGTCCTGCAAACAGTTTACTGACTTATTTTGGTTTTGTAAGGTTTCCCGAAGTTCTGTTCCCCCACAAAGTACAAGAGATGCGCTCTATCAAGGATTGCCTCCAAATGTTAAGTCCTCCCTGCGAACTAGATTGCAAGATTTCTCAGAATCTCAAGAGGTATTTTGGTGCTTAAAAGATCAAACGATAAACTCCGGCGGCGTTTATGTTTAAAAATTTATATCTTTCCCTGTGGCAGGTTCCGATCATTCAAATCCGATCGTCAATGGAGAAAACGTTGCAATGGATTATCCCAGTTGCTAACAACACGGCCAGGTACTAAAATTTGGATTCATTTACTACACAAAAGTAGATTCAGCCAGGCAACTTCCTCTTTCCCAGGCATTGATCTTTTCCTGTTCATCCCTGCTTGCATGCTTGATCAGAGCACACCATGGATTTGGATGGGTTGGCGAGTGGGCGCACACCGGGTTAGAATTTGGAGACTTCCATCTGTTCTTCATCCCTACCTAAAACACACACACACACACACACACACACACACAAATGCAACAAGAACTCATATGATCATATCTTGTTGCTGCCCAATCTGGCAGGAATGGTCTGATGCGAAAGGCGCCTGGCCAGCCCGACTTGCTCAAGATTGAGACCCTTCACCACGCAGACAAAGAGAAGACTGACGCCTGCATACTGGACCTGGTGGTGTGGCTTCACTGCCTCATCAGCTACAGCAGGCCGAGCATGGGAGGCAGGTCGCCGAGCAGGTCCCCCGTCCGTTCCCCTGCGCCGGCGAGGCACTTGTCATCGCCGGCGAAACCCGGCAGCTCGGCCGTGCTCACCAGGGAGGACCGCGAGATGCTGCTGGACGTGTACACGAGGCGGCGCTCTCCCGGGAAGAGCAAGAGCCAGGAGCTGTCGGCTCGCAGCCGGCCGGCGCTGAGCAAGGACGACCGGCTGAGCAAGAGCGGCAGCCATTCCCCGCTGTGGCGGAGCGGCGGCGGCGGCGGCGGCAAGCTCTTCCCCCTGACGACGAGGAGGTCGCCCGCCGTGGTGGCGCCCGTCGTCGGCTTCGACATCGACAGGATCAAGGCGCTGGACGCGATCGACAGAGTGGACGCGCAGAAGCAGAAATGAGACCGGCGGGCCTCCTCTCCTCCGGCCACCGCAGGTTCTTGGTAAAGGTGTGGAGCTCGCCGCCGTTTGCGCAGTCCGGCGAAGTACACGCGCGCGCGCACACGCTGTCAGAGACACGGAGGGGAAGAAGCCATGATTGGGACGCCATTAGGGGGAGAAAGATCAAAGATCCATGAGGCTAGAGCTTGGTGCATGGACGTGTGCATGTTCTTGTACTTTAGTTGCAATTGAAGACGAGATTGCACGTTTGCATTGCACTTATTGTATTGTATGATAGGAAACGGAAGGAGGGAAGCTGGGCCAGATGATTACAGTGCCCACCAAATACCATGAGCTGAAGAAACACCACAGGCTACAGGCTGTGTATAGTGAGGTTCTCCATTCTCCTGTCTTTGTTTGTCTCCTGGATAGTCTCAGTTTTTTTCATCTGCACTTGCACAGTTCCTGCCCTGTAATGTACATATCCCAACTGACAACTGTGTAGCTATGGATACATACATACATACATATACAATTATGCTTATCAAAGTGCTGGTTCAGTGGTTCGGTACTGAGACAAAGAAAGGTGGCCATCAATCCATCATGGTCATGGCTGCACCTGTTCCAGGTCTAGATCAGGTTGCTGGGACACCCCCTCCAAAATCTTCTGCTAGGACTACGTGTGTCATGCACATATTCGGCCTGTACATCGATGCATCATGGACCATGGTCCCTGGATGATGATTGATGAGGCGGCAAGGCAGGACTCAAAGAAGCAACAGGGCCAGAGAGAGCATGACAGATGGCACGAGAGAGAGAGAGAGAGAGAGAGAGAGATGGGAGCAGAAACCTGAACTGGAATCCACCGGAGAGTGGAGATGCATGCTACAGCTAAGCTGCCGCTGCATGCGGCAGCAAGAAGGCAGCGCATCTGCGCCTGCGTCATCCGCAGGCTTGGATCGGAGAGAGGCATGAGACGCAATAATTCACCACCACGGGGAGGAGAACGGCGGCGGTGGTGGGTGGTGAATCGGTGACGTGGTGTCTCCCTGATGCTTCAGCCTTCATGGCACGTTTAACGCTGCCGCTCGTTCAATTCGTGGATATCCCTTATTTCTGTTCATTCATTTTTTTTTAATTATAATTCTAGTTTTCTTATATTTCTCTCTCTTATATTTTAATCCTGTCCTAGTCCTATAGTTGTAGTGTGGGTACTTTTTTTTTATTAAATGTGTTCATCATTAAACATACTCCTAGAGACCAAGGTCATCAGGGGATATAGGAAAATAAGTCGCTAGGTCGTTAGAGTCATTTTAACACTAAATCACTATTTTTAAGATTTAAATTGTAGGTTTATATGTATATATACGAGTAAATTGCACTTTTGCCTCCGGAAGTTGAACGAAAATCTCACTTGACCCCCTAAACTTTGTTTTGTCTCACTTGGCCCCTGGAAGTTGTTTTTGGGTGCCACAAATTAAGCCCCTAGAAGTTGGATCCCGTTGCAACACAACCCCTAGAAGTTGGCTCCAGTTGCGGAAAGAATTAGCCTATGTGGAAACTTCAAGGGGCCAAGTGAGACAAAACAAAGTTTAGGGGGCCAAATGAGATTTTCGTTCAACTTCCGGGGGCAAAAGTGCAATTTACTCTATATATACTAATATGGTAACAATAAACAAAGAAAGGCCGCTTGACCCTGTTGATAACACTGTAGATCTACCCCAGATATCCGCATGCTTGGATCGGAGAGAGGCATGAGACGCAATAATTCACCACCACGGGGAGGAGAACGGCGGTGGTGGGTGGTGAATCGGTGACGTGGTGTCTCCCTGATGTTTCATGGGACGTCTAACGCTACCACTCCGTTCGTGGATATCCCTTATTTCTATTGGTTTTGCTTAAACCCAGGCGACTGGGCTCGCCGCCGCCGCCGCCGCCGCGTGGGCCCGGCGCGCGCGCGTGCGTGCTCAGTCGCCTGGGCTGCAGCCACTCCCTATTTCTATTCATCCATTTTTTTAATTATAATTCTAGTTTTCTTATATTTCTCTCTCTTATATTTTAATCCTGCCCTATAATTGTAGCGTACGTACTTTTTTTGTATTAAATGTGTTCACCATTAAACATACTAATTACTAAAGACCATGGTCATCAGGGGAGGATATAGGAAAACAAGTCGATAGGTCATCGGAGTCATTTTAACACTAAATCATTATTTTTAAGCTTTAAACTGTAGGTTTATATGTATATATACTAATAGGGTAGCAATAAACAAAGAAAGGTTTGTCCGAAAGACACCAGGGTCGCTTGACCTTGTTGATAACACTGTAGATCTGCCCCTAATAAGTATGGAATTATTTGTTGAACATAGTGTGATATAAGCATAATAAATTGACCAAATAAATAAAATAAAAATAATATGGGTAAAAACACCTCAATGCCATGGAATAATATATTTATCATGTGCTCCACAAGATTGGAATGCAAAGCATCAAGTATCAATATAAACCAATTAAAGAACATGGCAACCAGCAAATCAAGTGAATAAATCACCATTGAATTGATTAAGGAGCTCTCAGAATTAAACTAATGGCTGGTTGCTGAAAAAAGTCGTCCAAGACACAATACTCAAAGATATCATTGGCAAATATAATTTGAGATCAATATCAAGGATTATACAATTTATCTTTGCACTGCTTTAGAATAGAAATCAGTTCAGAGCATCCTAATTTAGCCAACAAATCATCTGAACTACTAAAACTCAAAGTAATAGCCATTGAATACAAACCAAAATAATCTGAACCAACCGAACAGCACACGAGTGCAATGTAAAGGTACCAGATTCAACAAACAGGTTGCTAAAAGCAATCTGAACAACACACATACGAAGTAGCAATGATAATAAAAGCATCCAGGGACTTAAGCATCAACAGATCATGGCATGAAAAGGGATGAACACAAGATAAATCCTAAAACAGTGCAGCTACTAGCTGAATCTATCACGGGATATAATCAACAAATTATATGCATATAGCCTCAATCATATTTTCGCCACATAGCAGTATTAGGGTAAAACCACAGCCACAATACAGTGCTCCAAATCAGAGATATAGCCTCTAATTTGAGAATTAGATACCCAACAATCATTAATTGGTACACTGCACAAACAATCATAGAGGAGCCTCAGAAATTCTTACGTAGTGTCGGATCCGAGCCGGCAAGGAAGGCAACGAAGAAAGGCAAAGCGCGAGCAGCTCGCTGTCCCAGAAAACAGATCGCCGGGCTACACCGTGTAACCACCGACGAAATGATCCGGAGATACGATGCCTGTCGCCCCTACCATGAACCGAGCCGAGGTGGAGACCCAAGGAGCAGAAGAAGAGCAGCACAGAGACTCGGCGCCCAAACCCGTGGCTACGGGGTATCCGAGTCGGAGAGGGCGAGCACCACCACCACGAAGACCACCGCTGGCCGGCGAACCAATGGGCGAGAAAGAGCAGTGAAGTGAACAGCGAAAGAGGGAAAAGTGAGCTCGTGCAAGCACACCTGCAAAACCAAGAGGGTAACTGGCTAAAATAGAGAGAAAGAGGATAAGCACGAAGGAGCAACAAACCGTGCGGGGATGTCAGAGGACCAGCCCCATGACGCATGTGCCGTGTGCCTCCGCGAAGCACGGAACGACCGCTGCCGCCGCCAGCAGTAGCCTGCTGCTCGCTTGTCTGCTCTCTAGGGCAGCAGCAGCTGCCCTCTCCCTCTCTCTTATTCTCCGAATGGGCCAAGGCCCAAGTTTGGAAAAAGCCCAACATTTATTTGAGCTGCTATATTTCAATAACTCATTTTGGGCAGTAGATTTCATTTGATAGACTTTCATATCATACCTTATAGAAGTAGATGTTTTTACCATTGATGTTCAAGGCTTCTTGTTGTAGTTCTCTCTGTTACCGAAGTTATGGAGTAAGAGGATCTCCAATGGTATAGCTAATCACTAGCTATAAGAAGTGGACATGTCATCTATAGTTAGTATATAGACAATCTCTTCAATAGGCTAGTTATAACATTGTATACAAGATTAAATGTGGTCCCATATGTAATAGATAGTAAATGTCTTGGAATCAGCTATAGCCTGGCTGTAAGATAATAGCTAGCACACTCTTTTTCTCTCCTCCACATAAGCAAAAGGCTGAGTTGAAAGTCTTATAGCTAACTAACATGGCACCATTGGAGATGCTCTAAGGCCGTATTCAATGCTACCTAAACTTAAAATCAATTTAGCACTATTTAACACTACTTATCGGCCTTTTCATCTCTTCTACTATTTATCACTTTAACTTGAACACCATTGATCCTGCTCTAACGAATGTTTGTTCAGGAATAAAACGATAACAGCTATCCCATTTGGAACCACACGCGTGTCCAAGAGAACTGCATTCTACTCATTCCCACCTGGTTCCTTTCATTTGGGCGACTTATTTGAAAATAGTTAATTGATTCTGTGATTCTGTCGGCGCTGCGCATATGCGGGAGAAGGTCACTTGCATGGCACGAGAAAGCGCACATAACTCAGCGAGCCGAAGCAAGTAGTCAGCACGCAGCGCACTCCTGCTCTTGGGCTCGTTGCTTTTCAACTAGACCAAGCTTAGCTTGCGACATGCCCTCCTTGCCTTACGGTGCATGCCACCGTGCGCACGGGCACACATCGCATGCACACCCCCGAACACATATTCTCACATGTATTGTGCTCCATGTATTGTTGTTAGGATTTACACCGATGCAAGATTACGAATGACATCAGGTGACACGATGTTTGATAACGCAGTTCAGCTTTCGCCTACATCCGCGGGGCTCTGATTATGGGCGCTTCTCCCTAAACCATAATACCGCATCATACCGGCTATATAGGTCACAGCCACATGCTGGCCGC
Source organism: Raddia distichophylla (assembly GCA_005191435.1). NCBI lineage: Eukaryota > Viridiplantae > Streptophyta > Magnoliopsida > Poales > Poaceae > Raddia > Raddia distichophylla. The sequence continues at coordinate 409,938 of SPJY01007441.1, read as the reverse complement.
TTACCTCCTCAGACCTATGCTACTATTATACAATCGTTCACCTGGTTAATTACACCAGGGTTGCATCCCTTCATATAGTGCAGACCTGGATAGAGTCCGACTCCAACTCTAAACCAACCCTGCCTATTACAACACAGAGTCCATGTAACCTGCTTCTACACATATTCGACATAACACCTAACAATTGTGCCGGCGCATCCCTACATGCTATAGGGAAGCACACAGGATGTACACACGGAAAACATATTCTTCGATGTAATGCTACCCGCATTTCTTCCACTGATACATGGGAATCCATAACCCTGCACAGCATAGGGCGTTTTTGGTCGCCCGCACCAGCGCAGCCTTGCTTGCGCGATGCAGTTGACCGCGCTCCCGTACGTGTTTGGTTGTCTGCGTGTGTAACACTGGACTGGCTTGCGCGATGTAGTTACAGCATCTTGCGCGAACCCGATACCTAACCTCTGATTGCTTTTTTATTTTGCAGCCTACAGCGGGCCGCCCGACAAATCCTCCTTAAGCTCGCCGCCTTTTGGAACAGATCTGAGTTCTTCTCGTCCTACAGAACATTTTTCTGCTCCTACTTTGGATATTTGTTTGACTCCCCTTGGATCTGCATCTCTAGATCCAATCTTTGAGTCCCCGAGCAGGCTTCCCAGTCCGCCACCATACACCACGTCGTCCGTGCACGGCAAAACATGCCACACTCTGGCTATCTGCATCCACGTCACAGCTTCGCCCTCAGTGACGTGATGCAGCACCTCCTGTGCAACATATGGTCGCATCACTGCACCCGTTGCTCCGATCTATCCGTTATCCTTCCGCGCTTACCGGTTTGATAGCGAACGCCGAGGTCGTCGCCGTTGCCTGCCGACCTTGACGGCTACTTTGTCAGCCCGATCGCCACGTCTGGTCAATCCCTGCCAACGGTAGCCCATCAAAGGCTCGAGCCTCCTACCCGAAGTGTTCGACACCACTGATCGAATCGTCGATCGCCGCCATGCTCCACGTCGCGTCAATAGGGCTTTTTCGCGGCACCCGTGTATGCATAAACCTCGTGTCTCCCCTTAGATCTTCCGCATGGTCAACGTCGCCAACCAAGATCTGATACCACTTGTTAGGATTTACACCGATGAAAAATCATGAACGACAACAGGAGATACGATGTTTGGTAACGCAGTTCAGCTTTTGCCTACATATGCGAGGATGTAATTATGGGCGCTCCTCCCCAAACCATAATACCGCATCATACCGGCTGCACAGGTCACGGTCACATGCCGGCTGCTGACCTACTCAGACATATGCTACTATTATGCGGTCGTTCACCTGGTTACACCAGGTCTGCATCCCTTTATATAGTAGAGACCTAGATAGAGTCCGACTTCAACTCTAGACCAACCCTGCCTATTACAACACAAAGTTCATGTAACCTGCTTGTACACATATTCGACACAACACCTAACAATTGTGCTGGCGCATCCCTACATGCTATAGGGAACACAAAGGATGTACACACGGAAAACATATTCTTCGATGTAATGCTATCTGCATTTCTTCCACTGATACGTGGGAATCCATAACCCTGCACAGCATAGGGCATGTTTGGTCGCCTACACCAGCATAGCCTGGCTTGCGCGATGCAGTTGACCACGCTCCCATATGTGTTTGGTTGCTTGCGCGTGTAACACTGGACTGGCTTGCACGATGTAGCGATAGGCAAAAATCGCCACTGCGCTGTGCTGCACGCCTACATGCGTGGAAACATTGGATGTGGCCGTTTCCCGCGGGCCTGGCATACACGAGTAAAAAATCGTAGTTTAGTTTGGTTCAGCTTGATCGAGTAAAAAATTAAAGGTTTTTAAAGAGAGTATTGAGAGACCAAGAAAATTATAAAAATACATTTTTAAAACTTATTAAAATAGCTATACAAAAGTGTTAAAAATATGTTATAAAATGTTACACCGAATGATCTATATAAAGCCAATAATTTTTAACTTAATCAAATAAAATCAAACCAAACCAAACCGCGAATCGAAAGGACGAATATACTGCGATGGCGAACCCGCGAAGAAACACTCCATACTTTGTCGCGAGGAATAATAATTTGTTTGTGCAGTTGGCATACGCATGAATAGGCAAAGTCCGACCATTCATTCCACACTCTCTTCACTTATCCTTTAGCCGTTCGAGGGGGAATGCAATCAAAGTAGTGTGTACTGTGTGCAAAACAAAGATGCTACCAGATCTGGCAGGTCTGCTCGAGAATCAACGAGGCGACCATCAGAACGCGGCACGCCGGCGCCACGAGGAATACGTGCTGGATTAACTAGTTTTGAGACCCAGCGATCGAAAGCATGGGATCGATTAGGTAATCAGGATTCAGGAGGAAGATAACTCACGCTCTAATTTAGGCCTTGTTCTTTTCGGCGCTATGCACCGTTGCATATTACCGTAGCAAATTTTGTTATTTTTATATAGCCTATATGTTATGATAATTTGTAATGATTTTTTTATGGTTTTTAGTGGTCACTCCAAATATCCTAAAACTATTTTTAATTATTTTTTCTAATCTTTATAACTTTTTTAAGGGCTCTTAAATTTGGTACAGTAATACGCCCACGCAACGATACGCTGAAAAGAACGAGGCCTTAGGCCCCTTTTAGCAGTTGAGCCGGAAGACCGATCGAGCTAACCAACATCGTACGTTTCTCTAAAGTCTCTTAAAATTAATATAAATAAATGGATAAGCTTTAAAAACTATATTAAAAAATCTATTAAAGTACTCCATATTGGTTGAGCTAAATTATTTTAAGCTATAGTATTTATTAATTCAGCTCGACCATTCATTCTCTCAAACTCGCGCCCAGCGGCTCGGCCGGATCGAGGGAGATGACAGTGTAGGAGTATACTAATCTCGTCGTGATCTCACTGACACCGACGCGCGTTCTGAGCCTCTGACCGCGGTGTATTTGTAATTAATGGCGTCCTCTAATCAGGCGTCGCCGAGGTTTAATCAACTTCTGACGACGCGTGCTACTGAGATTACGGTCCTTAATTAATTAGTTAATCCAGGTCGCTTTTCCGACACTGGATAGCATACTACTACTACGGTACTGTCTCTGTATATGGTATTATAGTGACAGAGCAAACATGGCGACGATGCATGCATTATGTAGGTGTGAATATTAATGGAAGTATTTGACATGCACAATAAATATATATAAAATGACATGGATAGAAAAAGCACGGAAAATTGAACCATCTCTGATCATGTACATCCAATCCTCTGAAAGCTCTGTCACGTGTGCTACAAGATAGTGTAGATCAGTAGATGAGATAAAAGGGAGAATTAGGCAATCTATAATACTAGAAGTCCATTGTAATATGAGAAGCAAAACATTTTTCATTTTTTTGTGCACAAAGCTATCTACAAATATATGAAAGAAAAAGATAACTGTAGGTTTATTGCTTACTCCCTCTGTCCAGCAATGAGTTACGTATACCGTGTTTTGGTTTTTCCAGAAATGATCTACGTACTTAGCTGTTGCTCGTATCTCTTGATTAGCTGTTACTCGTACGTCTGTTCGTTTTTGCGGCCGTAATGAATGGATATCGCGTGACCCGAGCATGCGATCGAGCAGGCTGTAGTTCTTCCTAGCCGCAACCACTGCATGCGTTCACAATTCTTGCCACGTGGGGATGGTGGCCGAAACGAGGCGGCACTGTGGCTAGCTCGATGCGTTTCGTTGTGAGATTAATTGATGCATGCGAGGATTAGACTGCGTTTTCTAGATGCCTTGGTCTTGATGTCCAAGCTAAGTAGTATATCATTACTGGACGGAGGGAGTATTACCATTTCAAAAAGCCAAACAATTTGTCTAATCGAGTCTCGGTTTGATCTCGAAGCCGCTTTACAAAAACAAGTTAAAACAAAGTGAATAAGTGTCTCCAAATCACTTGAACAAGCACCAAGCAATTGAAGTTCAGATTTTCAGCGATTCATCCCATCGTGAGGGCTTTAACAGGGTACGTACACCGCAAATACGAGAAACAAAATTGTATATGGATGAACTATCTCTAGAGAGATGGAAAACAACAACCTATAAATTAATTATATGGGGTTAATCTTTAGTGCAATCTATGAATGATAAAAAAAATATTATAGACATCAAGCGTCTGTACCATACAAGCACTCCTGCTTTACACTTGCATTTGATGTCACGAGCAGCGGCCGGCAATGGCCTCCCTCTCAACCACAAGCTCCTCTACTGCTCTACTGCCTCTACACTTTAAACCTAAACCCAGCATGTACAATTAGTGGATGCTTACTAATGTTCACCGAATTATTGGGACAATAATAATCAAGCACATGCCTATAGTACCCACATGGAATTAAAGTGGAGTGCTCCACTTAGCACTATGAGAAATCCTCTTTAATTATTTTACACCAAACGCAAATGGAAGCACGCACGATAGTAGTAGTATTTGCTATGAACACGCACGCACGCACGGGGGGATTCGCACGACGGCGACCTAGCTAGCGGGGGGCACTTATCTCTCAGGGCGCCGCCGCCGGCGACGATGACGACGACGACGGCTTGAGCTTGGCGGCGAAGCACGCGGCGGCGCGCTTGCAGGAGCGGTAGATGCTCAGCACGGAGAGCCACTCGACGAGCGCGTCGGCCACCCGCGGCCGCCGCCGGAGAACGCCGCGGCGGTGGATCCGTAGCCTCCCCGGCTGTCCCCCGCGGGGCTCCGGCGGCATTGTGGCGTACTCCGCGGGGACGACGTCGGCGGCGCGGGAGAGGAGCGACGGCGGGAGCGGGAGCGCCTTGCCGGCCTTGGAGGAGCGCGTCCTCGCCGGCGTCTTGGGGATGCCCGGGCGGTGCTCCCAGGAGAAGGGCACCGAGGAGGCGCGGAGCGGGGAGGGGAGGAACCGGTGGAAGGGCGACGGCGACGGCGGGAAGGAGAGGGGGCCGGAGGAGGCCGGTACGGAGGAGTTGGATGGGCGGAGGCGCCGGCGCCGGCGGGGGGTGGCGGCGGCGGAGGTCGCCGGCGCCGGCGCCGGCGGCGAGGGAGGCGAGGGAGAGGTGGGCATCGGGGTGCGTGGGGGTGGGGCATTGGGGGCTCGCGGGTTTTATGCTGCGCGGGTTCGGGTTGGGGTTGGGGTGGGATGATGACGTGGCTGCCCGCCCTGTTGTTACACAGGCACACACCTATAGTCCTATGTTTCATTCTTCCTTCTTTTAGACCCACGCTTGTTTAGTTATGATTTAAAAGTGGTATGAAAAGACTAAATAAATTATTAAAAAATATTTTTGAAATCTTTGAGAAAAACCTACAAAGTTCTAAAAAAATTATTTTCAAAAAATAAAGTGAATGGTGTATGTAAAAATAACAAAAAAATACAATCCCAACAAAAACTACAACTATCAAAGAGAGGACCTTAATCACTCCTCTCCCATCCCTCTTCTCTCTCATTTCTCATCTTCCCACTACTACTTTCTCCAACTCCCTACAAACAATGGTGAGCTCTCCTCATATCTAACAACTTCCCTGACTTCATTTCTCCTTGATTTGACGACCTCCCTCTCTCTCTCTCTCTCTCTCTCTCTCTCTCTCTCTCGCGCGCGCGAGGCAGTGAGGAGCGCCATTGTGCCACTTAGGAAGCATGTATTGGTCTAGCACTTCATTGAAAGGAGTAAGGAGCTATATGGGGAAATATATATTGAACTTGGTTTAAAACATCACCCTAATATATATGTATGAAAACATGTTTTTTGATATGGTGAAATATGTGTAATAAATGTGAGAAATTTATGTTTGCTTGTCGCGAATTATTGTTTTTGCTTTCAGAAAATATGGTGTTTGTTCTTGTGAAATATAGTGTTTACAACACATGTTTCATTAGTACTTCATCAATTCATCAATACTTCATCCATGTTTGATCAGTGTTTCACTGTTTTGCCATGTTTCATCGGTTATGTGTTGATGTTTCACCAAAAAAAATTAATGTTTTCATCAATATTTCGGCATATTTCATTAGTACTTATTAACGTTTTAGTTGGTTCCAACATACACATGGATGTTCGTCCTATCGAGTATCTGATTTGGGACGCTCGCATTTTTTCACTCCTAACCTAGCGGTATGCTGGCCGCGCAAAGCAAATAATTTAAAGGTCATCGAGCAAATCAACTAATGCTGCTAAAAGTTTTAGGCGACATGTGGAAATACTAAAACCGTGTTCTTTTTAAAGAAGATGACACAGCTTTATCTTGTCAACCCCCGTTACTTAAAGTGCATTTTTTTCATCAGACCTGATTTCAATCGGACGCAAAAGGATGATGGAAAGACGGATGGTGGATCATATGGAAAAAAAAAGACGATTTGCCACTCTCATCATGTGTAGTTCGTTAAGTATGTCACTTGTGTTTATGATGCGTGTGATCATCTGTATGTACAACAGTGGGTCAGAGTAGTATTTTAGCGAGCACCAATATTGATAGTGGCAAATCATGAAATCTCCCGCTCGATCTCGCTCATGGGGCAACTGCTCGATAGTTTTTTTTCCCTTTTCTTAAAAAAACTGCTCGATTGTTGTGTATGAAGCAAGTATTCCCCTTTTTACCTATCTAAAAGTAGAAACAAAGCGACACACGGGCAAGCACCAGGATGTTGCATGTAGGCATGCAGGTAGCTCCAAGCTTTCTCTAACACACATATACGTATTATATTTTACTCGCTCCGTTCTCGAAAGAATTAAGTCGCTGTCGTTTGATGATTCGTTTTACTCAAAAATTTTATTATAGATATGTAAAAACTAAATGGTACTTAAAATACAATTAACAATAATCCAAGTCACAACAAAATAAATAATATTTACATAACTTTTTTAAATAAGACAAATGATCAAACATGTGCTCAAAAGTGAACAAGGACTCCTTTTTAAGAACCGAGAGAGCGGCAATTTGCATGGCTACTTGGGCTCGAGCTAGGTGATGCGTCCTGCATCAAGTTTCTTTTAATTATCTCTCTCCCCCTCTCCCTCTCGCTTGATTTGCATCGGCGTCATGTCATGGTGATTAGGAGGAGTATTAATTAGTTTCAGGGAGCTCGTAAACCACGTGTACGTGAGACGGCGACAGTCATAACTACACGTACTACGAGCTTTCCTGAGGCTAGCTTTCACCGTTTTGTACGTGCCCTGTCGATCGACCGACCGACCTGCATGCACTGACACCGATTAGGTGCCTGTTTCATTAATCGCTAATGGCTGGCTACGTCCAGCCACTTCGAAGATCAGAGGCGATAATAGTAATAATTTTCCAAGGTTGCAGTGGATGCAAGTTAATCAGCTAGCTTGATATACGCTACTTGCTCGTCTAAGCAATACTCCTCGATCGGCGCCTTTTACGGTCTGCTTTGCCATATATTTTTGAGCAAAGTGCTTTGCTATATAAAGGCTTAACATGTAAGATACTGGGATTAATTAAGCTTTCGTCTGAAGTTGAATTGTCACCTTCCGTTTGGAGTTTGGACCGGTGATCATGTTATTTGTCGTCGCCAATTTTTTTATGCCATGATATCGCCATATGGACAACAACCCATGTCCAATCTTATTCTCATATGTTGAACTATCCTGCCACTGTTATCCATTTTTTAATTATTATCCTATTTTTAAAACATTTTTCTCTCATATTTAATCCCTACCTACAGTGTTGAATGATGGGTAATATATAAAAATAGTATCCGGATGATTAGTTGAGCTAGTTGACAACCCAGAGTCTCGGCTTTGAGCCCCTGCCTCCCCCATTTTCCCAGCGTGCGCCCTCCTGTTCCCAGATTCATTTTCTCGTCTTTTCGATTTCAATTTTTTTTTAGATCGCAAAAGAAGTCAAAAAAAATAAAAGTTTGAAAAAAGGCACCTTGCATGCACAAAGGACATGCATACAAAGTTTGGGTGTCTTCCAAAATTTTATAAAAGTTCAAATTAAAAAATAGTTTGTTCTTTCCTATTTATGCCATATTTCTTCCCTTTTCTATTCTTTTTTGTCCTATATCCCTTAAAAAATTTAAAATAGAAAGTTTGCAAAAATGGAACTGTGTGTGACTGGACCAAAAGAATCCATCAAAAGATTGAGATTTTTCAAAATTTTAGAAAACAAAAACAATAAAAATATTGTCCCTTTGCTGGGTAAAAAAAAAGATAAATTAATTTTACCCTAGAAGATCAGTACCGAAGCGTCGACGGTAAAAAAGATCGGTGGGCTACGGCAAGGTAACGCCCCCACTGATCTTTTACTTCACTTTTCATCCAGGGATTCAGTATAGATGCACGTCCGCGCAAGCACTACAAGGACAAAATAAAATCCATTTTTAAAATAAGGGAAAAAATGACTTAGTGGTTTTTGCTCAAATGTTTTGACTTGGTGATGAGGAGAAAGCATGGCAAGCAAGCATCGCCGAGGAAAAAAAAAGAACACCCAGAAAGCAAAGCAAGCGAGGGTGCCCCCCGAAAAAGTGGAACCGAAAGACAGCAGCCTGCGGGAAAAAGCTTAGCTTCCTCCTCCCTCCATGCTTTCCCACACAGCGATCATCTCGATCAGCGAAAAAAATTATCAAATTACCACTAGACTTCGCTAAAATACCATTCGTACCTTAGTGACATATGATACCATATATATCTATAACAGTAGAACAAAGTGACATTTTGACAAAACCACTTGTTGGAAATATTAGGAATTTCTTCAATATTTTAATCCACAAAATTATTATGTAAAGCATGATTAAACAATTGCAAGTTTTCAGTTCAAGACTAAAGGTACTAGGTATAAAAATATCTATCTCATAAGCAAGGGCTAATGAACAGGAAAACAATAAGACAATAGCACGGTATAAACGAATATACCCTTGAGCCGGAGCCGCAGCCACTACAGGCGCCGGCGCGGGTGCAGGCGGAGGAATGACTTGCACATTCTCAGCAGCCATGATGGTTGATGTAGACGATCATAAGTTTGTCGCAGAGAAGATTGTTGATGCAGTGGAGGTGTTGTTGCAGTCGATCATTGATGCAGTGTAGATGTACAGGCGCCTTCTCTCAATGATCCAGAGACACCCTTGTCTGATGTTTCGGCGTCTCCCCGTCGAAGGTCCAGATGCACTATGTCGGAAATTCCGATGCCGCACCTCCTTGTCAAAGGTATCAAGCAGTCGCGTGGAAACGCTCCCCAAAAATCTTGTTGGCCTTCTGTCCTGAGCAGGATCACGAGAAGGACGAGGTTTCGGAGGCCTTCTCTCTCGGCTCCCTGTGCACGCAAGGAACAGAGACGGGGATGGAAAAAGGCAGCGCTACGGAAGGAAAGACTAGAGTACGGAAGGTGGGGGAGGCGAGCCAGAAAGGAAAGCGCAGTCATCCCTTATATAAGCGGGCATCAGAGCAACGGGCAGCGAATCAATGGGCGTACGTTACCAGTAATCAACCACGTCGGTTTCGTAACGGACGCAATTAGGACATCAGTTACGAACCAATGCCATCAAGACGTCGATTTAGAAACTTCCGTCGATTACTGGAAATAAGGCAGCCGAATTAATGGTTTCGTAACGGACGCAATTAGGACATCAGTTACGAACCAATGCCATCAAGACGTCGATTTAGAAACTTCCGTCGGTTACTGGAAATAAGGCAGCCGAATTAATTCCAAAACGGCAAAACCTTCCGTATCCACGTACCGTGCCATCAAGACGTCGATTTAGAAACTTCCGTCGGTTACTGGAAATAAGGCAGCCGAACGTCGATTTAGAAACTTCCGTCGGTTACTGGAAATAAGGCAGCCGAATTAATTCCAAAACGGCAAAACCTTCCGTATCCACGTATCGTGCCCACGCCCGTCTTGAGCTCGGCTCAGCCCGCGCGCGTGTGGCTTGCCCTTTTTCTTTTCTCATCCTGGTAATTGAGAGACATACGACCCAACTATTTAAGTTAGTCAATCTCTCTCTCAATTTTCCATACGGTACTAAACTTTTATTATTCCTAGTATTTTCACATGGGCCTTTGGATTTTTAATTAATTAAATTAAATGGGCCAACCCAATTTAATCTAACACCACTTATTAAGAGTGTCACTTTAGACAGCCAGTGACCATTTGCACCGCATGCCAAGATGTCAAGCATAGTGCATGCATGCACACATGACACACATCCCATTCATTCTACGCAACCTCTGCCTGCCGTTGCGTACGTACATCCATGGATGCTGATGGCTTTGATTAATGCGTGCCTTAATCCCCCCGCTTAATTCTTCTGTCATGCTCACGTGCGTCCCTCTCCTTCGCTTCGAGTGTGAGAGCGTTTTCATCGCCGGGAGGGACAAGCACAAGATCGCAGGCCAGAGGTTGCCTCAGACCCAAGAGATCTGTGTTTTGTAGTATTTGGCATCGCCTTGCATGCTAACGTGTGACTGATGGCGTTGCCAGCTGAATGATTATTTAGGAAGAGAACGGTGAGATGAAAAGAAACATGGAAATGCTGGGGATCCGACGTTCTCTGTTCTCTTTCTCTTGATCCATCTTCTACCTGACAAGTTAGGTGCATGGCTAGATCCAAAGAGCACAACGGATGCTCGTCGGATTTGAGGAAGAAGAAGATGAAGAGGAGATGTGCCATAATTTTTGTTCTTTGGAACATCTTATCTGTACATATGAAACATTTGAATCTGCTCGTTGGAACATCGTTTTTGTTCTTATACAACATCTAACTTTGTATGGGGTAAATAAATTATCGTGAAACATGGTGTTCCATTGCTTTTTATCATGTTGTATTAGTTTATTTGACATGTTCATACATTCTTTTTATCATGTTTAATCAATTTTTTTTGTCATGTTCTAATTTTTTTACCATGTTTCTATGTATTATTATTATGTTTCAACGAACATACGAAATACGAAATGTTTCACCAAACATAAAAATTTTCAAAAGAAATTAATATGCTTCAAAATATCGAACGCATACGACCAAAGGCACGGGAGGTGATTCCTCTTTCACTTTCGCCTTGATTAATTTCTCGACAGTAATTGTCTGGGATCCAAGTGGTGCACTGGTGCATGCATGCTGACCTAACCTAGTTTGGCTCATGCAGAAGTGTTTCTTCGATTTTGTCCTGGTATGGAGATAGGTTCTCCCTAGATTCTTCAGTTTATTTTCCCATCAAATCCAACATTTCACTTCACATTTCGGACTGCCATACAAAAAGGAATTAAAATTATCATCGCGTAGTAAAAGACAAGTGCTCCTTGATATCAAACAAAATTACTGAGAAAGGGGTGTCTACTTGCTAGTTTGTACCGGTGATTCTTCACAGCTTAACTACTGCTAATAATAACGCAATAAAATACACATCAGGTCTACCTAATCTTGTTGAAATTGGCCCAAATGCAGCTTAACCATTCCACACATAAAAACCAAAATAAAAACATCAAAATACGGCAAGAAATGCTCTACTAATTTATCCAGATTCTTTTGCCTTACACCTTCTGAGACCCATCTCCAAGTGCATCTGTTCAGGCCATTTTCTCCTCGTGAAAAAAAATTATGTTTACTCGAGATGTTTCAACAGAATTTCTTCGCGGTTCTTTTCAGAAAAAATTTCTTCGTGTATTCTCTTCAGAATGAAATTCTCTCTCCGTTTTCTTCGTAAATTTCTTCGAAGGGATACTGTTGATGATGGTAGGAAATGAAGAGAAAGAATGTGAGGAAGGGAATAGAATGAAGTGAAAATGGTTAGAGATGGTTTGATCAGTGGTGCAAGACAGGTCGCCTTCACATTTGCAAGGCAAATGCAGCAGTATCAAGCAAACAAAAAAGTAGTGGTCCGGCTAGCTAATTGTGGGGTCCTAGTGGACATACTGCCACACAAAGGGTGTGCATGCTGAGAGCTATATCTAAAGCACCTCCATAAAGGAATCTTGGGCATCTCCTGGAACAATGAGGCATTCATTAATAGTAATAAATAAAAAAATTGTGCTGTTGTTTACGAAAACATTCATAAATTGGACCCGGTGATTCTTCATCTGTCAGCTGTTCAGCAGCACTGTACATCTGAATGTCTGATGATGATGATGATGATGATGGCTCATTTGTGTACATTGGGCTGCCTGCAGTAGGAAACATGGGGCACTGTGCATGACATGAAACAATCATGAGCAGGATTCAGAAAGCATCAGTTCATTAATTTCATAAGGTGTTTAGTTTAGGTGGCAAGCACACCATGATCAGGAGATGATAGGCAAGTACACTGACAGAATGTGATGAGAAATTATACAACTCACGGAGGGAATTATATATCGGACGTACAGTCCACCCCACAATCGTTCGGAAACAAAATAAGTGCCGGTTGATTTTGATAGAATTACGGTATAACTATACTAAAATTACACATTATTAACAAGTGCAATTTTAATATTACCGGTGTGTAATTTTGGATTGTTTGAAACAAACAGGATGACTTTAAACATAGAAAGATAGAAAGTATGTGAGCACATGTATTTATCAAATCTACGTAATAATAAAACATAGAAAATCAACAAATAAAATAGATAATCGATAAATATATAT
>SPJY01007441.1:241718-380293 GCA_005191435.1 Raddia distichophylla | reverse complement strand
CGAGGGAGGGGGAAACGTTAATTTTACTAGATGAATACAAAACTCGCTAGAAGCAGCTTTAGCTTTGCCTTTATACACCAAGTTTAATGTAACTGGTCAAATAATGCAATAAAATTCAAACGATCAATCAAATTCATCCCTATCTAATCCTGTATGGATGGCTACTGTGCTCCAATAAAAAAAATGCCATTCCACCCAAGGAAAATACATGGCTCCTAAATTCTGGACTAAGATAAGCATTGTTGCTTTAAATAATGGAAGAGTATGTAATGCATGAGCTTCCAATAATGACAAGTGGTGCAGCAAGCAGCGGAAACAGTGGCAACAGTAGAATCTATAGCTGTGTCAAAAGTGAGGTATCAGATTTCTGTCCTTGTTGCGGAAATTGACTGATGGATGGCAGAAATTATTGCAGGGCAAGGGAGATGGATATTAGCATTACTAGCAGCAAACAAGTACCAAATAGGGCATAACAGGATTGCATTGTGTGCAAAAGCCTAGGCAGTGGCAACTATAATCATGGTTGAGGCTTTAGAGAATGGTGACAGATATTTAGTATAGTTGCAACAGTGACATTAAATTAGCAACACAAACAGGTCCATGTTTGGTCGTGTCTGTAAAGGGATAAGGTCATTTGGAAATGAGTTAAATAGCTCAGGAGTAAAAACTGTTACACGAATTTTCCAGTGAAAGTGCAATTATTGATGCGGTATAGCTAAAAGACAACTTGCTAGCCTTAATTCATGAAGAACATACCGTATCCTCAGGTAGTAGATCTTCTTCTATGAAAAGTCTCCGAGACAGTTTGAGTTTCGAAAGCTGGATGGCCAACGCATGCAGATCCATGGAGAGAAAAGGCACCTGAAAGTTGAAGAGGAAAAATATTCTATCACGAATATCCAAGGTTCTAAAAATCGCTAGTCGCTAGTCGGGCGGCGAGGTGGGGACTAGGGATTAGTCGGATTAGTCGGTGATTAATCAGAATTAGTCGGTACACATTAATCGGCGAACTTATGACATAAAAATATAAAATTACTAAACAAGCAATAGTCCAAAATGTACATATTACATAAATATGGCAATATGTCACTACTCACTACATTGTTGTCACATAAACAGATATATTAAAATGTTCATCATGGCACAGCCACAAAAGCAAACATTGCCATAGTTCTTAATTCTCAGTTCTCAATTCTCACACGGTGTGGAAGTCACAAAAGACACAAATAAGCAACATAGTTCATGACACATTAAAGGAAGGTAGCAACTGGGAAGTAGAAGCATAAAGCATGCAAAGATAAAATGGGTCAATCACAATCTTCATCATCTTGCACATAATCTTTGCTTGGAACCACTTCATCTTTGTCCGATTCGAACTCAACATCATCATCCTCCTCCTCCTCTTGTGATTCGGGATCGGATTGAAAATCATCTTCATGAAGCTCTCTTAATCTAGTGCTCCTACGGGTTGCATGGCTTCATCTTGGTCCGCTTCAGGATCAACATCATCATCATCATCGCATTCAATGATCCACTCTTGAGCATTCGTAGCATCATTAGCTAGAAGGACATCTATGTTCTTTGACTTCCTTTTCGCTTGTTTGCTAGCCAATCTTGCATTAAATTGGACATAAACTAGATTGCTTGCACGTTTAGCATCTAGTCTATTCGTCCTCTTAGTATGCACCTACATTACATATGTTGCCATGTGAATTAGATAGAAGCTATAAATGAATTAGATAGAAGCCATAAATGTAATATTTGTGCTTATGTGCATGAGAGTTAAGGGTAGAGAGAATAGAGATACCATATCAAAAGTTCTCCAATTTCGTTCACAACCCGATGAGCTTGATGTCAAAGAGAGGATTCTTATGGCCATTCTTTGCAAATTTGGCTCACCACCACCATATTTAGTCCACCAATTAGCTATGAAGAAAAATTTAATTCACTAGTCAATACTCAATATTAACACATAAAAGCATCTTTTGGAGGTGAAGTTGTTCTTAAGTGTATTACCTGGACTAAAATTCATCTTTTGACATCCAAGTTGAGCAATAGATCTCCCAAAAGCGCCGACTTGATCTTTAAAAAGATCAAATTCATCATTGCGGTCACCAATATAAATCTTAATAACCCCTTGTTAGCTAGGATCGTTGGTCTGCACGAATGGCTCAAGGATTGAATGGTATCGTATACAGAGTTACTGACTAGCAATTGATTAATAAACAAAGCTTCAAATGCATCATGGAGTGAAAATAATTACACTAAGAACTACTGTAAGAACTAACAACACAAGCACGTATCCTTGTGCTGCTTCCTAGTCTGAATTTTTTACGGAGAAAAGAACAACATGTATCCGATTTAGAAATCAGTGAGAGATAGAGAGAGGCGGGGACTCACTCCAGACTCCAGAGTCCAGTCGCCGGTGCACAGGGGGAGGCGGCAGAGCAGACCTCCGCCGGCCGTCGGTGTGTAGGGGAAGGCAACCGAGAGAGGGGTTGCAAAGATTGATGGGCTAACCTTGAGGCTTGAGCGCCGCCGGCAGCCAAAGATCCACGCTGGCGGCCGGAGGTCAGCACCGCCGTCAGCCGGAGATCCACGCCGGCAGCCGGAGGTCAGCGCCGCCGTCAGTCGGCTCTCCTACTTCAAAGTTCAAACCCTAGAACTGGGTGGAGCGGGTGCTGTTGGGCAGTCAGTTGAGCGTGGGTGGGGTGCAGCCATGCTTAATCGGACCGACTAATCGGTCAAACCTGATTTTTGACCCGATTTGTAGGCCCACCGACTAATGGGCCGACTAGGCCATAATCGAGGCGCTGGACTGCCGACTACATGGAAAATTCCGATTAATCGGCGATTTTTTCTGATTTTTAGAACATAGGAGAGAACACAAACTCAACCTCAAAAATACCAGAAAGTGGTAATTATCTATGCAAGCAAATGGCTATGATGGAAGCTGGAAGGCATGAACACAACTGTACAGCATGCTTCTGAAACTCCACATTTTTTATATCAGTATGAATACCACTACATAGCTTGCTTCTGCAACATTTGTTATCAGTAGCAACGGCACCTTTTTCAATCTAGATCGTTCGTATATTGTGGTCATGGATATAATGAATCAGTAGCAATAGCACCAAGTAAAGATTGAATTTGTTGGCTAGCCGACTAAACATATATTGCCCTTGTTTGTTTGCGTCCTGTGGCAGTGCTTCATGTCGAAGTGAGAAAGCGAGGATTTCTTAGTGTTTCTTGTAATCTGAGTTTTGGCCACCCCAAATGCTTGCATTTTTCCGTCACATACGCCAAATAAGCTGAAACAAACAGGGGCATTGATAATCAGTTAAATTTTACAATTCACCACTATTACCCACATCATGGCAGACAGCCAAGATTATTAAGCCATACGCATCATATTATGTTCCATAAACAAAACGAACACCACTTTCGGTACATATGTGAGCTCACCATGACTGCAAAAAATAATGCTGGATAAAGGCTGGTAATTTTTAGACAATGGCATGAAGACTGCAGGTGTGCCTATAAAGGCTCTGGATATAGGGCGTAGTAATCAGGAGCAAACCATACAGCCAAGTGGAAAGGAGCAACCAAATGCAAGGAAACCAGATTTGGTAACTGACAATATTGAGATCCAAATAAAATGCTTGGATCTGTAACATCAAGAAGCTATAAATTAGTAGAAAAAACAGCAAATGTGATCGGCAACGAATTTCATATGCCTACAGAATCTCCAAACCTTGTAAACAGGCTTTAGGCGCAAGATGTATAATTTGTATGAAACTGGAGCACTCATATCCTGAATAAAGAAGGCTACATGGAACCAAATTTTACATGAGGAAGAATGCATTGCAAACTCTATTTGGCAAACTGAGGTGAACACTCAGTATACAGTTTGTTCAATGCTCTAGACATGAAGTATCCAAAGGGAAAAGAAAAGAAAAGAAAACCCGTGTATTACCTTGCTCAGCGTCCGGAGGCACCTGGAGCAGCAGGTGAGCCCCAGCAGCATGTGGCCCCTCAAGATTTGTCATCCTGCCCAAGTTCCAGACAAATTGTAGTTAAATAAAACCAAGCAATAACATATCACATAAATGTTGAAATTTTAAATTGTTGGACCATGAAACCGTGCACAAACCAAATGCAAAGGGAAAGCAAAAAAATGGCTAACAATACACTGGGAATAAATTTGTAGAATCCACATGCCTATTTTTATGTGTTCATGTAATATTGACCACTATATTCGCTTGTTCTTGACTCTCAAATGGTCTGGTAGCTACATCGATGAACTACTGCATCCATAGCACCACCAAGTGAAATTTAAAACCAAATAAAACCAGACCACAATCCTACTCTCTATGTATTAATAATCCAATAATCCACAATCCTACTGTATGCAATTTTGATCCAGACTGTAATCAAACGAAGGGATATCAAGAAGTGATAATTACCTTAAGAAATAGAAGGCGAAGATGCAAACAAATGCTTGAGGATCCACTGGAGCCACCTTGAATTGCATTCCCTCATTTTTTTTCACTGAAAGTCACTTTCAGCATTTCTCCTCTGGAGTCACCTTCCCACCAGAGGAAGGTAAAAAAACAAATGCTTCAGATAAATTAGAAATAGATTCGATCCAAAGCAGTCGCTAGGGTTCAACAACACCTCTGCTATGGTTCATCGATTCAATAAACTGATTTTAGCGTGGCTTTCCGATGGACATATGAAAAAAATCATGTATATATAGAGAAATAAGGTACAGAATGAGTAACAAAAAGATTGGAAACCACAATGGCCTAATGAAGAAAACATTTGCCCTTAGTGGGCCACGTTCAGTAGTGTGCCAAAAATCTGACTTCCAAATCCACAACGGTAACTGATAAGTGAGATTATTCTATGCAGCCAACCAACAAAAAGTGTTATGTTGCTTTTGAACAGAGGCAACGCACAGAAAACTCTATTCTTTGAAGGGCATGTACTTATTGCATTTTCTATTGCAAAGTGCAAGAATAGGTTAATCAGATGATACTAATTATGTAGTCAATGTCGATAAAGACAATATGGCGAAGCAATCACAGTGAAAAAGTTTAGAGCATGTAAAGCGGGCATTACCTGAGCACGCATTGAAACAGCATGTCCATGACTAACTTCAACAGCTGATCATCTGCCCTACATTATTCAAAAAAAAAAAAACAATTAACCATCTCATCAAAAGCTCGTCAGCAAGACACTAAACGGTATGGAGAAACATTAGACACGAACCTAACCCTCGTGACAGCGACAAAATCCACACACAGAAAAGGGAAAATAGTCGGCCGCAACTCAACAAAACCGCATACTGAAACAAACCGAGTTGTCCAAATATGCTTCCTCTGATGAAGAAGTGCTCCGGTTGCAACACCTTCCCATCCTGGGATTAATCAACAGGAAGGAACAAAAAATAGTCAGGGAAGACGAATCCATGGGGCCTGGATGGGATCCGAAGGCAATGCAAGCAGAGACTGTACCTTGGTGGTGAAGGTGATCTTCTCGAGGCGGCAATTCCAGTTATCGTCGAGGATGAGCTCAAGCACGGCTTTGGTTGGGGGAGATCGGGCCGCGGTGTCTGGAAGCAGGGGGGAGTGTCCGACGAGAACGGACGAATCGGAGCGGAAGCGTGGCCGGCCAGGCCGGCGAAAGCGGCGGCGAGTGGAGCGCAGCGAGGGGGCGACGCTGGGTAGGGGTCGGTACGGAGGACCGCGGAAAGGTGGGTGGCGCGACGAGGGAGCTGCGGTGCTGCCGTGCTGGTGCCGAACTGGAGCGGCTAGGGTTTGGACGGGGAAGGGAGCAGCGCAGCTTTTATATATGGTAAAGGCCAGGAATCGATGGCCACGAGAAATATGAAAGCCGATAGCAACAAAAATTTACAGCGTCCGATAGGTAGTTAACGGCTGATTTTTGATCCCACGCGGTTAATTCTAGAACTCTCCAGGGTCTCCACGAAAAAAAAAACCCGACACGCACGGGAAGGAAAGAAAACGCCAGGCCGCACGCCACGAGCGCGCTCAGCGCTCCTGCGCTCGCTCCTCCGCTTCCAACCTCCGCGGGTCGCGGCTCCGCCCGGCAACCCCGGCGCAGACCTAACAGCCTCTTCGCGCGCCTCTTCTTTCTCTCCCCTCCTCCGTCATCTCTGGCTGCCCAGCAACCACCGCCGCTCCCGCGCCAAGCGGATTCGCCGGCCTCCTCGCGTTCTCCATCTTTCGCTCCTCATCCTCCGCCTCCACCCTGCCGCCCTCCCCGTCCGCCTCCTCCTGCCCCTCCTCTGTCCTCCGCGGCTGCCCAGCAACGACGAATCAGCCCACTGCCACCAGCTATGAGTACTATAATGAGTACCCAATAGCTCAACTAGCCTGTCAAATTCCAAATCCTTGCTTCCACAGTTAAAGTTACGCGATCCATACCTCCATTCATATCTTCCTGTTTCGCTCATCTCTTTCTGAATGCTAATTTTGTTTGAGTAGTTCAATCCCTATGCTTGTGAACATTGAATTTTATTACTGTTGACAGGAAAATTTTGATTTGTTGACAGACTATCATGAGTCTTGGGGAAGTGCCAGACTAGCTAGATACTGTGTGATGAGGAGCACAAGATACGTGTTCTCCACTTTTCCTTTCTTTGACTGTTAGTTCTCTGACTAGATACTGTGTGATGAGGAGCACAAGGTACCTGTTCTTCACTTCTCCTTTCTTTGACTATTAGTTTGAGTGCTAACTTTTACTCAGAACATTGGGAAAAAAGATTCCACACCACAAGCATATTACCGAATCAAAATTCGTTTTTGGGAATGTTTCAGTCTTGAGAGAAGAGATCGATGGGTTCAACAAGGAGTTGTGGGAGCCCAGCATAAGACCAAGGTACATATTGGCAATTGCAATTCCTACTTATTGAACACTCTCTAATTAGTGGTTCAGTGTAATCATCCATCTTTGTGTTCGAATGTTGCTACCGCTTGTTACAATTAACCATTGCTTTTTTATTATTACTTTTGTCCCAAACACACACACATCCCATTATCTTCTGTTGGACTCTTCATGTGTTCCTGTTATTTAACCCTGCGTATAGTTTAGTTGCTGTTATGCAGCAAGACAAATCTGTTTCTTTTTTAATTTCAATGAGAATGTTCTATAAATGGTTTGAGTATGTGGCAGCTTGGTGAGCCTTTTCCTGGTAGGTTTCTTCATTTTAATTGCACTTTGTTAGGTTTTGCAATTAGAGCATGTAAATTGTGTGGCTCGTTTGATCTTTGCATTGTGTGTTATTGGAATTGCGGTGGCCCTGCTGGTTCCATGCATTCTTTGTTAATTAGGCCTTCTTTGGGAATTGACACTGTACTTGCAGATATTGAATCATTAGTTATTCTTCTAATGACAAATATTGGCACCATTTTCACCCTCTTAGGGCCACAAAGTTCTATAGTCATTTGATTTACACAAGTGCATATCATGGCATCTATCTTTTACTAATGCAAGTTTATTTATGTCCTTTTGGAATTGCCTATCACATACAGATGTACATTAAGCTTGATAATTCACACCCAAGATACCTCCATCATTGCTTCCTGTGCATGTAAGCGCACTATATATGATGGTCATTCACACGAACAACCAGTAGTCTATCTGATGTTCCCAAGTTGAAACAGAATTGCTCCATAAAAGCTCTTCTTCTATACATGTGCCCACTTAGATTATACAGCTGCTTGTGAGCATATAGCCTTACACATAATTTCCTATTTACAAACCATACATGGATTACAGCTTCCAGGGATTTGTATTTCATAGGGAAAAAAGCAGCACAAGCGTCTCTTACTGACTGTGTCAGCTAGGGCTACTCGGTTGGCAGATATGGCTATAGACAATACGAATTGCTTACACCTCTCGGTATGCACGGGCATTGCTACGGCAAGACAGATGAAAAGCAAACACAAATGCTATGCTTCCATTTTACTACGCTCAAATTCATCAACATGCTTACCATTTTACAATGTCTAATTTTATTCTCATTTCTATTAAACCAGCTAGGTAATTTGTTATACACGGGCGTTTTTGAAGAGGTCTACCAAGAACAACATAGATGTAATAAAAGGCTACAATTACTGTTTAAGGTGATCACAGACCACTTCTAAATTCTATTACATGACAGCAAGTGCATTTTGAAAGAATCGGATGTCCTTGGTATCCCTGTGATTGCAACTTCCTTGATCTCACTGTATCATAGCACATAGAAGAACAAGATAATGAATAATCATTTTACCACTCCAACATTGTTGCACAATCCTGGCATGATGCCGGCTCTATGCGTGGTGTGTTTTGCTTTGCATACCTGAACTGTTAGCATTGTCTGTTGGCTGATTCACAAGAAAATCTGAAACTGTAAGAGTTGTAAAACAATATCATTATTGACTTATTTCACAAAGAGATCTATTAGACAACCTTATATGTTAATACAATACGAATCATATGGAATTCTTTTTATTTCTCTGGTTTATGCTAAAGAAAGTCCGATTTTTCACTCCGTCTAGCTTAGATGTACTCTCCTTTTCTGGTATTTGAATAAACAACGACATTTAGCATGAGCATCAATGTTAAAAATAAGAAATATGGAATTCTTACTCTGTCAAGTATGACTAAATAGCTTGATTAAGCAATGCCATGCTTTGAGAAGTAAACCCCCTTTCTTTCTGTTGTTTGTTCCATACATGATGAAGAATTACATAATCAGGCATTGTCTGCTAGAACAATTAATTATTTTTTTAACCTATATTTGGATGTCTCTACTAGGCTTGCCTGCTTGGCATGACTGCAATTTGGAGGTGGTTTCATTATTGACTGCTACATTGAAGGTTTGCATCACATTCTTCTCTAGAATGAGCTATACACGTTTGAGTCAACTTGAAAGTCATAGATTGTGCCTGCATCATTCCATGGTCATCTAGCTTAGACAAGACTAATGAATGTTATGTCAAATTCCTTAAATAAAGAAGTCAAACATGGGGAGAAGGCATCATCTGATTTGGTCATATTGTTTTGAATTTAATGTGTTCTAACCTTTGGCTAAGTTTATACTGGCTATTTATTTTGTCCATTGACCATGGATTGTACTCATTGCAACTTTTCCCAAGAATAATCCTTATAGTGTCTGAAAATTCATTTATTTGCATAGTAGCTATGTGCTAGCAAACCCTTAGCTGATATCATGCTGAGTTATTTTATTTTATCTACTCGAATTTACAAGTGCATGATATATTCATTTTTAACTAATTTGCAAATAAAGCCCTAGCCTATTAATGTAATTGGCTCCTGTATTCTTTATCATCTGTGTACTTCAGTTTTTTCCCCAAGACACATACATACCAACAAGATCCTGGACTGACTGCAAGGTTGAGGATCAGTTTATTTCTATGTTCAGAGTGAGGTATGAGACTATCGCTTTCCTATTTTCATCTATCTTTCCAATGAATTATGTCTGCTTTGAGGCCCTACTGTAATGTGTCTTTATACATTGAATGTAATGGTTTTGCTTCTAATGCCAAGTATGGGTGTTAGTTTCCCTGAAATTATTTGATTTGACAAAATAATATGCACAACATGGCATGTAGACATTTATCGTTCTTGGCACTTTATATTAATTTAAGCTTTTTTATGCTTTGTATTTCCATAAATTGTATTTCAACTTTATAATCCACTTTATGAACATGCTTTCTTTTGGACTGTAACTTTTGTTGCTAAAAAAATTGATCAAAGCTTTTAGGGTGCAACACCTTCATGCAACGCTGCTTCCTGTTAGGTTTCAGATGGCAGCCCCTTCATGTAGTGCCGCTTCAATTTTTGTTTCCCTTTTTCCATTTTCCCTTCCGAAACCTCGATCTCTACTGCTTATGCAACTGATCTAGCTTCCCAATTTACACAGTGTAGCTTAATTACATGGACAATATGGCAAGCCTATTTGTCCAATCATCTGTATCTGCTATGCTATTCTTAATTATAATAACAATTCTCTGTTGCATTCCACGAATAAAAAAACCCAAAACACAAACAAAGCTCCATGTGACCACCAGCCTTATATTCATTACTTTGCAACCAGTTACAATTACAATCTATTACTTTTTTTTTTATATGCTAGATAATTTAATGTACAACGGACCTGGTATGGAACACCTTCTAAACGATACATGTATACTGTTTATTAAGTTGAAAATAGTCAAAGTAATTATGTGTAAATTATAGCAGCTAGAGTTTGGAATGAAATATAGTTGAGCTTAGTGATAGGCCATCTAAAATCACTGATGTTCATGAGAGGCTTTTATTTACTTGGGGTGAATTCTCTGGGTGACCACAAGTGGTAATGCAACATACTGACATAATTATTTTTTTTGCATAGACTCAATTATCATCAAATGTAGAAATGCTACTCCGTATCTTATAGCTTTTCCCTTTGTGCTACTCAGGCCTAGAGTTAATTATTTCATCTATGTTATTTGCAGTGCTGGCATATAACATGTATTTTTATCAATTAAAGCTCACAGGATGATGTCAAATAGGCGAGTTAAGCCGTGAGCTATATGTAACAAATAATTGCTTTATTTTCCAAGGTTAGTTTGTTAAAGTGACAGAAAATACTTTATGTTAAATTCTCCATTCACAAATGTATGTCGCACATGACCTTTTTTTTCATAACTTTGATCATTCGTCGTATTAAAAAAAGTGCAAACGGGTATTATTGATTTTGCTTTCATGATATCAGCTATGCATAGTTGTGGTCAATTATCCTTGCCTGTCGTACATTCTCTTTCTAGCAATCTTCTATAAACCATTATTATTGGGCCTAATTTATGAGTCTAAATGATTCAGCTGTTTTGATTCTTCCGCTCGATTGATTGTTTCATCTTTCTGATGTCCATCATGACTGAGTACCATCGATGTAGCTATCTCAAACGTATCGCAAACATACTATTGCTATTCTTGCAATCAATACTTTCTTTCTTTTATTGTGACCAAGAACATAAAGCGCGATAGCACTACGCGCGCATGGGCGCGCGCCAATTACTAGTGAAGACAAGGATGATCGAATGGACAGGAACAAAAGGCAGCCAACAGTGCTACAGGGCAGCAGTGTCATGGGTTGGGAAACAAAGGATTTGATACGATGATGATGCGGCACTTGAGTCATGTGCCGCAGGGCATATTCGCTTCCCATCATGGGGAGAGTTGGCGGTCGTTATTACACGATATCGACCGCCAATGACTCGGAGAATAAATGGGATATAAGACAAATCCCATGCATTATGCACACTGAACTAACCAATTCCATGAGTTTTGGTGGTTTTCGGTATTTTGCAGGAAAATGCTCAAATTGCACACAGAATGACATCATATGGAGCATAAGTAAATTTGGGTCCAAACAGGCATGAGATAAAGCTCAAAAATATCATAACTAAGAATTATATCAAATTCCACAAAGGACCAAACCATTGCAAAGAGCTCTTCGAAATAATCAAAATGGAGTTTTGGTTCACTCAATTTGGAGTCCGAACGCAAAAGTTATGGCTGTTGCAAGATTGCCAACACGTGCTGAGAGAGAGATGGCCGGGCGGCCATGACTTAGGCCGGGCGGCCTACGGGATGGCCGGCCGGCCATGAACTCTCTCAAGATGCCTCATTCTTCATCCTATTCACCCAAGGCAGTCACCAAGGTCCCAAATACACATGGGGAACAAACCCAAGTCGAATCCAACGTCGGAAGCCATCACACGGACCAAGATAATGGCTAAGGCTAGAAGGACGGCCGGTCGGCCATAGACTTGGCCGGCCGGCCACCTCACAAGGCCGGTCAGCCCATTACTTAGCCGCCTGGCCACTATGTTGGCCGCCCGGACATGTCCAACACGTGTATCAACCGAAACCGACTTTCAGAAGGCATCCCGAGCGTTGAAGGATCAAGGCGGTGCATCGGAGGGCCGCCCGACCTCGAAGGAGGGCCGACCGGCCTTGGACTTGGCCGCCTGGCCTCCTAGATGGCCGGCACAACCCCACTTCAGAAATGTACCATTCACCATGTAACACTCTCTCCCTCTCTTGAAGGCGCCCCTCGGGTGGTGCCTCCGCTTCCGAATTCAGTGTTTAGCTGGGAGTTAGAGTAGGCTCTGCTGTCTTGGAGTCAGTCAGAAGTCTTCGGTAATGTCCAACTCTTATCTTTTACATTACCTTCCGATGTATGACAAGTTTGCATTTATTTCATATATATTTCACTTATCTTCGTCTCTGTTTAGTTACACTATTGGTGTAGTTGCATTTTCCTTTTGGTCCTCCATATCGAGGCCTGAGTTGTGCTAAGCTAGAATTAAGATTGATCTTTGTTATGCTTGCCGGTGCTACAATTCAACTCTAGACTTAGATGCTAGGCTCTGGTTAGTTCTAACCCTCTAGCTAAGGGTGAGCTATTGTTGTTCAAGCTTCGCTTGAACACGTTTGTAGCGTGCCATCCTCTCCATGCAGATTTGGTTGGTAGTCCCACTTGGTGATAACGGGTGTGTGTCCTGTGTATCCCGACCCCGTCGTTTGAGAGGCCCATAGGCATTAGCTAAGTTCTCCTTCTGTTGGCCACTATCTACCCCCGACCACCTCGAGACCGTTAGAATTTCGCTCGACACAAGTTCATAGCTCTATTGAGATCCTTTTGACCTTAGCACGGATAGCTCTTGTATGCTGATAGAGATAGAGGACCGAACCTTTGCCTTAGACTTGTTGTCCTCCTAGCTTTACCTGTTTTCTTTGCCAACGGTGCTTAGCTTTACCTGTTTATCTTTCTAGCTATCGTTCGACATGAATGAGTAGTAACCGCTGGATGAGTGATAGTTTAATATCTCTATCTCAATGCTTCCCTGTGGAAATATACGATACCTTGGAATACTCCCGAGTGAAAGCTATAGCGGTCTCTATGCGCTTGTGGAGTAAAATCTGTTAGGCTAAGAACCACCAACAAGGTTTCTGGCGACGTTGCCGGGGAAGCGCTGAGTTAGAATATTATTCTGTTATTTATCCTGTTGTTATTGCTTTTTCATTTTATTTGAAAATTCAAAAAAAAATTATAAAACAGAAAAACCATTCTTCAATTTTGCTCTATCCGTTGACTAAATCTTGATCATGTTTTACATGCTGCCTAAAGTTTACAGTGAGAACAAAGTTTTACATAAAAACATTGTTTGGGCCATATGCGTGCCCAGAGACTAATTTCCAAATTAAGCAT
This sequence comes from Raddia distichophylla, assembly GCA_005191435.1. Classification (NCBI taxonomy): domain Eukaryota; kingdom Viridiplantae; phylum Streptophyta; class Magnoliopsida; order Poales; family Poaceae; genus Raddia; species Raddia distichophylla. Next base: position 366,999 of record SPJY01007441.1, on the reverse strand, counting down.
GGTGCTTAGGTTGTATTAGACTCTTTTTATCAAATCGATGCAGAATGCCGTGTCTGATAAATGAGCTATGGGTAGACTTTGGTAGTGATGTTCCATTCCTAGTTCAAAAACTGCGATTCTTGAGCTAGCTGGATCTCTCAAGTTCAATGGAGACACAAAATCCCGGTAATGATTCAAAAATTCAACCCGTTTTTTAGACCGTGGGTTTGAGTAAAAAAATTGAAGATGGAAAAGTCATGGCATAGCAACATGGTTTGTGTTATCTTTTTGACGCACAATATTTTGCTAGCACGTTGTGAGCAACAGACTCGGTGTTGATACTTTATACATATATTAGGCCCTTGTATTTGTTGTACACTAACATGTTGTAGGAGGCATTCATCCCCACATGAGAAGAGAGGTCTTGTGCTTGACATTCTCGTGCTCAAGCTCGTGCGATCTGTTCCGCCTTTCTTGGGAAAACGATAGCATCATGACATGGTAGTACGGCTACTCTAGCCAACACTGCTAGTGCTGCAAGTTGCAAAGTTGTGGTGGTAGATCTAGAAATTGATGGCACAGACAAGATTATATTAAGCACCACAAAAGCAATCGTCAGCGTCATACCAAGGTAACTTTTAATATATTATACCATGCTATCTCCTATGCTTAAGGTTGCAGCTAGTGGGCCACTAGTCCACTGCCTCGCGGGAAAACTGCGTACCCAACGAGTTGTGGTGTAGATCCCAAAAGCGGCAGGCATAGACGCCTCTCATCGCGGGAGAGCTCCGTCTTAAGCACCACAAAGGCAAACATGGACAAATCAACGTCCATAAGCAAGGTGAGAACGTCAATGTCATGACATGCAGTCGATGACTGTGTGGCACATGGGCAGTCAACGACCATGTGGCACATGTCATGTCCGACAAGTATCCAGCCCAAGAAGCAGAGCTGCCAGCATGTCAGGGAGCAAGTTTGGAATCAATATTCAGTGCAAAATCCAAGCTTAGGGGAGGGATTGCCCGGCATTTGACAAGCAATTTGTGGCAATGGAAAACAACCTAATTAAACCGAGCCAGTCGTGCAACAAAAAGAAGTTATCAGCAAGGCTCAAATGTGTCCGCTAATATAACACTCCATCGACCAACCATGGAATGATAAGTAGGAGCAGTTTTTTCTTGACTCAAATGATAGGCTCCTCGACACCCAAACCCGATGGACCTCTTGGCAAGTACATCCTCAGTTGAGATGGAGATTTAGCATCGATACTTCCTTCAGCAACATTGACCAAGGTAAACCTCTCTAACAGCTATTTTCAGCATTCTCTTTTTAAAGGTTGCTTTAAATCATAAGTCTGTTAGTGATAAGCATTTGAAGCCAAGCTTTTACCATGCCAAGATTCTAAAGGCCTTAGGATCTTTTAGTAGTGCTATCATAGGCCAGCTGAGACGCGGTCAGCTAGCTATCTCTTTACGTAACCCAACCTCTGGAGAGTCCTTGAAATAAATAAAGACGAGGAAAGTGTTAGGCACACAAATGCACACATCGAATCCTAACATGCAGGGAAAGGTAGAAGGAGGTTTCTGGAGGACATATAAATGAAGGAAGAGCGAAAACACTTCCACGAAGAAATCCATTCTCAACATTCTTCCTGTAAAGAAGAAGGACGCTGCACCTAGAAGGGTACCCCCAACACCTAGCCTCTTAGCCAGGGTTGGCGTGGCTGGTCGACCTCTGGCCTGGCCGCCCGGCCCCTGGTGTGGCCACCTGACCTGGGCATGGCCGGCCGGCCACACTCTGGCCGCCCGACCTCATGCCTTGGCCGTCCAGATCCACTCTCAACATTTCTATTATGAAGAATAAGGATCTTGGGTGTCTTCTCATGCCATGATTGGACGAGGCCTCCCGCTGGAAACGAAATAACATTCCAAGCGGAATGATGTGCTCTTGAGCACCGAAGGTTTGTTTCATCGCACCACAAGCCAAGCTTGGGGGAGGCAATGCCAGGTAATCATGAAGCTTTAAGTTTGCATTCCGTTGCAAGAACTAAGCTTGGGGGAGTACCACCAGGTAAGTGCCCCGAATGCTAATCGCTCCACTTCCATATATTTAAATCCAATTGCCATAGCACCAAAAAGATTTCCTTCTTGTTATGCCAAAGAAAAGAAAATCCCATAAAAATTTGCATAATCCAAAAACAACAAAAAGATTTTCTTTTATCATGAATAAACTCACTCCTAGCTATAATGCTAGAATTTTGTTTATGCCTTTGCTTAAAGGAAATGATGAATAGTTGCTCTGTTAATTCTTGTAAGTGTTAATTCATCCCGGACCAAAGTTCTGGCACCAGCGTGGGGTACGCCAGGGGGACCCCTTATCGCCCATGTTATTCATTATTGCAATGGACCCCATCCAGCGTCTCTTTCAACTAGCCTCCCAAGAGGGGATCTTCTCATCAATTAGCTCCAGGCCCATCCCGCTGAGAGTTTCTCTCTACGCCGATGACGCAGCAATTTTCCTAACCCCGGCCAAGGAAGAAATAGAATCTACAATGCAGATACTTAGAGCTTTTGGGGCGGCCTCAGGCCTCTGCACCAACCTTCAAAAGTGCGCAGCTTACAGTGTAAATTGTCAGGAAGTTGATCTCGAGGACGCCCTCTCTGCCTTTCCAGGCCTCAGGGGAAGCTGGCCCTGTCGTTATCTTGGCCTCCCCCTGCACAATCGTAAGCTAAGGAGATTACACTTCCTCCCGCTCATCGAAAAGCTTTGTGCCAGACTCCCTGCTTGGAAAGGGAGTCTCCTCTCTAAGGCTGGTCGACTGACCCTCGTTAACTCGGTCCTCTCGGCTCTACCAACGTACTTCATCTCGGTCTTCAACCTTCCCAAATGGGTGATAAAGAGAATAGACAGGATTAGGCGCACCTTCCTCTGGAAGGGCTCAGAAGACTCGCATGGAGGCCATTCCTTGGTCAACTGGGAAGTGGTGTGTCGCCCCAAACGCCTGGGGGGGTAGGTGTTCCTAACCTTTCCAAGTTCAGTAGAGCGCTCCGCCTACGCTGGCTTTGGCACGAGTGGAAATCGCCATCTAAGCCTTGGGTTGGGACAACCACCCCTTGTGACGACTCGGATAGGGACCTTTTTCGTGCCACAACAAAGATCCACCTTGAAGATGGGAAAAGGGCAGACTTCTGGCATGATAATTGGTTGCAGGGCTCCTCCCCTCGCTTCTTAGCCCCAAACCTCTATCGGATCACGACGCGCAAATATCGCTCCGTAGCGGACAGCTTCCAAAACAACAACTGGATTGTCTCCATCCGGCATCTCAATGACCTGATACAACTTAGGGAATACCTCAACCTATGGCGCCTGATTGATCGCATCAACCTTCAGCCGAACGCTAACGACGATATATCCTGGGCTCAATCTTGCTCCGGAACCTATTCAGCAAAATCGGCGTATAACTTGCAGTTCCTTGGGAGTATTCCTTCAATCTTGGCGACAACCATTTGGAGGGCGCATACAGAGAACAAATGTAAATTCTTTGCCTGGTGCCTTGGCCATGGCAAGATTAACACCGTAGACGTCTTGGCACGGAAAGGATGGCCCAATCAAAGTTTCTGTCTACTATGCGACTCTGCTCCGGAAACAATCGATCACCTCTGTGCCCACTGCCCTTTCTCGTTTGCGGTATGGATGGCTTCGCTTCCTCTTGGTCAACACAACATACAACCGTGCAACACTCAGACGAACTTTCAGCAATGGTGGCTTGCGGCGGCGAACTCTCTATCCATTAGTGCCAGGCGAGATTTCAATGGTTTGGTCATCTACGTCGTTTGGAACATTTGGAAGGAACGCAATAGACGCCTTTTCCAACAAAAGGTGTCTTCCGTTGCGCAGCTCTCCCTCTTAATCAGGGAGGACTTACGCCTTTGGCATGGGTTTGGGGACCCTTCTAGCTCGTTGTAATTAGGCGCAGCCCAATTCCAGTGTCCCCGCCCCCTCTTGTATAGTGTACAGTGCTTTCTTCTTTAATGGAATGGCAGAGCCCCTGCCCGTTTTTCTCAACAAAAAAAAATTCTTGTAAGTGTTTCGTATACAACTTGACACACTCCTGAAAATTTGAACTTATTGGCATAAGTTGTGATTCTACCTTTAATCTTTAACCTTGTGGGAGCAGGTGTTTTCAAACCAAGTCTAGGTTGTTGTGAGAGTGTGATATGATCAAAGTTGAGTTTAACCCATCTTGACCTTAGTAAGGCAACTTCTCGGAGTCTTTCTTTTTTGAAAATTAAAACCAGACAAGTTCCTCAGTGGTGTGAAATACCTATCCAGAGCCAAATGCATTACATGATGAAACCTCTACATATGCTACCTATGGTTATGTTGAGTTTTGTCAAATTTTGAGTCCTTATGAAGTAGTGACACTTCAAGTCCCGATCAAAATCCCTCATACTTACCTTCATTTGCTAGCCTTCCTTAGTTATCTTTTCTCTCTCCATTTCATGATATATCACAAAATATGTATGACCAACAGACAGTCTTATTGACTTCTAATGATTATGAAAGATGCTATATTGTAAAGACCATAGAATTTCAAGATAAGTGCTCTTCATCTAATAACGGTTTTGGCTATGATGCATTTATAGGCACTACTAATATTTAGTCATTTGTAATGGTTCACCTTTTTCTCCCAAAAACAGTTACCTTTTTTTAGTTACTGAATTGGAGCATCATGTACATCATATATGAAACTGAGCCCCTTAATTCTATTTCAAATTGCGACGAGTTTTTACATTAAAAGTTGTATCACCCCCTCATGTGATATCTATTTCTCAATGATCAGATTATGCAGTTGTTGAGAAGCCATCCCTGACGACATGGATGAAAGGAGGTCTTGACTATATAGTTCTCAAAAGTTTAGACACTGATGGTATCCGCATTATTGCAAGTGTTCTTGGTCAGAGTATTGCTCTTGATCATTACATACGGCAGGTACTGTAATGGACAAAGTTAACAAACTTTTGCCACATGGTGGTAGGACTGAAATTTCATTCTTAAAGTTCTATGGTACTATTTTTTATAGGTTGATGATATGGTTGAGGAATTTACTGAAATCAATCGGGTCATGGAGAAGACTGGGAACTTTACAATGAAAACAAAGAAGCTGTTTCAACTTGTGGGCAAGGCTAATTCGAATCTTGCTGATGTCATAATCAGGCTTGGGCTTTTTGACAGGTATGTCCTCTGCAATCCAAGTATTGCATTCTCATTTTAAATGAGCATTATCTCCTGCATTGCAACATCTATCCATGTCCCAGGAATCTAGCACAAATTTCCTTCTCTTTTTCTAGATGGAAGTTCACTCTGTACCAATCCGTGTTCTGTGTTGTGCTATACGATAGCAGGCACAATTTGATATCCAACTCAGTTACCTGATACCTGTTAGCCAGTGTGTTACTCTGAACAAGACAGTATGGCACCATATTTTCTATGAAAAATAATCACGAGATTCATGCTGTTAGTTAGATTTTTTTTCTTGTGCTTCTATTTCTGTTTTAGAAGCTTCACTGTCTTGTTGATCTCAATTTTGCTTGTTGGGACATACTGCTTTGTCATTAAAACTGATAAAGGAATGTAATATTGATTTTGCTGAAGGCATATTAAGTACTACTGCTGATTTCGCATACTACCTTTGACTTTTCATTGTGAAATTCCGTGTTGGCTTTATGCTGTCATTCTTCTTGTTAGAATTACCACGTCTTGCCTTGGGTAGTTTGTAATAAAAGGCAAAATTTTATTGTGTCCATCTCACCCTTTGGCTATTTAAGATTCTTGAATTAATAAAAATATGTGTACAACACCATAAAATACCATGCAGGGCACTAATTTCAGATGTTTATAGTTTTGTCTTGCTTCTATATTTTGACTGTTTGTTCATGTTTCTGTCTACATGATAATTGTTGCACTTTATTCCCAAGTATTGCAATTATAGGATCATTTTTTAAATCTGCTCTGTTTTTAAGGTCATTTTAGTTTTATTATCTTTCAAAAAAATTTTTGGCAAATCACACCTTTGTTGTGCAAGCCGTTGAAGTAATTTGTATGGTTTTGTTTAGTACACTGTTTGATTTGCATTATGTGGTATGTTTTGGGTGCTAGTAACCTTTCCTCTATTCTTTTGTAAGAAAAGGTAGGCAGCCTTTATTTCCAGCTAAAACTACAGCCTCACAATATGTATTGCATACTCTACACTTGTGCCTGTAGCGCAGAATACATAAATTCTTGTGCAGTGATAATTCTGTTTTAATCAGAAAACCAGGCAACTAGCCATGCACTTCGTGACAATTGCACACAGGCCTGCCCAATACAATTATCACAAAACAATTGCACACAGGGCTGCCCAATACAATTATCACAAAAGGCACTATACAACATATATGGTTAGTATCTCATTCTGTATATTATGGTAATTAAAACTACATGTTTTTTCTCCAGATCAGAAATTGCTTGGAAAAATTCAAATTATGCGCAAATATTGGAGTACCTCCGGGAAGAATATGAACTGAACCAACGTTTTGGAAGCCTTGACTTCAAACTGAAATTTGTGGAGGTCAGGGCCGTTTGTTTATTCTTCTTCAGTGCAATATCCAATTTTCTTATCAAGCTTTCATGTGCGCTTACAAATTAATTTTGTAACAGCACAACATTCATTTCCTTCAAGAAGTTCTCCAAAACAGACGATCAGATTTGCTGGAGTGGGGTGTCATAATACTGCTGACTATTGAGATTGTCATCTCATTGTACGAAAATTATCAAAGACTCCCCAACATGATTTCTTGAGAGCAGCCCATCCAATAAATCTATAACATGTCTGCCCCCAGTTCATCACCCTTTCGCCTATTATGCAATACTCCAGGTTCCCTCACCCTCTATCCATCCTCCAGTGATTTCTAACCTTAGCCTTGCATGAAAGCAAGTTAGGTTATGTTCATTACCATAGCTCACTTTCCTGATTGTTCTGATACTGCCTGGAGTTCATTTTTTGAGTTTCTCAATCCAATCGCTTTGGTGTTTCTTACAATATAACACTGGATGGCCTTTCAAAACAATATAACACCGGAGAGCTGACACAACTAGTCCCTTCATTCTCCAATGCACAAAAATGTTCAGGGCTTCAGGGTATGGCTTTCTTTGGAAACGGAGTTTCTATTTCTACTATGAGGCAATCGATGCATTCTAGAAAAGGGCGTTCTTAACAAATATAACATACACTCTTTTTTGCAACAATACTGTTGGTTAGGACTTGTTTGGTCCAATTTTGATATCAGCAGGCAGCTGGCTATTGCGATGGATGTAATGGTCGGGAAAATATTCACCATTTAATTTTATTGAGTTTAATAATTTATATTAATATTATTCCTTTCATATCTTATGTTTTCTGTTATATATCCTTGTAAGCATTTTTTAAAAGACGAACTTACCGTTGATTTTAATTTGGAATTGTTGGTGCTGGCCTGCAAATCTTGTATAGGGAGATTTATTATCTACTATATATATAAAGCAGAGTTAAACGGAGTCACCGCATTAATCCTAAAATCCTAGAAAATCTTATTATTATTATATTAAAGGAGAGTTAAATGGAGCCATCATATTAATTCTAAAATATTTTAAAAAATCCCATATTAATCTAAGAAAAAAATAAAATTTATAGCGGTGATTATTGTAGGTCTAAATTATAACGGCTTTAATTAAATGTTACAGTAAGAAAATAAAAGCCATTAAAAGGAGTTCATAGCGAATACGATATTAGAAAGAGTCCATATTAACAGTTTTATTTTAGATTTTTTCATACGTGCTATTACAAAGTTTGCTTATTTTGGATATGCCATCGCAAAGTCGATATTATTATACATGCCGCTAGTTTTGTAAAAATCTATCAAGATTGCCATTCCCGGAGTGCGGGGCACCGGCGAGGTGCGGGCCGGCGACTGCGCGAGCTCACCCGGGCAACGGTGGCGGCGGCGAGCTACAGGGCGGTGGCGAGCTGCAGGGCAGCGATGGCGGCGGCTCCCACGCGGCGGCGGCGAGCTGTGCGGCGACGGCGGCGGCAACAGGAGGCTCACGCGGCGGCGCTTATGTGCACAACGGCGACGGGAAGCCTCGTCGGAGCTCCGCCTTGGTCATTCCCATCTAGTTCTTTTGCCGGCGAGGCCACAGTGACGACAGTGAGAGAGAGTGCGTAGGAGGAGGAGGAAGAGGAGGAAGAAGGAGGGGGAGAGGATGACATGTGGTCCCCACATGTATTTTATGTATTTGTTGCGTATTTAGCTCATGTATAATTCGTAAATTCCTAAAAATGCTCCACAATGGCATCCGTGATAGATATTTGTAAAAAGAATGGCGTTAATATAAATATGCGTTTTGTAATGGCAATTCCGAATAAATCAAACTTTATGATGGCATGAGTGTAAAAATCCTTACGGTGATTATTGTGGGTCTGAATTATAACGGTTTAAATTAAAAGTTACAATAATAAAATAAAAGCAATTAAAAGGAGTTCATAGCGAATACAGTATTAGAAAGAGTCCATACTAACAGTTTTATTTCAGTATTGGAGGGCCCAAGCCGCGTGCATCCCTCTCAGGAGGAAGCACCTCGTGCCCTAACCACTCCATACCGGCGGCGGCATCCCCATCGGGGCTAGCTCCACAAGGGTGGAGTTTGTGTGGTGGGGCTATCTTCTTCTTCTTCTTCTTTGCGGTTTCGGCGGCGGCCTGCGGTGGCTGATCGGAGAGGTTGCACCCTCCCTTCTCTCGTCCTCCTTCGGAAGTGGCCGATTCGGTCCCGTTTGGTTATGCCAGATCTGGGCAGGGCCGCGGCAATGGGTGGCGATGGCCGACGGCCAAAGAGCCAACGGTGGGGGCTGCCCTCCCTTCCTCCTCCTCCTCCTCCTCCTAGGGCCCGTCGCTTGGCGCTCTTCGGTGTTGCCAGATCTAGCCGCGGACCATGGTGGTGAACCCCGCGTTGCGCTCCGGCGGCGGAGATCTGGCCGCGGGCTATGGCGGCAGACCCTACGTTGCTCTTCGGCGGCGGAGCTCGGTTTCGGCCACTCGGCGCCCGAATCAGGCCGGGCAGTGGCCACATCCGGTGGTGGGCAACCCATATCCGGCCCCCTAGAGCTCGTCCGTCCCGAGCGTCGTCCTCGGCCTCCTTGTCTCCTCATCGCCGTCATCCGCGTGGTCTGCACCTCGGGCCTTCGTCGGTGTGCTGCTCGGCATCGCCTTGGCTTCCCCGCCCTTGCAGGTCGCCGTTCCCGTTCCGTGGCTTGTTTCTCCCCTTTGCGGAACCGGCGAGGCCTTGAGTAGGTTTGCTCGAGGTCAGTGGCGGAAGTGCGCTGGCTTCATTCGTCGGCATGGCGGCCTAGGCAGTCGGCGGCGGTGCGGTGCTTTGGTGTGGCTGCTGCGTCATTCAAAGCGGGTGTGCTCTCTACTAGCCGGCGGCCGGTTTCGGCGGCCTTGGGCGCGGATCGGACGGAGGTCTGCCTCGGCTCACTGCAGCCGACCGTTCGGGCGGCGCCCTTGGCAGCCGGGTGTGTCGCCGGGCCGCGACGTCGGCTTCGCCGGTAGGTGACCCCCTGTTTGGTCTCCCTTCAGGTCTTCGTGTCGGCTCCTAACAGTTGCCTTGTTCTTATTGACGGTTGTCACTCCGTTGTGTCCCCCTGCCTCTCCCTTCTTCTAGAGTGTTGCGCCTTGGGGTGTGTGCCCCCTCTCCTCTCTCCTTTGGAGGTACGACGGTCCGGTTGGGGGTGCCCCTCTTCTCCATCGTCGTCACCTTCTTCCGGCCTTCCCTCCCTTCTAGTGAGGTGGCGCCCAGTCTAGCCATCCCCCCTCTCGTCTCCCCCCTCTTATGGAGAGGCCTCGATCGGGGTCAGTCTCCTCAAGACAGCTGATGGGTGTCTAGCTTGTGCGTGAGAGGTGCGTTGGTGGCTCGGTCGGTCTACAAATTTAGGGCGTGGGTTCTGCAGCGATGTTTGGTGCTGTCAATGGTTCTCGATGGTCGGCTTTTCTGGGGCGTTGTTTGGATCGCGCGGAGGGGGTTGGCTTCGGTGTGTTCTCACTTGCTCCACCTCGAGGGCCGCTTGGTTAACGACATCCCTCGTCACCCGGCTCCATCGTCGTCTCTCATCGCTGAGCGGTGGTGGCGTGGTTTGGCAGCTGTGCTCTCTCATCGGCTCTAGCTTCGTCCTCGTCCAATGTGTCTTCAGGGCAGGTGTTCCGGGTGAAAACCCCATTCCCCTCCCTAGAGGCATCGTCTCGGTGGTCGCTTTGCCCCTGAAGCATCTCGTGTGGAAACTCTTATGCGACGGCGTCGCGTATGCGTCGCTCCCTTGCTGAAGGCGTCATCTCTGGTCTTGGTGGTTGGATGCTAGTGTCCCTTGTTAGCCATGTTGTCATTGGTGGCGGCCTTAGGCCATTGCCGTTGTAGTTGTAGCCTTCAGGTGAAGTGTTTGCCTGACTAAGGTGGCATGCTTGTTTGTGGTGCTTGCGCTACGGTGGGCTCTTGGCGCGTTGCGCCGGGTCGTTTTTCTTCCTCCTTTGGCCAGGTTTTCTTCCTCTCTCCCCCTTTCGCTCTTGTATATTGTTTTTCTCTCATACTTAAATGAAATGGCAGAGCTCCTGCCCGTTATCTCAAAAAAAAAAGAAGAGTCCATACTATTATTTTTAATCAAATTTGAGTAATTTTCTTTTAGTTGATAATGTCTCCTTTTCTTTTATTCAAACGTGTACTCTTATTTTTAGTCAGAACTTCAGTGATTTTATTGTAGCCGATATAGACTTTTTCTTTTAACTCAACATGGGTTCTTATTTTCATTTCTGTAATTCTAAATTTTGCTATATTTTTTCTTTTAATTTTAACTGTTATAGTTTGGCTTATCTGTAATGACGTGGGTTCAGAACATAAATTTTGTAGTGGTATGAATGTAAATCACCCAAAGTAAACTTTGCAGTGGCACGAATCTATATCACCCACAACCGTATGATTTTCACTTCGTCTTTAAATTTTCACAGACCCCAAGCACAAGGTTTTTGTATAATTTTTTTTGAAAAAATCGAAAGAATATGGTTATACATTTAATCATCTTATGATTTTTCTTCTATTTCCAAAATTTATTTTTCCATGAATGGATTCACCTACAAGCTGCAGTGGCGTGCTAACTTTGTTGGATTCTTATTGCTTAGTCTCCAAATAGAAAAAAAAAATATTAATCGCGCTTCACAGATCATCATTATACCACGTTGCCACACATGACTAGAAAACTGTGCTAAAACGGCAAGCAAACAGCTGTAGAACACACGTCCGAAACGGACAACTACCCCGGCGCCTCCCTCGGTTCACACACCGCGAGCAGCAAGGCCAGAACCACCGCGCCGGCGGCGAGGGCCCACCGAGCCCCGGGAGCGTCACGGTCCGCGCCGGCGGCGGACGCCGACGTCGCGGCGGCCGGCGGCGGCGACGGCGAGGCGCGGCCCTCGGCGAGCACGGACACCTTCATGCCGTTCCAGCAGTAGCCGCGGCTGCAGACGAAGTAGAAGCGGCCCGTGCGGTTGAGCTGGAACGGGAAGCTGCGGCCGCGGCTGTAGCTGACGATGGGGTCGCTCGCGTCGCACGCCGCGTACGCCGCCTCGCTCACCTGCACCACGTCGTACATGTCCTTCTGGTACTGGAACACTGCGAACGCAGCTAAATTCTTTTAAGACAATAATGCAAGTAAATTAAACTTCGGCCACGAGCCCTCGATGCAGAATGCGTCAACGCAGGCACACATTTTTAATTTTTCAAACAAGGAAAGTAAAACTTATAGCCTCTGCGAAATGCATCAACACAACAGCTAGATGTTGGCAGAATCAAAATATCAAATCAATGCATGCATGCGTACCGAGCCAGTCGCCGACGTGGAAGCGGTGCTGGCTGGCCCAGGCGGTGTAGTTGACGCCGGGGGCCCAGTGCTGGCCGCCGCCGACGACGAACTTGTCCGCGGCGGAGGGCGCCGGCGACGCCGCGAGGAAGAGCAGGAGCGTCACGAGAAAGAGGAGGAGGCGGCGGGGCGCGGCAGCTGCCATCGATCTCGCGGAGGCCGAGACGGGAGACGCGCGACGATCCACGACTAGCTACTCACGAGGAAGATGCGCGCGGCGCGTGTGGGATTCGTGGAGTTGGGAACGGGAAGAAGGGTACTTATGGAATCGAATAATCGATCGATCGAACTGGGGCTAGCTAGTAGTAACGTACTACTGGCTGCACATACTTGCACGTCTCACGGATGCACGCGTGTGGCTGCGTGTACGTGTATGTGTCACTGCCAGTGTGTATAGCCGAAATTCGTTGCAATTTTTTTTCAAAGTCGACCGGTAGGCTGTGTTTCTTTTGTCACATAATTTACAAGTGAAATTCATCAAAAAGTGGATTTCATCATGTGGAACAACACTATAGCAACCACAAGGGGTGAATGTACGCCACACAATTTTTTCGGCTCTTGACGTCACAGACCCCTCACACACAATTTATCAAACACACGGTGAACGTATCGAGTATGCATAAGATCAAACTCCAACCACTTCGTTTTCATGAACAAAAATCAAACTATTGTCATGTTCATGGATAGAAGGAGAATGCTAAAAAAACCAAATATGATCTTATGAAAAGCATGAAGCTTGACTCCAACAATCATCACCATAAGTCTTCCGAACAAAAGATCGAACACTTGGTGGATGACTAGAGAAGGGCACGATTTATGGTCATGCTCGTGGACGAAAGATGATCAAAATGATCCATGACGGCAACCCATATCCTAACATGAAAAACAGCTCTCCAAAATCTTCAAATCAAGCTCAAACAAGGTGGAGAAATAATCACTCCAAAAATCCCTCCAAAAGACCCGTTCACTCCAAAGACCTCATCTTAGAGCATCACCAACATATTTCATAAATTACTATTACGGACAGACTCAGTCTCAATATTGATTCACCAGAGTCTCAGTCTCTAAGTTTAGAGACTCACTTCAGAGTCTTTATGTTTAAACACTCTCTAAAAGATCTCTATATCTTTTCAAGGATAAAGACTGCTAAAGATGATAGAATTATAGGAAAAAATAGTGATTTAGAAAAAAAAAATTATAGAGAATGAAATATAGATATCCTATCGATATCGATGGTCTTATTGGGGGATGCGGCCATGCAGGGCCCGCTTGCTCGGTAAATGTCTATTTGTGATCACTGTGACTTCTAAAGTCTATTAATTAGCGTAAATCGCGTGATTATTGTTCGATTAATCAACCGTGCGTTGTTGGTGAATCCTCCTCCACATATCCACGTCGGTGGAGTAATATTTTATTCAAAAAATAACACTGTTTTGTCGGTAGGGCTTAATTACTCTGTTAATTAACACCCGCATGCAAGATTTCCACGTATTTTATTCAAAAAATAACACCCGCATGCAAGATTCCTCGGTGGCGGGAGCTCTGCTCCCGTCATGTCATGCGTCTGCCGCTGGGCACAGTGGCAGGACCCGCTGCTATTTAGGTAATTAATTTATAGAGTGGATTATTATATTAATTGCCATTTAACTGTTGATTATTTCATCAATTTTTTCATGAATACATGATCAGAATGCGATCGGATCACAGCACAGCTATGGAATCCCAAGGTATGCAAACACGAAGTGATCTGTATACTTCTATTATATGCATCATTCCAAACGACGATTCCGTTTGCTCTTGCGACAGAAATATATGCAAAGTAAATATAGGTGCATTCTCTGATTTGTCCCAAAATGGATGGCTAGGCATATACTTCTTTCCCCCCAATTATTCTTACGATGCCATGAATCGGAGCTGGCAGTTTACAATGGTAAACACTCAATCCAACCTCCTTAGCAAGTACGCTACTTGAACTTTCTTGGTGAGTGGCATGATCCTGTAGCTGTACAGTTCAGCGACCAAGCTGGGTCTGATCTTGTACGCCGGCGGAGAGCCGTTATCTTCCGCACCTATGTTCACCTCTTGTCCAAAGATCTTGGCCTTCGCTTCCACCCTGTGTTCAATTGCACGCTCCACTGTTTCATAGGTGAGGAGGTGCATTAGTTGATCACGGTCCTGAAATTTCAAAAGAAAGAATCAGTCGTTTGCGATTTGCATAATGGAACCAAACCGACGTTCTGTACCAGAAAAGAAAATACATGGAGTTACTGGCCATTATCAAAAACAAAGTGACGGTCTGACAGACCCGTATAACAAAATAGAACATGGACCTGAGCTATTATTGCGGGAATGTAAGCTTCAGGGGATTCATCGAACTTGGCCTCCGCCACAAACTTTCCATAGTGAATTCTTTTCGAGAGGGCCTTCACGATAAAACAAATATCATCATAATATAAACTTGTCTAATTGCAGGAGTATCAGTCAGGCACTATGAAAAAGGCATCTATAAAATTATGACAGTAGGTCTTGTAAGCAGTGGAAGCGACAAGATATGATGTGGCTAAACTTAGTTTCGTAAAGCTAATTGTTAATTGCAGGTAGATTAATTATCTGGCCCTGGGCATATAAGCAAGTATTGACCTGAAATATTAAACTAGATGATTAGCTGTCAATAACTGCTCTGCTGCAATACCTGCAAGCATATTGAATCACAAAGAGCACTGGATCCAGAATTACCATCACTTCCTTCTTTCACTAATCTTGGAAGAAGCTCATCAAAATACATTTTCCAAATCTCTTTGTTGATATTAATAGAATCAGCAACAGGATGCAAAACCTATGCAAAAGATAAAGAACAAAATGAGAATCGATCTGAACTTTTTTGAAAGGTAAATCTATCCAAACTGAACTATAAAAAATGACATAACAACCATCTAATAACAATACGAGCCTCTTAAGAGATGATGGTACTCCAGATCAATACATCATCACAATCTTGTTCTCTTTTTTTAGGAAATAATATCTTGTTCATTTGAAGACTGAATTATACATGCAGTGGGCGTAGAAGGCTGAAAAAATGCTGTCTGAGCCAAACTCAAAGTTTGGTTGGTGTTTTAACAAGTTGCATGTTACCGAGCCTACACGAGCCTCGGCTTGTTTACAGCCATAAGTGGACACTTTCAATCTGCCATACAGTTCAAGGGAAACTTTCATTTCATATTTAAAAAAAGAGCATTTGTTGCTAATAAGAATAGCAGTCTAATATAGAAAAAAAAAACTATATAGTTCGTTTCAGCCTGGATGGAATCTGACCCAAAATAACCCACAAATAGCTTACTTAATGCCATATTCTACTGTGAGAAACTGAGAATATATAACGATACAACACCATAGTGAAGAAACTAGAGAATATTTCCCTAAAAAAACGAGTATATTAGTAAATTCTATAAATCTTTATTCAATGTTTGTGATGTACTGATGTCTGCAGGATCTATAGGCACCTGCATTTATTGACTGGTACACAAACCATATGGACACTAAGGCCCAGTTCTTTTCAGCTTAACAGATTAACGATTTATCTAAGTTTTATTAAAACATGTTGAGTTTTTTTGAGTCTGTTTTTCGCTGTTTTGAAGGTGGGTCCTAACGCTTTAAAAAGCAAGTCAAACAAAATGGATCCGAATCTCGAGACTACCTCGAGAAGCGCTTGAAATTCAGCCATTTCAGCCGTTAAGATAGCTGAAAAGAACAGGATCTAAGCAACGGCAAACAAAAGCACATTATGTTCATGCACTGCCATAAAAAACTGATATTTTACTACCCAGAGCAGGACCATGCTTTACTATGTCAATAAGGAATAACATAACGAGCCTAACAGAAAACCATTTAAAATAATAACAAAAGAGACCTAAGATATGTATTACCGATGGATATTGGATAGGTGGCAACAGTGGTTCAGGCAGATCTTCTGGATAGAATGGGTGCTCATCTGGGCTCTTGTATCTCCCAACCTACATATGCAACATCAGCAAATTATAATCTTTGGTATACCATGATCTATCATCTTGATAAATAAAAGCCTGCTCCACCTGTGAATGTAGCTTTTCAGTTTCTCTAACCATGAATTCAACCAACGAGCCCCCAAATCCATCGACATGGAAAGCACTGCTATCATATGTATCAGCATTGTAGCAAAACTGTGCTCTCTCCAAGAGGCTGAATATGATGCTGTCTTCTTGTCTGATCAAAGAGGTTCTAATGCTGTCCAAGGTCAATATTTCACTTTGATCTATCCTCTGTTTCTCCTCACTAGAAAAGGGTGCCATTAAGAAAAAAGGATCAGTTCCTTCAGAGTAAAAAAGAAACTTTTTTGGAGAAGTACCAAGTAGCTTCAGAGTTAATATAAAAACCGGTTCCTTCAGAGTTTTTTATAAAAACTTGTGCACAAGTGCCAAGTAACTTAACCGTGTTAATATAAACTTAGTACTACAAGTCAATCCGTGCTTAAGGTTGCACAGATATTTCTAGTGAGTTTCACCACAATTCAATGAACCTTGGTAACAAAGAGTCTGAGACGCTACAATATCATCAAAGTAAATAATTCACCCTTCACAAGTATTTCAATGCGAAAAACTGACAAGTCAAGACTTCTGATCAAGTCATTAAACGTCAATGCTCATTTTGGTGGAAATGAGAGAAAACTCTCTTTTCAACAGCAATAATAAATCAACTATAGCGCAGCTTCCATTCTCAAGGGTCAAGGCCTCAAAGTTCCAAGTCAACTCCTCCACCAAAATGTCAAATTAACAGGCTGCCGGACACAGGGAATGCTAGCACAATCAACTCCATGGTGTTCATCAACTCACAAACGAGGACTTCCCCGAACCGTCAGGGATTCAATTCAGTCAACAATTCCAATCCCAAATCAGTGAAATCACCTCCAATTGGAAGCATTCGACACCTAAATTCGCGCCCTTCGCAAATCGCAACTGGTTCCAATCATCGCAGAAATTGGTAACCGTACACCTAATTTGAGCATCGGCAACCAGCCATATACGCATGACAGGCGCAAATCCAACCACGGCGGGGCCCCATACCTCCCACACAAGCAAGCATAGCAAACAAGGAATCCGGAACACCAAAAAGCTTTCTCGGATTAAAAAAAAAAAACCTTACTTGGTGACGGGTGTCATGGAGTTGTTGGTCGCGAGCAGCGCCTTCGCCCTGGCCGGCGATCCGAAGGCGACGCCGCTCCGGCCCCGCTTCCCCTGGGGCACGCCGCGCCAGGACGAGGGCGACGCCGCCGCCGCCGACGATGTGTTGGAGACGACCTTGAACTCCATCTCGCCAAGACGTCAACTACCCCACCGGCCCAACACCACAGCTACGACCTGGAGAGCGGAGCCCGGGGAGTCTGAATCGGGAGCACGCGGGGGTGGGTTGGAACTTGGAAGTCGGAACAGCGGAGAAGAAATGCAGGGGATTTATTTGTAGGCGGGGGGACAGAGAAAGGGAGAGAGAGAGGTTGGTGGCGGAGGCGGAGGAGGGCGTGAATGACAAGAATGGCGTGCGGTGAGGTGAGGCGGGGGCGGGACGGGGTGGTAGCTCGTGTCGGAGGGGGAGGAGGAGGTGGGGTCGGTCGCCGGCGACAGCTGCCGAGTTCGGTGAGGTTAAGAGCGAAGCGTCAGCAACAGCAACGCGGCAAGCTAAGCCCGGCTGTATACTGGCTTCGTATACGGTGGTATGGAGCGTGAGGCGCGCAGCGTGCTTGTTTCGTGGCGCTGCGCTTGCCAGGACGGCACCGGTTGTTGGCTGCCGCCGTGCTTCTGCCTCGCCATAGTGGTTGGCAATGCTGCCTTTTCAAGTTAAGGTGAATCTACTGATCAAGACGCAAAAAACTCTACCCGCGATAGATAAAGTCATAAGAATTTTTTCTATACATACTATTACAAAGTCCGCTTATTTTAAATATGTCATCGCAAAGTCGATATTATTATAGATGGCACTAGTTTTGCAAATATCTATCACAAATATCATTCTCATCCTTTTTTTTGAGTTTTTTTTTGTGTTGTACGCGAATCGATCGAATACGTCTAACACAAAAAAAAATACAGCCTCCGACACATGCGGCCCACTTGTCACCCTCTCCCCTTCTTCTTCTTCCTTCTTCCTCCTTCCTCCCACCTTCAAAATGAGGCAAGGCAAGATGCAGATGCGTGTCGGCTACACCATGCTAGACTTCACCAAGTTCATGCGCGTCACCTATGGCCTCCCCCACGACCTCGCCGACGCCGCAGGCCGGCAGCCCCAGCTGCGGGTGATTGCGCGGGCGCACATGCGGCTGTTCATGAACGCCAACGAGCTAGTGCGTGGTGCGGAGAAGGCCTGGTTCGAGGTGGTGGTGTCGGAGGGGGAGCACGAGCTGTCGCGGAGCTGGCGAACAACTGCGACGCCATGGTCGGCATCCACGGCGTTGGGCTAACAAACATGGTGTTCCTGTCGGCGAGGGGCGTGGTGATCCAGGTGGTGCCGTTAGGCGGGCTGGAGTTCGTCGCCGGCTACTTTCGAGGACCGTCCAGGGACATGGGGCTGAGGTACCTCGAGTACCGCATCTCGCCGGAGGAGAACACGCTGGTGGACCAGTACTCGCGCGATCACCCATCTTCACCGACCCTGACAGCGTCAAGCTCAAGGGCTGAAGAAGGAGGAAGGAGGAGGAAGAAGGAGGGGAGAGGGTGATGAGTGGGCCCCACGTGTCAAAGGTCGTATTTCTTTTGTATTTGGCGTATTTGGCTCGCATAAAACACAAAAATAAAAAAACCCCGAGAATTGCATCTGTGATACATACTTGCAAAACTAGTGTCATCTATAATAATATCGACTTTGCGATGGCATATCCGAAATAAATGAACTTTGTAATGGCATGTATGAAAAAAATCCAAGTCATAAAGATAATATTGTCTTTTCTAATTTTATTTTGATGTGTGTTACTTTTTGTTGTAGTTGATATGAAGTTGTGTTTCTTATCTTATTTTTATTATTTTTATTCCAAATTAATATTTTTAAAATCTTTTTTATTTAATTGCATATAATTCCATTCCACGATAATCAACCATTTAAATCTTTTTTCCTTTTTAACTAATGTGGAAATTTATGAGATTTTAGGATTAATGTGGTGGCTTCATTGGACTAATTTTGATGAGAATTTATGCTATTAATGTGGTGGCCCTATTTACCTCTGCTATATATAATGGGTAGATAAGGTAGAATGGTAGATGAGTACATATAAATAAGGGACTGACTTCTCATCATGCGACTGAGACTTATTTAGCTCTCATTCAATTTTTTGAGCCGTTCATCAAACATCTCCATAGAGCACAAAAAAGATCCAACGAATATCCACGTACGTGAGAAAATTGACTGAGAGATAAATAAGTCTCAGTCGCCTGATCACTAGCAAGGGTGTATAAATAATAGAGTAAATTGCATTGTAGGTACATAAACTTGTTCCAAGGTTTCGCTCAGGTCAATAACTTTTAAAACGGACATTTCAACGCCTAAACTTGTGTTCTTCTTCACTGCAGGTCGAAAATCGGTTTTCCCATACCGCCTCAGCACACAGATGGTAGTTTTTTTTCTTTAAAAATTCACTTCCTCTATCCTCTTTCTTCTCCCCACTCCCTTTTCTTCTCCCTCCTTCCCTTTTACCCATTTCTTTCCATTCTCATCTCATGTGTGCACTGAGGTGGCATGGAAAAACCGATTTTAGACCTGTGATGAAAGAGAAGCACAAGTTTAGACACCGAAATGTTCAATTTTAAAAAATCACGGACTCAAAAGAAACAACGAAATAAGTTTACTACTTGTCGTACAATTTACTCTAGATAATATATGTTTCATTCAATAGTTTCTTACTTTCCTAATATAAGAGCACCCGAACCGGCCTATAGATGTTTGGGTAGTCGATGAGAATCTGGCTAATCGATCGTAATCCACCTCAACGACTTGGCCGGATTTGGATGGTTCCCATGTGAAAGATCCCAGTTGCATGCATCGTAAAAAAAAAAAAAAGTTTGCACACGTGTGATCTGCGGATCTGTCCATGATTAAGGCCTTGTTCTTTTCAGTGTATCGTTGCATTGGCGTATTACTGTAGCAAATTTTAGAGCTCTCGAAAAGAGCTTTAAAGATTATAAAAAAATAATTTAAAAATAGTTTTAGGATCTTTGGAAGGAGTATTATAAGCCATGAAAACACTGTTACAAATTATGACAACATATGAGCTGTATAAAAATAACAAAATTTATTACAGTAATACGCAACGATACAATACGCTGAAAAGAACCAGACCTAAACCTTCAACAAAATAATATTGTTATGTGTGAAGCGGTCAAAGCTAGCATCGTCGTCATAGACTCATAGTGGTCATGCAGATGCAGAACAGAACGTACTACGTCTGAAGTCTGAACGTGTACGATAGTTTGACCAATACACAGACCCGTCGTTCCACACACGCGTCCAAGGCCAAATATATGTAGGCCTACCTGGTTAATTATTCGCAGTTTCGCATAGTATCCAGAGAGGTGAATAATAATACGAGTGCGGTACGTTCAAACTTACGAAAGTTTGCTTTTTAATTACCACGCCGAGGCATTGACCTTAATGATCTATAAAACAGATGGAGATACTCCGCGTTGTGCCAACTAGTACCGAGTAGACAATTACCAGCAGAAGAATTGATGTCTCACTAATTTTAGATTTTTTTTTTTACCAACTCACCTATCATAGAAAACTGTCTCAACTAGCTATTTGAATTATGAGGACCACAATGATGGCTCTCAAGGGGAAAAAAACGGTGAATGATGGCTTTTCAGAAGAAAAGGACGGTGGAGTCAGCCATAGCACCCCGGCCTCCTCACCTTACAAGTAGGATTCAGTCTTTTAGGTTAGCATTTGTTTTTGGCATCATATCTAATGCTAAAATGTAGTGATAACTTCAAATTAAAGCTACCACCGTCGGATCTAACAAGTATGGCTGAGATCAAGAAGGATGAAAACCTCCATTCTTAAGAAAACACCTCCCCTCAAACTCGCGCCTTCTTTCCTTGTATGGCTTCGCTCACTAGGGTTAGTTCTCCGTCACCGCCTTTCTTCCCATGCCGGCACTAGGCATTGCCAGTCGACGACCATGTCCCCAGTACTGAAATGTTGATACCCCTTACAGGACCACCTCAACCCGTCATCACCCTCCTCCACAGGTCGTCGTCAACCTTGTGCTCGCCGTTGCCCTCCTCCACAGACTTGCCGTGATGGTGATGGTGTACAACCACTTTCCACCTCACTTAATATGCCTGATTTGGTCCAGGACTATGGGCTATGCTGTCAGCTGTGCAGGACCATTGGCACACCCATCCCTGTCCGTCAGATCCTCATTTGTGTATAAATCTGATAAAAGTTTTTTAAAAATATGATAATTCTGTAATTTGCTTCAGGTTTATTATATTTTCATATTTTGTTCTTAATTTTTTATTCAAAAAGTGTTCTAATTTGTAAAATGATAAAAAAAAACATTCACAAAAATATGAAAATAATATATGTTGAATCTAGTACAGATTAGAGAATTATCATTTTTTTTAGTTTAGCATTTGTTTATGGCAACATATTAGATAATATATGTTGAACTCTACTGGGCCCAGTGGCAGCGAGCCTTAAGGAGAAAAGTGGGAGGGTGCATCTCTTTCGACGGCTAAGCATGAAATGGTTCCCCGCCCTTGTCTAGTGATTAAAACGAAAAGGATGAGGCTGTTAGCGGCGCTGGCGCTCGCTCACGAGGTCATGAGTTTGAGTTTAAGCCCACACCCACGCCTCACCTTTTTTATATTTTAGCTATCTTGACGGCTAGGTTATAGCCCTCGAGAGATACCCTGCCCTGCATGCTCCTGTTCAAAATTTTTCAGGGTGCGTAGGAGGGTGATTTTAGAGTAGCTCATGGAGTTGCTACGTTGTTAGACCGGCCGCTGGAGCCAGTAAGGCTCTCAGCAGTTATTCAAAGGCCATCGAGAAAACTAGGGACACCTGATGGATTATGCTCGATAGTCAAGAGTTTTTGTCCACTCGACCGTAGGTTCGTAGCTGTTGAGACAGGGTCACAGTCTAAATTTGAGTTGTTCTGTGTAGTGGCAATGACCCGCCATGGGTGGACAAGTCATTTTTCTCATACTATTATTATGCCAATGGCTTGGCTAGGTGGACAATCTAAATAAATGGTCCTATTATAAATTTATGAGATAACATGTTCCCACTAAAATTATCTATAGGTATATTATAGGCAAAATTCAATTATGGCTACAGTATAAATATGAGGGACACTCCTTTAGAAACCTAGATCAAATTGAGATAGTAAAAAGTTACTCTCGCATGTTCTGTTCTCATTGTATCCATGCTCTCGTTTTGTGTAACCATATGTTACGATCAATGATTGACGACATCTCGATATTTCATTATATTACAACGGCTCCAACTCAAAATGTGGGTTTCTTTAAAAAAAAACTTTTTGACTAATGGTCTGGCTCATTGGACAATGGACCCGAATGGCTTGTTTCAAGATATGAATTTTCTGACGTCGTTTTGAGCTGATGGTATGGTTTGACGAGTGTGGTCTACCACAAAATTAATTTATTTTAAATTTAATTTTATGAGTCAAACATAAACTCAAATACAAGTTCGTAGGTTTCATTCTCTTCGTCTTATATAATTAAATTTAATTTATCTAACTTATTTTTGATTTTATAGGTTTAAAGTCAAAAATAAGTTAGATAAATCAAAATTATATGAGGGAAGTCTATCGGTCCCAAAATGCTATCATGCTCTTCATTTTGTTTATGTTATTCGATTATCTTTTAATGATTTGATTTTTGACACCATTTCCTAAGAAACCTTCTCTTCATCTTATATAATTTAATTTAATTTATCTAACTTATTTTTGATTTTATAGGTTTAAAGCCAAAAATAGGTTAGATAAATCAAAACTAGATGAGGGAAGTATATCGGTCCCAAAATGCTATCATGCTCTTCATTTTGTTTATGTTATTCGATTCTCTTTTAATGATTTGATTTTTGACACCATTTCCTAAGAAACCTCGAAGGCAGAAGCTCAAATTCAGATAACGATTATCAGCTTCGGCTTTTCGGTGTACATCACGGATTAGTCAAACGGGCCGACGCGCGTTGGGTTCGATATGGTGTCAATGCCTTTTTCACTAGCTACAATAAACAATTTTGAAAAAATGATTAGCTAGAGGTAACATTTCTTCGAAATTTCGAGACGGCAGCTGTAGCCTGTAGGTGAAGGTGTAGGAGACAGGAAGGAGGACTGTCCGGGCGGTCGTGCCGACTCGTGCGAAGGCAGAGAACCCGCCACGTTTTTGGTCTCCATATCCAGTTTTTGGTCTCCATATCCGCAGGCACGGACGAAGTTTGTCGAGTTTTCCACGGCAGCAGCAACTCAGCAAGTCTCAAGGAATCTTTCGCCCAAAAAAAGTTATTCCCAAGAGATCTTAAAAAACGATACACTATTTCTTCCAAAATAATACAGCTTCGTGCCATCTCATTTTTTCTTGCTAGACCGCCTTCTTTCTCCTCTGCGACCACCGCCGTGCCTGGTTTAGGTTTGGGTTCAGGGTTCCTGTGTCCGGTGGGTTTGAAGAGATAACGGTAAGGCAGCGACCCGAAAGTGGGGATATATCGTGTGGTGCGCTGATGTCGTGGGTCTAGGCAAAGGTAGCTAGATGATGAAGGTAGACGAATCTATAGTTTCCCCTAAGTTTAGAGTTGACAAGGCCGACGAGATGGTAAGAAAGAGGCTGACGGCACTGCAAGGACACGGGCACACGGCTGGCCATGGGTAGTTACTGACATGTAGGTCCGGGCTCACATGTCAGTGACCCAACTGTAGAAGGCAGTAACTACAGAGGATCTGGTTGCGGTAATAGTAAGGCCGTGAGGGAGACGCGGAGCAATCTAGAAAAGGAGGACGGAGCGGTGGTGGTGGCAGAGGAGGCGCAACAGCGGAGGCTGGGCTGTCGGAGAAGAGAAAGGAGCTATACGGTTTCTTGGTCCAAAACGGCATGGCGTTCCGGGGCACCTCTCTTTCACGAAGCAGCAAGTGTGTGCCCTCCACGATAGAAGAATTTCAAGCTCAAAAGGCTGTACATGAAGCTTTCGTTTATTCCACGCACTCCAGGCAAAACTGCCAATGCGATTGATTGCGTACAAATGCTCACCAGAATTCAGAGGGAGCAGGGTTACATAAGAAGGGCCGGTAAAAATAGAACAGTAAAAAGCTATAGAATGCAAATCCACAAGGTAAGGATCTTCTTTGCATTCACTGGCATTAGAACACCATGCACTTTAATCGCGTGAAAGTTGCAAGTAGTAGCAACAAGCAAGCAAGGCTATTAGTCCAAAAATTAGCAAGCAAGGGCCATGGATTGGGTACTGTATAGATGTGACCCCCACTCTGTGAGATCGGATAGATATGTAGCTTGCCTCTTTGGAGATAGTACCGTGGATTCTTTCAAGCCCGTGTTGGTTCAGTCTTCATTGACATTTGCTCACAGTAACTACTTCAGATAGTATTGCCGTCTTAATGATTTCAGATCTCAGTTTGTGGTGGTCCATCAGAAATGGCATAGCAACTCTTGCTACTGGACAGTTTGTAGTTTGCAGTATACGAGACACACCACATACTCAGTTGTTTGCATTGCCACCATCGTCATTTTCATCTCCAGAAGCTTCGTAACGTGGCTGGTCGTACTTCTCACGGAGCTGTTTGATTGGAATGAAGTCTCCGGCTGTGTCCTCGCCAAAAAATAGAAACTCAATGTACGGGTGATCGAATCTTCCCTGTTATAAAACAGAACATGATTCATTCAGTTCGGACAAAAAGAGAAAACAACAAAGTCAATGAGGAACTCAAACTCACCTTCTCTGATTCTTCAGCCTCTGAAAGATTTTCTTCTGCGACTGAAATTATAAAGCAGCAACCACATCTCAAAATGGCATAATGACCAAAAAAAAGTACAGATGGATTTGACTAAAAATATAGCCCAGTATCTTATTTTCTCATGCCATTGAAAACATAAAATTTATGTTCATTTAACTTTCACATCTTAGAAATGGTTCCTATCAATGTTCTACAAGAACAGTCAAATTAGTACACATTTGCTGCACCTTCATTCAGGCCGCAAAAGTGATGTATAGTAAACAGAGTAGAGAAGCTGCTGAATTCTATTACACGGGGTAGGAGCAAGATAAAATACTGTGAACTGTTTGAGATGATTTCATGGAAGTACAACAGCGTGACATCTACATATTTGTGGAAAATTTCCAAATAACAGCACAGCTATATTACAAAAAGCACATTGTTTATTGATATCCCAATACCACAAAAAAGGACGTGTTGTTTTATCTTAAAAAAACTAATTCAAAGGCCTCACAAACCCTTATGTGAAATGAACAAAAGGAGAGTAATACCATATGCAACAAGGAGTTCTGGATCAACATATACATCGACCAGGACCTGGAAGATTCAGGCAGTTAATCGCAAAATATCCTTATCAGCACCTCAAAAGACTAGGAACACAGTAAATTAAACTGCAAACATATAGTCATGCAGATTAAAATCTCCTAAGCAAAGTGATCTTAAAAGGAAGATGTGACTCCAAAGAGAAACGGTGAATTTTCACACTAACAAAATCTTCTAATGAAGGACATGATTATTACTATTTACTAAAGCCCAGAAAAGAAAATAATGATGAATAACAACAATTCAAATCCATAAGAGAAAGGCATTTTGTGAGACTGGCAAAGGAAAATGCGGATAAGGATAGTTTGATACTGCTAAACTGAATTATCTTCAGTGATAGCTAACTAAATCACAATAGAGGAATAATTTACGTCAAGAACATTCATGCAGAGGGTCTTCAGTACTTAAGTTTAGTTTATAAACAGGGGGCCGTTCAGCTGTTCAACCGTTCAGATCAGCTCAAAAGAACAGGGCTTTAGTTTATAAACTAATCAGTCTGCAAAAAATAAGTTTAGGTTTTGGGGGAAATGTTACAATACACCCATACTTCAGAACCTCCCCTCTCTGGACTCCTTAAAGTTTATGACATGGGCTCCAAATTTTTTATACAATACTGTTACTTTGGTCTCAAAACTTACAATCTCTTGGCTTTGATACCATACTAAAATTTATGCACTGACCAATCCATAAAAAAGCTTAGCTGTTGGTGGAATGTCAGGATTATGCACTTACCCTTGCATGCAATGATGCACTGTTACTCAATTACTGTCATTCTGCCTATTTAGTGACACTGTAGCTCAATGCAAACTTGACAAAATCAGCACTAAAATATATCTTGCAGATGCAACAAGAAAAGGGATCTGAGATTTTTTGGTGAACTGGACACTGAGGAACAATACAATGTGTAATCAGTATTTACTTGATAAAAAGGTTGATTTGGCCCTTTAGACAACTTTTCCACATTTGCTGTCTCCATCCATGATTTGGATTCACAACACACAGGATCCATGCCACATATCACAGCTCTATATCCTTCAGCAAGAAGATGCAAATTAAAAGAAACTACATTATGGCCACTGGAGTAAATATTGAACATCAAGTGCTGACCCACAAAAAAAATTAAGCTCAATGACAAATAAGGGAACACAGCCCTGAACAATAGTATTAGGAACATATAAATGTGCCCTTAAAAGATAGGGGCATACTGAGAATCTTGAACACAAAAAAAGCAATACATGGAATAATTGGCTATCCTTTTTGTGTGCCATAATTTTGAAAAAAAAAATGTTATACTTAATCATCGAGCTTGTGCATAGCTTCACAGTACAATATGAACAATATCAGATGGCACAAAAGTACTCACCATGTACCTTGTGACGTATTTTCTGCCCTAGTCGAAATGCATATTTCACATTTTGGTATGCAAGGGCTTTAGCAGAGACTGCCAGAGACTCAGCCTACATGACATTTAAAATTAACAAATTATTGCACCTAATCATGACATGATTTGGTGCACCTCTGTTATGGTATACCTCAAGTTTAGCGATTTCATCACGCAGCTCAGCCGCCAAAGCATAGTTTTCGCTGTCAACAGCTTTCTGCAAGTCTGCACTGCAACAAAAGGATAAGGCTAAGCTATCTTCCAAACAAAATGACTTTGGAGCTGCCTAAAACTTTTTTTTCACTAATCAGATTTTAGTTAAGATATAGCCTATAGGTTGAATAAGCAAATGGAGTGCTGAAGTATATTCATTCTATAGGGAAATTTACATGTGAAAGAGTTTTTTTCAATCTTCAAATTGTGGAGAAACTAGAAGTAGTAGCATACCGCACACGCAAAAGGTTTATAGCTTTGTCCTGAGCTTCAGTCTTTGATGAGCCTCTTTTAGCTTCACGTTGCCTAATTATCTCTGTTTCGATCTACAAAACAAGATTTTTCTTACAAAGCTCTCGTCCTATAAATTCAGTTCTCTTGGAAGTGAAAGAAATTACGATACCTCAGTGAGCTTTTCCCTCAATTGCTTTGCCACATCAAACTGCTCTATGTTCAACGCATACTGGTAAGAACAAAACAAATTAATAATGAGGGTAGAGTTGCATAGGTAAATATCAAACATCTGCATATATAAATGGCCACAATGGTACAACTAAGGCAGATTCCACTAGCAAATTACACTCTAGACAAGATTGGCATAGCATATAAATAACACAAACATCATCAGTTGGGCATGGTTACCAACATTTACTTCAAAAGATTGTGGTAAAGAAGCAAATACTCACCTGTATCCGGGTCTGTAAATCCAGCTGGAAGTAAAAGATCAAGATGTCTTCGTTCGCAGCCTCACTGCGCTCCAGCCTCGCATTACTGCTACTACGGCCATCTCCTCCAAACAGCCACCTCGCTTTAGTCCGCAAAGCAGCATCCATTCTTCTGCCGCTGGTCCTCGCGCACAGAGACTTCTCCACGCACCGGCCCCATGGGCATGCTCCACCAAGGCTCACCGAATGGATTCTGCGAGACGACCTCAGGTCACTCCTAGCGACACAGGCTGGCCTCCTGCAATTCCGAGCGTGGGGCAAGGCAACTGAGCCGCACACTGAGATGCCCTCCATCCGCGTAGGCCCGAGAATCGGCACCGGCTCAATCACCACAACTGGGGCAGCCTATCCGGCGATTCAGGCCGCACTGGAACAGGGAGAATCGATCGGGGGGCTAGGGCGCGGAACCCGCCGTCTGGGACACGGGACGCTGACCAAGAATCGAGAGAGGAGGATGCCCAGACGAGGCCGCCGGAGGCGACGCCTTGGGAGAGATGAGGCGGCGCGGGTGGAGGCGTCGAGAGCATACGAGGCCGCGGGCTCGCGGCGCCGTGGAGTGGTGTGGGAACAGAACGACTTGTGCTCCTGGCTGCCTGCTGCCATGGAGGTGGTGGCATGGTATGGTGGTTGTGTGGATAAATCGAGCTGCGGAAACGGACGGGAAGCAGCGGACCACGCAGCCCAACTCTCCTCGCCTATACGGCTATACGCGGCTCTCATGGATGGATGTGAGGATGTGAAATTGACGATACCAAACGACCTTAGAGCATGGCCAGCAGGTTCTCTATACCGTTCCCTAAAACACTATTGCGGACAGTCTCAGCCTCTATACCCATCTAGCAGGGTCTCTATCTCAGTCTCTAAATTTAGGGACTCTCCCAGAGTCCCTATATTTAGAGACTCTCCCAGAGTCCCTATATTTAGAGACTCTCCAGAGAATCTCTATATCTTTTCTGGAATAGAGACTCTGCTGGAGATGATGAAAATATAGGGAACGAATAGTGATTTAGAGAAGGGATATAGAGAACGAAATATAGAGAACCTGCTGTCGATGCTCTTATGATTTTTTTTTAAAAAAATGGCTGAAAAAAATCTGGATGAAATTTATTGATAGGAGCGAGACACAGCAACAACTGCTGCTGTGGCTGCTGCTGCAACACAAAGACGATGGCTTAAAATGACTCCCAGGATCGAATGCTATCTTTGGCCTATCTTTCAAACCTTTTCAACGCATCCACCAGAAAGAACAGATCGGTGCTTGAAGCAATGACCATCCGTTGTTGGATCTCTGACCTCAGTCGCCACTTCACTCCGCACCTCATTCCTGAGCTCATCTCATTTCTTCGCCAGCTCGGTCAAGTGCAGCTTCACCCGGCCAACTCGGATCTTTTTCCCTGGCGCTTTGCTTCCGACGGTACCTTCACTGTTAAGTCGGCTTACCGGCTCCAGTTCACAGGCCGCGTACCAAGACCTGACCTGCGGCTTGTCTGGAAACTCTGGGCACCCTCCAAATACAAGTTCTTCCTCTGGCTGCTCTTGCTCAAACGGGTCATGACTACGGACGCCCTTCTTCATCGTCACCTGCCCAACGATTATTTTTGCCCCCTGTGCAGGCGCAACTTGGAAACGCCTGAGCACCTTTTTTTGCTGTGTGACTACAGTTCTTTCGTTTGGAACCGTCTAGCCTCTCAGCTCAGAGTTTCGCGCCTTGAGCCGTCGGGTTGGACCCACTCCAACTGCCTAGTCGACTGGTGGAGATATGACGTCCTAAGGGAGGACGCCCTCCCGCGAAGCCCTTTCCATCACCGTCGCCACTATTTGGCACATCTGGCTTGAGCGGAACAACCGCATCTTCCGCTTCATTGATAGGTCGCCGTCGATCTTCTTTTCCCAAATGTTAGATGACCTGCGCCTTTGGGTGGCAGCAGGTGCCCCCTTTGTAATTACTTAATTGCTGTTTTTTACGACCCTTGGGGGGAGGGGTCGTTATTGTTCTCCCCCCAAACCTGTAACTCTCTCCTTGATTAATACATAAAGGCAACCCTTTTGCCTTTCCTCAAAAAAAAAAAGATTCTGATTTTTTTGTGTTCAATCCAGAATTAAATTGCCAAATTGATCCCTTAACTATGTCCGCTGAACCACTTTGATCCCTAAACCTCAATACCGGATTTGTGAGACCTCTCATGTAACAAAACTAGATCAAATTAGTTATTTGACCAGGTCAATGAGCGGTTTAAATTTTTTTTTTTTTTGCTTATGTGACATCCATATAGGATTTTTGCTAACTTGCCCCATGGCATCCATCTCATTGCATTATCTCTCACTTTCTCTCTCAGCCCACAACGATCTGACTCCCCTCAAGACCAACACTGGTCTTGGCCCCAGGTCCCCATCATGGCCCAACTAGGTCCCCAACAACGATCCAACTCCCTAGAGACCAACACCTGGTCTTTTGCCCATGTCACCATCATGGCCCAACTGGGTCCCATCATGGCCCAACTGGAGCACAACCCAGCTCCCCTTGAGACCAACACCTGGTCTTGGACCTAGGTCCCCATCATGGCCCAACTGGAGCACAACCCAGCTCCCCTCGAGACCAACACCTGGTCTTGGGCCTAGGTCCCCATCATGGCCCAACTGGGTAATAACTTCGTATAGCATACATTATACGAAGTTATACGACACCTGGTCCTGAGCCCAGGTCCCCATCATAGATCAACTGGGTCCCCATCATGGCCCAACTAGAGCACAACCCAGCTCCCCCCGAGACCACCACCTGGTCTTGGGCCCAGGTCCTCATCATGGCCCAACTTGGTCCCCATCATGGCCCAACTGGAGCACAACCCAGCTCCCAAAATACTAGCCTGGTGTGAGAAGAGTGCCTCTACCTTACCTTCTGGGTTATCGACCAGAAGGGTGCATCCACCTTACCTTCCGGGTTAAGGACCATGGCTTTGATACCACTTGTTGGAGTCCGCTGTGATTCGGCCCATCTCATGGCCCACAACGATCCGGGCTCCCCCCGAGACCAGGTGTAGCTCCCCCAAAAGACTAGCCTGGTGGAAGAAGGGTGTCTACACCTTTTAAGTTGTGCTACTCCATCACCAATATCCGATGCGAGACTAAACCTATCAAAAGCAATCAGTTAAACCGTGCTAGATGCATAAACTGTTGTTTTGTTAGCAATGTGCTAGTAAGATGTTAGTCATGAGGATCATTCTTTTACTCGCTATACAGGGATCGCTATATAGGGAGGTGAGGGGGCCACCAGTGACTTCCGCCCTGCATGGTGGTGACCATGCTGAACCGAGCAATGGTGCCCAATACAGCGACCCTTGTGAATGGAAGTGGTCGCCGACTCGCCGATATCAGCGCCTACGGGAGTTGTCGGCTCAGCTGGGGTGGAGAGGAGGGGGAGAGAAGGAGAGGGAAGAAAAAAGACTTTTATTTTATTTGTGGGTTTTTTTTGCAAAGACAAATTTGACAATATAACTCAAAGTTGAGCTGCATCTAACAATATGCACTCTAACATATTGGTAAAGATTATATGCTCCAAAGTTGATACTGCAATCGATTGTACACCCATTTTGTCCTTTATCATATTATGTTAGATTAGATCTTTACCTTTATCTAGGATTCTCATGTATCCTACACGCACACGCGCGCGCGCACACACATATGCCCTTGGTCTATAGATCATATTCATAACAAAAAGTCAGGGACATACGATTAAAATTGAGCTATGATATAATCAGAATAATGTGTTGCACTAATTGTTAATTACACCTTAACTTTGTGGCATATAATTATTCTCTTTGATAAAAGATCATACGAGAGAGGGCAGGACAGAACTGTGCACAGATTTTTAGCCCAACCAAAAGAATGTAGACCAACGACGTGTGGGAGAGGTGGAACCTTGCCCCAAAAGAGGAGATAGGGGCGTAAGGCAGGAAACTCCGTAGTAAGGGCAAAATCTAGGTACATAGTCTGCAGAAAACCTCGTATGTCCGAGATCAAAGTACATAGTATACTTTGTTGTAGTGCCGTAACTCCATCCAACACACACTCGAGCTGACAAGAAAATCGGAAATTTCTCGTTAAAAAATGAAATGGCTAGATAACGTAACAGCAATAGAATCTATTTTTTCCTTTTTTTTAAAAGACAAAGAGTAACTAAAACCTACGTCAAAACATTTGTCACACATCAAAAAGTCATGATCACAGTAGGAATAGCCCCCTGAATTGTTATTCCTATGACAAACTCGAAGCTTATCAGCGATATTACCACATAAAAAAAATGCTTGCTATTTGAAACCGTACAGTGCTTTGTGCCAAGAAATCTATTTGGAAGAGCGTATAACCGTTCCAAGCCAATCATCCGAGTTTGTGTCCACATCCCCCTTCAAGGCTCTCAAGGAGTGTTCTGTACCAACCTGTATCGCAAATCAATTTCACAAAAAATGTATCACAAATCAATTTTTTTGTGTCACAAATGACACAAAAATGCAACGTTGTAGAGAATTTTGTTTTAAGGCATGCGGGGAGGAGATACCTTTGTAATGTACACATCAACTCCAAGCCTAGCTATTGTGGCAGCTTCCAATATTTTGGTCTCCATTCCGCCAGTGGTGTCATGGGCAGCTATTGAGGTCTCCACTGCAACCCATAGCAGACTATCTTAGGCTTACAGAAGCTACAAAAAACAGTTTAGAAGAAGTATATCTGGATCATGAATACTTTAGTTCTTAACCTAATAAAATATATTTTTGAACTCAGCAACTCACACTCCAAAGCACTGAAGAGGCAGTAATTTTCTTTTTCAAACAACAGACAAAGCAGATAATGCATTTGGTGATCATAAAAGTAGGCAGTGTGGAAGTCATCAGTAACTACTTGAATAAGGTAGAGTTTAGTCAATTTGAAAGTGCGATCAACTTGAAGTTGCTAGGATCAAATTCTGAAGCTCCATCAATTTTTCATTAAAGTAACTATACACAAGTTACATAAATCATTTGACTATCACTGTACACATGGAAGGAAGACAGCATGATACCTCCTTTCTTGTTGCCTTGTAATGCAGGTTTTACAATCGACCAGCTTCCAATGTCATCTACCTCTGTAATGGTTAATAGATCAGTTTTGATATTTATTTCCATTCATATATTTCTGTGTTTGCATGTGTTTTGTTTTCCTTTTTCTGTTTTCCCAACAGGCTATAATTATAGATATGTATCAAATTCAAATAGAAAACACTAGATGGTATGGATATACTATAGGTGAAGAATGAAACACTAACCTATCTCTCTGAGAAGCACTGCATTTGGGTCACTTGGAGGACGATCATATACTCCATGAACATCTGTCTACATATAAATTTTCAATGCTAGACTGCTATGTAACAGTACAACTAAAACAAAAAATGAATAAACCATGTAGTATGATGTAAAAAATGCAAAAAAAAAAGGAGCCCATCTAACAAGAATAAAATGAGCTTCAACTATTAAAAGAAAGAATACATCCAAGTCATGGCAAATGAGGAAGAAATACAATACCAGAAATACAACACATTTTGGACTCAGAAGCTGTGCAAGATGGCGTATAATGACATCCCCACTTAATATAGTGCAGTCCTGGTCATTTATTCCTAACATCAGTCTTAGACCTGGCGAACCTCTATACAACTATAAACAAGAATGTGGGCATAATTCGTTTTGAATACTCACCAGCAATTCATCAAGAACGGCATCTCCATGCAAAACCTGTGAGGTACATGGGCTATTAACCATTATCCTATACATTAAACTTAAGAGCAGAAAATATTCCAGCTGAAGGAAAAACAGGTAAAAGTTGTGCAATACGGTAATATTAGCATATTCCAGTAAGCCTTTTTTTGAACATTAGTTGGGCACCCGAGCCAGTCCTAGGTCTTGAACTCGGGCAGGCGGGGTCGTATAAATAGCCTCCCTACCACTAGCCTGTTTCCCTCCAGAGTCCACAATGAAAGATTTAGATTTGAATAATCCATTACTATAATTTATAAATACATGCCAGAGCTATGTTGACATCACATAAGTATTGCAAAACGGGATGCAGCTTAGCATACATACCGGTTAAACCTAGATGTAAAAAGTTCATTAATCATAGCACATATATAACCAATATACTGCATAAATATCCCAGCAACAGTTTTTTATTTTTATTTTAAATCTTTCCAGTTCCATGTGATCCACATAACTAAAATTTATTAAATTCACAGCTTAGATCAATGTGAATTCCTACAGAAATAATTATTAAATCTTTAGGTACAACTGCTTACAGGGACAAAGCCAGCATGGAGCGACTGAATGATTTGAGAAGCATTGGCTGACGCAAGCTGAAAGTGCAAACATCTCAAATAATAATCAGAAGAAATTTGGTTAACATGATTAGATCTAGAAGAACAGGGCAATGCCAAGTGCATGTTTAAAGATACACAGGAAATCCAACATCCTCTAGTTTGCTCACATTTCTTTGCCGAGTAGACCATCCACAAGCAAATGGCGACATTCCAACAGCTGGTATTCCTTCTGCAGAGGCATATACAGTTCCACAGGTCATTTACTTAACAGTTACTACCAAATCTCACCGACAAACTTACAATGAGATATTCAAAATCAACTAAAAATGGATCCATAAATGTGTTTTTAAGATCTAGGACATAAATATGCTAGACAATCCATTAAATCAACAAGATTTAAGACATGAACAGAAATGTTCTTGACCGATGCAATGCATCCTTGCATGGCACCATGTGTAATGTAAAGACAGTATGAAAAGCCAACGATGCCACATATAGATCATGATGGAGCATGCAATTGCGACAAAACAACACATGAGGAACAAATCAAAATCTTATAGTACAAAAAAGAAAAAAATTATAATTGTGAATGTAGATAGAAGACGGCCATTGGTAATAACATAATTTGTCGACCACAATAACAGGCTCCCATATTCAGGACATAGCTTATTTATGAAAAATAAAGGTTTGTTCTTCATTTTTATGTAGCATACCTCTTGCCATGGCTCTAACAATTTCTTGGTTGAGAGAAGTCACCTAAATTGTAGCATATATTTCATTAGAACACTGTTCAAGCTTGTGCATCAAAGAAGCGCTACATACATCAATAAGATATGGAAGAACAATATCTGAAAGTTACTATATCCATATGATTGGGAATAAAAAAATTGGCCTTACTGAAATTCTTGTAGCTACAAAGCCAGCCTTCACCAGTGCTGAATGAAACCCTCCTTTATGGACTCCAGATCTACTTGCTTGGAAATGACCAAAAGACCCTGATGTAGTAAATACATCAGCAGATCATCATAATCTCAAAATCTTGAATACTAATTTGTATAAAGTATGAAACCTAGCAGTCTGACTATAGTTGGCAAGTATTACATGCACCGTGGAATTGAACAATCTATTCTGATTGAATAGAAGCATAAAATCATCTTTGAAGAAGGTCCTACAGAAGTCATGGTTGCACATAGAACTGAACAATCAGTCATGCCAAATTTATGCTGAATATGTTCAAGAAGGTAACTTATGGGTTTTGTCTTGAGGACCCGATGGTAAATGGATCATTGATTCTAACTAAAACCCGACTCAATGGTTTGAGGAATGGAATGGATTGGTTCATCACTACCTCTTCCATCATAAGCATCTGGTTAGTATAAAATAAGGAGAAAATTGCAGCATTAGTCCCCAAACTTGTCCCACCTATGCACATAAATCCGTAAGTATCAAAACCGCTTATTTAGGTACCCAAACTTGCGAAACCATTGCAATCAGGTCCATAGGCTGTTTTTTAGACTATTTTGGTGACGTGTACTACCATGTCAGCGCTTACGTGGCATTTTCCTTTTTCTTTCTTAATTTTAATGTGGTACTTGTCATCTCTCCCCCTCTCTCACCTCTTTACCTCTATGTCATCTTACTGAGATGACAGGTAGATCCCACTTTAAAACTAAGAAATAAAAAAAAATTGCCATGTAGGCACTAACATGGCAGTACACGTCACCAAAACAGCATAAAAAACCAAGAAGGTAACTTATGGGTTTTGTCTTGAGGACCCGATGGTAAATGGATCATTGATTCTAACTAAAACCCGACTCAATGGTTTGAGGAATGGAATGGATTGGTTTATCACTACCTCTTCCATCATAAGCTTCTGGTTAGTATAAAATAAGGGATGCTGATGCTGTCATCCCACTGCCACCAGACTTGATGGGATATCTCATGATGAACCAACTCATGTTAAGGTGGGATGCTGTCATCCCACCATCACCAGATTTGATGGGATATCTCCTGATGAACCAACTCATCCTAGCATGACATGCTCTCCCAAACCAAACACCCCGTACATTCCTAATTCAGGCATGGCCAAGCAATCCTCGACAATGTTCAGAGTTGCTTGCTTACTCAGATTTTTCACATGGCACTGGCCGCCGGGAGATCTCAAAATAGGACACCCTTTAAAATTTGCAATTCAGGATTTGCCACCCTGCCCATTGTCATTGGATGATGCCGCAGACACTGGGACACACACTCTAAAGCATGCGATTTGAATTTTCCCGCAGCTTAGCACCAGTCCCCGCATTACATAGCATGGCGACATATTTTTCCCTTTGAACCAGATGGAGAACTCTGCTTCCAATTTCATTACAAAAAGAAACAGACCAGACTGTGTGGTCTTGTGAAGTTGTGAACAATCAAGTGGATTGTATCGCTTCGCCCACAAACCCAGCAGAACTACCCCAGTTCAGCACATTAGCAAGACGGATAGCCCGAGGCGATTCAGATTCAGAGCTATACCGGCGCCGTGGACGACAACGAAGTTGGCGTCGAGCCCCAAGCCCACCATCTCCGCGATCCCCTCCACGTCCACGGCCGGGTCGGCTGGATCGCCAGGCCTCCTGCTCCAGTCCATCCCCACAACCTTCTCCGGCGCGCCGGCATCGGACATGGCCTGCCGCAGCTGCGCGCACGCCGACCGCAGGTTTACCTCGTTGATGCTCTCCAGATCGCCTTTGTTCGTGATGGCGGCCCCGCCTGCGTCACCAGAGCCCGTCGAATCACCACCAGGGAGGCTAGCGGAACCACGGAAGAAGCACGCGAGGAAGGAAACATGGCGTCGCGGAGGGCGCGAGAGTGCACCGAGCTTAACGATGCAGCGTGCGGGGCAGGAGTTGGTGGGGTTTGGCCGCTTCTGCGCCGTCTCCGCCATGGGAGCGTCCCTCCTCGGCGCAGTCCCCAGTTTACTCGTCTCCGATGGCCGGAGGGAGGACGACTCGGGGCCTCGGGGGACGGGGAGTGAGACGGAATGGGATCCTCTAACTTACCACTCTCACCAGTTTTGTCATTAACATTTGAACCCCAGATACAAAAGACCCACATGTCAGTGAGACAGTGATCCACTGCTCTCTGCAGTAAGTTATAGGCTGTTTGGTTGCATTTTCTTGTGAGCTTGACCCGTCCGACTCAGCCAGACTGGTATGATACGGGATGTGCAGATACAGAGAAAGTGTTTGGTTAAATGTTTAGTAAGCGTATATTTTGAAATTTAATTATTTTGAAATTTATATAGCGGGTGTGGTCTAGTTTTGTTCGAAAAAAATGTGAGAAATCCATATTTATAATCGGTTCGGTAATCAGATATGCTAATAAAAAGATACAAACAAAAAAGAAAAAAAGAAAAACTTACCTGCCACGTAGCATCCCATGCATGGCTTGATATGGTGACTAACTGTGGTCCCGTGCGTAGAACACGAGGCCGTCATGCGTTGCATCTAGAGAAACAGCCATTTTCTGTGTTTCTCTAGAGCCAGGCTGCATGGAGAATCTTGCATCGATAGAGCCAGCCTCAAAACCAGATGCAGGCAACCAAACACAAGAAAAAAAAAGTAAGATTCTGCATCTGTACATGCAAATATATGTAAATGCAGCTAACCAAACAGCCTATTAGAGGATCTGGTTCGAAGTCTGTTCGGTGGTCTGCTGACAGAGACACATGAATTTTTATGCTTCCATCCATTTTCTTGTTTTCTCTCTCCTCCTAACAACCGGGACCCACTTGTCAGCCTCCACATCTTCCTCCCTATCTTCTTCCTCCTTCCTATATGTCTTTTTGCTCCTTCCATCGGTCATGGCCGCCCCAACCGCCCCTGCACTCACCGCTACCGCGTATCGCCCGCCTCACACCGCCCGTCGGGATGGCTGCACTCACTGCCGCCTCGCCGTACCTCCTCTCGCAAAGTTGTCGCCTCGTCGTGCCTCCTCTCGCAGCGCCGTTGTGCCTGCCGCCGCGCCTCGCTGTCTTGAGCGCCACACCGCCTTTTGCCGCCACTGCCGCCGGGAGAGCCACGCTCGCCACTGCATGCTCGCTGGCGAGCTTGTCAGACCGCCATCGACCGGGATGGAGAAAGAAAGGAAAGAGATGACAAGTGGGTCCTAGAAGTAAGGAGAGAGAACGGTGGGGAAAATGCAGGAAAAGGAGGAAAATGAGAGAAAATGGGTAGAAGGTCACCTGCATCAAAAAATTGCATTCCTGTGTCGTCTCGCTTCGTACCAACGGATTTAATGTCAAAATTCATCAGGCCTCAAAATTGAGTGTCATGGTACTATAACCTGGAGGGAGACGGGTGGCTTCTGCTTCATGTGCTCTTCAGGCCCATGGAATCCTAACATCGTATAGGCCCACCAAAGCCCATCCCTCACAATGCGGGACAAGAATCGTCACTCTTGTTCACCTCCACGCAGGGGTGAAAACGGGTCGGATACTATCCGACAGATATCCGATCCGAAGTGTCATTTTGCTAAAACGGATTGCCGGGGATTCGGATTTTTTGGATTCGGTTTCAGATTCGGATAGTATCCTATATTTTTATGTTGGATTCGGATTGAATATGGTATGAATGGTATACGGTGGATTCGGATCGGATTCGGATATCCGCACTTCGGATAGAATCGGATGTCCGTTTCATTTCAACGGCTGACAGCCCAACGAGGCAACAAGGCCCAGCCCAACACCATTGCAGCCTCTACACTCATCAGTCATCCCCATCCCGCCGCCCCCCACTTGCCGCCTCCCCGCCGGCGCCGCGCGGGGCGCCTCCGCCTTCCCCCGCCGGCCGCCCCGACGCCTCCCGCCGCTTCCCCGCCGGCGCCTCCGCCTCCCCTGCCGGCCGGCCAACTCCGCCCCCGCCGGAGCCCCGACGCCGCCTCCCCGCCGGCGCCTGAGACTAGAACCTAGGTGAGCCCGGTTATCCATTCCCATGGTTGCGTTGTATTGCTGCAATGAAGCTCTAGCTAGATCAATGTTGGAACTATGGAAGGGTCACATAAAAGATGGAAGGCTCATGGTCAGAGGAATTTTCAGAAGCTCATGATCATGTTTCAAGTGGTAGTGTTAGTGACAGCGGATTAGCTAGGAAAAGGTACAACAGAAAATACAAGAAAGCCATTCGAGTTCAGAATTCGTAGATGGTTCTAGCCGTCAGCCAGTTGTCGTGGGCTGATGAATTTTAAATTTGACAAGGGGTTGACCTTTAACCAAAAGTTTATAGATCATAGGACTAGGTAACCTTTGATTCTGTAATATGTATGTTATTAAATACACTATTGTAATGAATTATGTGTTACAAATATGTGTTAGTTAGATTATTCTTATCGCATGTTTTAATTGCATACAAATTATGTGCTAACCGATTTAGTATCTGGTATCTATTTTTAATCCGTCCGTAAAATAACCAATATCCGTTTTCTATCCGTCTGAAAGTAATTGTTTCCGCATCCGCATCCGAACCGATTTTTATGCTAACCGTATCCGAACCGGTATCCGATAAAAAATTTAATGATAGGATACGATATGACCTACTATCCGATCGGATCCGAACCGTTTTCATCCCTACGCGTGACCCGAGGCAAGGCGCAGGCGCTCGTTTGGTGGTCGCCGCCCTGTCCCATCCCTCGCTCTCCGCTGGCGCGGTCAGGTGGCCGACAGCGGCATGGACAGAGAGGATTTGATAAACGGTGCGGTCAGAGAAAACAGATGGGATTGACTAAGATTAAGTGAGAGTAAATGGGATTAAGAAGAGAGAATTAATTAGAATTCATTATATGACTCTCTCCCCTCAACCAGACCCGCAACATAAAAGAGGGAAACCAGGGGAGGATAAGGGGGATCGGCATATTGTTTTCCACATACGATAACGAGAACTCAAGCAGGAGTATGGCTGTTACCCGCATTGGGGGCCCGAACCTGGGTAAACCTTGCTCGTGTTTGAGTGTTCTTCCGTTTTCATTCCGAGAGATGAGGGAGTGTGAGGAACCCTAGCGTCTGCAGTTTTCTTCCAAGCATTTCCAGGAGCTCCGACGGAAGCGCGATGGCACACTACTACGGTTTCCAATAACCTTTGGTGTCTTTACTGAAATATCCATTATTGATTTTCTAGTGGTAAGTTCACTTCCAGGTAGTTGTCTGAAGCGGGCCAATTTAGTTTCTACTGATGCATTAGGGTTTATCATACAAAACAACAGAATTATTTTTGATTTGCAGTAACATTCCCGGTTGTCATTACCTGTCTACCTCTAAATTATCCAAAGTTTCTTATTTTAAAATTTTCATGTCTTTTTTGTTAGGAATTTCAATATCTAATGAATGTGATCGTTAACTAGTGTGTTTATTATTGTTGTGTTTGTATAGTTTTATTAGTTTACGGTGTATTTAGTCAATGATAGGCAAGAGAGATTTTAGGCTTGCCCCACCTACATTTACGTCCTACGTCCGCCATCCACGAAGCCCGGGCGGCCGCCAGGGGCCCCGTGTGAATCTCGCCACCGGCTCGCCGCTGGGGCCTGCGTGTGGTCGTTCGTCTTGTTGCCCCTCGTCATGTTCAGCGCCGGCTGTGAGATCTCGAGGCCGTGGTCCCTGACGTGACGACGCGCAGGTACTCTCTGGCGGTGAAGCTGTCGACGCCGAGGTCCGGACACCAACCGATCGGCGCCGCCTTCTGCTTCGCCCGGTCGCTCCTCGCCCCATCATCCCACGTCGGGCGGCCTCCTTCTTCCCTACTTCGTCGCTCCTCGGCGGTCGACGCGCCGCTGTCTCCTCCATTCGGGCATTTACCCCTAATGACTCTGATTGTCTTGCCTGCCGCCTTTCTGTGTTCACAGCTGGAAGCTGAGGAGGTCTGCAAATGAGGTTATTCAAAGCAGAGGAGTTGTTTAGGAAAGTCCTCAAGGGCCAGTCAAAGAAGAAGGCACGGCTGCTTGGGTTGGATGTGGGCAGTAAGTATGTTGGTCTGGCCATTTCTGATGTCCAAAACAGGATTGCCTTGCCTCTGAGGTGTGCGCTTCTTGTTATTGGCATTGCATTTGAACACTGATTTTAGTGACCTTAGTGTGTACATCACTTTTCTATGTAATCATGTAAACGTAAGATAATGTTTATATTCCATTCCTCTCAATGGCTTAGTCGAGTAATGAATTTACAATCGATTCCTTCACCATAAAAAAACAAAAAATGCATTACAAGCCCTGTTGGAATTGGAACCATTCAGTCACATACAAAGCACTGCAACGCATTTTACGTTATTTGGTTGTGAATTTGCTCCTTCTAAGTCAGTGTTCTAGAATTACAACAATGCCTTCATATTGAGGTTGACACAGTGGGCATCTAATATTAAGCAACGGTGGCTGCTGTGTTAGGTCTTTCTGTTCAATTGACTGTACTGTACAGAACTTCAATTTGTTAGGAAATGACTGGACCTTCAAACTTTTAGGGAAAAATACCCTTGCAATTTAGAAAATGTTGTGATGCAAGATCCAATCCACTGTATTTGCTTTGATCACTCATTTTTGTTTGCCTTCAATACTTCCATGCTTCGTAAGGCTCGTTTGAACTTTGAACTGTCATATCTGAACTACAGAGTACAGACATTCTTCTCCTCGCGCAGACATTCAATATGATCAATTAGCTCAAGATGTGCATGATTATTTAACCATTTATCGTTGTGTATTACCACGTGTATTGGTTGATTTTGTTGTATAACAAAGTGGTGGTTAACTTTGTTTGGTTCAGTCTACCCAGACAAATAACACTTGGGGCAGGGTGTGTCTAAATTTACTGGCATGCATGTTTACCTTAAATTTTACAATAATTTCCGCTACGGCTGGCACTATGTTATTTCTAGCTTATTTACTTTTGTCTTATCTACTCATTTGCTTATCTCCTAAAATTCGAGGGCTTCCCAAGGCGGCCTTGAGAGTTGGGTCCAATTCATTTGACGTGTTTTTTAGAGCTTCAAGATGTGATCTATGATTTTTTTAAAAAATTAAAGCATTTGTATTTTCAGATCGAAGATAACCAAATAAGTAGATAGGTTGTTTGTGATCAATCTTAAGGTATTAATTGAAATCTTGACATGAAAATTTCTCAATTTCTTGGGTGTTGATGACTTCTTGAATTTACAAAAATATCCGCTGGGTTCCATTGTCGTCAATACTCAATACTTTTATCTCAAGGAAGATATTATGACAGTTCAGTAACCGCTCTTTCTATTATTTGGTAGCGAGATGATCTGCATGTATTTTTTCTTCATAAATGGACTTGCCTACTGGTGGTTATTAACAAGCTCATTGAATGTCGTGTGCAGTGTCTTGGGTAGGACAAAGACAAACATCAACTTGATGGCAGACGATTTCACAACATTGGTACACGGAATATTACTGTTCCCATTTTGACAACATTTCAGTCTTGCTGATATTAAAATTTTAAAGCTGATTTGCATCCACCAAAATATCCAAATTTTAAAGCTGAGTTACATCATGCTATAA
This sequence comes from Raddia distichophylla, assembly GCA_005191435.1. Taxonomy (NCBI): domain Eukaryota; kingdom Viridiplantae; phylum Streptophyta; class Magnoliopsida; order Poales; family Poaceae; genus Raddia; species Raddia distichophylla. The sequence goes on along the minus strand of SPJY01007441.1, from coordinate 324,264 downwards.
TTCATGCTTGTGCACCGCCAACCCACCATTTTATTAAGTTTGATTTTAAATTTTTGAAATTATGCATTTGCTTCTAATCATTTGGGAAAAAATGAAATGCATGCTCAGTGGCATTAAAAAGTCAGGATTTCTGGTCTTTTTCTCATATTGGCGTCTATTCTCAATTTACTTGTCTCACTTGCCTTTCCGAAGTATTCAAGGGTCGCACTGTTTAGAAAATAATACAAAATGATTTAGCAATAGAACATCAATTATTTTACAGCACTGCAGCATTTCATGTATAGGCTTTGTTTGATGGCAGCTCTTTATGGACATTTCTATTTTGCTACTTTTTTGAGAAATTGAATAATTTAAAACCTCTTAATTTCAAGCAATAGAAAAAAGTGGCTACCTACATCACAGTGTAGCAAACACATCAACAGCAAAATATCCTTTAGTTGACTTGATGAACCAGTATTTGATATTTCTCAGTTGTTACTTGTTCCATATATTCCAATTTTTCTGGAGTTCTGGTCTCTTTTTAAATGCAATGCAAATTGAAGATGTTATCACCAACGCTATTTTTGCCTATATGAATAGGTTAAGAAGTACTCCCTTGCAGGGTTTGTTGTGGGCTATCCATTCAACTTTCAGGGTCAAGCTAGTCCAGATGTAACGTGCTCTTGTGCTAGCATAGTTAGCCCCATGTTTCCATTTATGTTTTCTAATGTTTTGTTTTCTATTGAGCAGGCATTACAAGTAAGGCTTCTTGTTGGAGAACTTTCTAAAACTGGGAAACTTGATGGTTTGAGCTACACATATTGGGACGAAAATTTTACCTCGAAGGTGATGCCCCCTTTTCTTTTATGTGTGTTCTTGCCCAAACATGAGACTACATTTGGTGCGGTATGCAGTATTCTTTTGGTCAGTGTACATTATAGTATATTCATGTTGTAAAACTGCCACTAGAATTCTTCACTTGTGACATGTTTTGCTCTTCTTATGGGCCATCTATCTTCTCATGGGCTTTGTTAGTGAAGCATTCTGATTTGTCTTGTAAAAGATTCTCCAGTGTGTAGAAGCGCTTTTAAATCCTCTCAAACTACATGATCCAGTTGAGACAAAAACAATGACTGATAAGTTTGCTGCAGTTTGCATACTCCAGGTACATACACCAAATAACTTGATAACATAAAATTTCAATTACTGATTTCATGTTTTTATTTGACGTACATAGTCATTGTGGAAGATGTGTAGTTCATTCAGCTGAAGAGCTGCTTTAATGACATTGAGAATGTTCTTTTGTGGACAGGGTTATCTAGATAACATGAACAGAGATCTCAGATCTACAGATAATTCTGAAGAATTAAATAACTCCTGAGATCCATGTGCACTGAACCACAGAACATAGGGCCACGCATCCAGATTCTAGCAGGTGCGTATGTATGATTTTAGTAGAGCATGTGGGCGTGTTTTTGCCTGCTTATATGTTCTTCAGGATTGCAGCCTTTCTTTGAAGCATTCAACAAACCAGTTCCATGTACTGTCTTATGAAGCATGCAGTTCATGGAGGCATGAAAGAAGCTCTGAGTTGGTGCGTTGCTAGGTTTCTGATAAATTTTGTAGACGCAGAGCTGAAATATTCCACTGAAAATTCATCAACTACCAGAAGCAGCTTTTATGCCTGACTGCTGACGGCAATTTTGTCCTCGGTATTATCATTCATGCATGCTTAGCAATTTTATGCTCAGCTTTCAATCTGCATTTCAAGTTGATAAGAATCATTTAATCCTGTCCGTTTGCTTAAAAAAAAACATTGGAGCTATCGAGCCAAATCGAATCCAGGGCGGTGTCAATATCCATTTATCCATAATGGCAGACCTGATTTTCAATTTTCCACGTCTCCGTAGGTCATGTCTAGGCAAATTCACCATGATGTTAACACTTAACGGGCTGCTTGCACTCACGGACGCATTCTTGTTACTTTATTCTCTTCCATCATTGGTTACTTCTACAGCATATATGCGTGCCATGTAATAAACCAGTGGCTTAGATCTTTGCTGCTGCTTGCTTGGTTGCAACAGCTGAAAATTTGATTCTGCCAAGCAAGTTAGGCCTACAAGGAATTCTGCTTAGGGAGGTAAAGCTCGGATACTTCTCTGTACAGCCGTGCAGGGTTGTGGCCTGTAGCTCTAGTTATTTTCCAATTTCCAGATAGGGGCATGACAACAAGAGTCGTGGCGATCGATAGATCTACTCGGCTGATAATAATATCCTCTCTTTTTTTTGTAAGGATATGATCGCAGTTGCCTATACACAGAACAACACAAGTTCCATTCTGCCAAGCAAGTTAGGCTCCCGACGAATTTTCCGAGGATAGTAAACACCAATTATCCCACTGTACGTTCTAGAGTGAGCCAAAACAACCAGAAGAAAAAAATGATGTATAGCAATTAAGCAGCCACCTGTCGAGTTAAATGTCATTAGCATGCACCGAGAGAAGATTTACACTGACGTAATCGAGGCTTAGCCGCTTAGGTAGAAGATCCGCAACGATGGGGTTCTTCGCGGCAGTGCCCCTGCCAGTCGCTGGCTGCACGCAAAGTCAACGGGGTTGACACTTCACAGCTGGTGATGAACACATGCGGATGCGGTAGCTTTGAACAGAAGAGGTTTGGCAGCCAAGGGAAGACAGGTCAGGGGCACATGAAGTCAGCCATTGAACCGTACGGTTCTTTCCTTACGGAGCCGTGATGTCTAATCAGGGAAGAACCGAGCCGAAGAAGAAGAAGAAGATGATGATGCTTGATGCAGATCTTATGCCGCCACATTGGAGATGGCTTGAAGATAGAGGAGACGGCTAGTTCACGGTTGTTTATTTGCGGTGCTTAGTGTCTGTGTTCTTGGCGATTTCTTAATTGGATAAGCCGCCATACATTTCAACCGAGACTTGGACGATTTGTTTGTGTTCATTTTGCTTGCGCGCAGGATTGTGGACTTTGACCAAAGATCACGAGCACGATAATCTCCTGGTCTGTTCAGTGCTCAGTTAGTCAGTTGATTATCTTTTTATGGGTAGCTAGGTCGATCTATTAATTGTCGCTAGGACAAAGCCGAACTTTAGTCAATTTCAGATAATTAAGATGATTTTCTGTCTGCTTGCCAGAGAGCAGGAGGATTCAGCAAGGATACGAATCGCAGGGACAAATTTAGCACAATGTCGTCTCTTGATCAGACCAACTGCATACCCTGTATCTATAAAAAAAAAAAGAAAAGAAAAAGAAAAGAAAAACTGCATAGCCAGTGCAACATAGGGTGTGAAATGATGTAATAATCTCTTTTTTTTTCATGCGTGACGCATCCGCTTCACCTTGACTATGCATGCAATCGAACACAGTTTTGGTTGCATCTATCTTAGCCTTGTGCACGCATGGGGAAAGTCATTCCAATGTATACGTGCGAGTATATTTACCTTCGCGGCCACACGAATTACGTCAAGATTTATACTGAGACAAACACTCTTTTCACATGCACATTTTGCAAACCCCTCTCTTTTTTATTTTCAAGCAATCAAGTTCTGCTTTCTTGCCCCACCCTCCTCTCCTCTCCAACCAAGCCGTCGGAGGTGGTGGCCATGTCGCCGTTGTGGTCCCGCCCAACGCGGGAGCTGGTTGCCGTCACTAGCGGCAGTAGATGGTGGTTATCTTGGGTGAAGAGGAGGAAAGGGTGAGAGATGGAAGAAGTAACCAATTGCTTTTTAGAAAAGTTCTAGGAACTTTTGTCACTCTAGTCCGGAATCACAAAAGCAACTGCACTTGCATATTGCATCCTTGTACGGTAAAAAATCTACCGAGGTAGTTGGGGTTCCAGCTACCCCGCAACCCTCGGATCCACGTCAAGATTCATACTTCGACTAAGACAGCCATCAAATGGTATTTTTTGCATAAAAACCCTCTCAGCTTTTGGATTTCAAGCAATCGGGTTCTTCTTCTTGCTCCTCTCTCCCTTCTCCTCTCACCTGAGCCGGCCGCCACCCGGCCTTGTTGCCGTCACCGACCACACCGGCCGGCTCGTGCCCCGCTTTTATGCTGGAGCAGTGCCTGCGTATGGTGGCCGCGCCTAGGTCATGCCACCGTGAGTGGTGGTCGGCAGTGTTTACAAAGCTGCGGTTAACCGCTCGAAAACCGCGGCTAACCGACGAACCGGTGGGGCTCGGCTAATGAAAAACTGCGGTTCGGAACCGGTCAAATTCAAATTTAGTTCAAAATTCAAAATTCGTGAAAAATTCTAAAAAAAATTCCAAAAAATAGTAAATATTATTTAATGAAGATTGGCTGGAACGGAAATTTAAAAATCGAATTTTTTATCGTTACTTCATGTAATTTATGTTTGGTATAAATGAAAAAATTGCGTAAAAATTAAAAATCGGTCGAAAACTACGGCTAGCCGAAGAAACCGGTCGGTTAGCCGAGGTAAAAATATTTGAATATAAATTCGAATTCCTTCGGTTTTCTTCCGGTTTCTTCGGCTAACCGCGGTTTTCGACCGGTTAGCCGAACCGACAGGTCTTCGGTTTTAGGCCTTGAAACGGTTACTTGAACACTCCCAGAAGTACAAGTGAATTTGCAGATCTATTCCATCATGATTAGATTTTTGGATAAATTAATTGACTATTAATTGCATGCAACTTAATACTCTCTCCTTCTAGCTTCAACTACATGGTAAACCAAAAAAACCCTAACATCCATTAATTAGTAAGCATTAGAAACATTTTCCATACATAATTTGGCCGGTCGAGCAGTATGACGTCTAGTCGAGAATCTTGTGCGGTTGACAATTAATGAACTGAGCGTAGCTGGTCCTTGGGTGATACCATGGGATACCGGATACCCGGCCTGATCCTCCAAGAGCCTCAAGGACACACTCTCGCAGGGGATGCGGCGACGAGGTTAATAGTTTCTTATACTAGTTAACACTGCTACTCATGCATCCATCTTCAATTCTCAAATCCTTCTCTTCACTCTTCCAGATTCAACGCTCCCAAACTCTTAATTTGATCACTTGATTCCGTCAGACACAACTTAATTATACTACTAACCAACAACGTTACGATTATGCTGTGTTGAGTTCCACACAGCCCAAAGGGCACATTAATTGACCCCAGATCCCAGGAACAGGTCACCGTATAGCCTGATGCTGCTTCCCTGGTCGCAACGCAGATAGGTACAACCGTACAAGTACGTACCAGCAGCACGGATCTCAAAGCATCCAAGTGATCAGCTCCTGCAACCCTGATCACCCGCTAGGCGCTAGCTATAAATACCACTCCATCTGTGTAAGATCCAAAGCATAAAGCCAGCAAGCCACACACCACTGAAGCCACGAGCTAGCTAGCTCAAAGGCCTCAGCTCCTAGCAGGCTAGCAGCAGCAGCAGCAGCTAGGTCGCTACTTAATTCTCTTCGCCTGATCTGATCTTGCATGTGATCTTAGCTAGCTACTCAGCAAGCGCAAGCTCGGCGACGATATGGCTGGTGCGTTGGGCGGCCCGGGCAGCTCTCTTCACGGGGTGACTGGGCGGGAGGCGGCGTTCGCGTTTTCGACGGAGGCGCCGTCGGCGGCGGCGGCGGCGGCGGATGGGAGCTGCAGGTTCAGCCTTCCCGTGGACTCGGAGCACAAGGCCAAGTCGGTGCGGCTGCTGTCGTTCGCGAACCCGCACATGCGCACCTTCCACCTGTCATGGATCTCCTTCTTCACGTGCTTCGTGTCGACGTTCGCGGCGGCGCCGCTGGTGCCGATCATCCGCGACAACCTGGGGCTGAGCCGGGCGGACATCGGCAACGCCGGCGTGGCGTCGGTGTCGGGCTCCATCTTCTCGCGGCTGGCGATGGGGGCGGTGTGCGACCTGCTGGGGCCGCGGTACGGGTGCGCGTTCCTGATCATGCTGGCGGCGCCGACGGTGTTCTGCATGTCGGTGGTGGAGGGGGCGGCGGGGTTCATCGCGGTGCGGTTCCTGATCGGGTTCTCGCTGGCGACGTTCGTGTCGTGCCAGTACTGGATGAGCACCATGTTCAACAGCAGGATCATCGGGCTGGTGAACGGCATGGCGGCGGGGTGGGGGAACATGGGCGGCGGCGCGACGCAGCTGATCATGCCGCTGGTGTACGACGCCATCCGCAAGTGCGGCGCCACCCCCTTCACGGCGTGGCGGCTCGCCTACTTCGTGCCCGGGGCGCTGCACGTGGTGATGGGCGTGCTGGTGCTCACGCTGGGGCAGGACCTCCCCGACGGCAACCTCAGGAGCCTGCAGAAGAAGGGCGACGTCAACAAGGACAACTTCTCCAAGGTCTTCTTCGATCACCATGAATTCATCGATCACCATGAATTCATGCATATATTCATGCATATATATATTCATGCATGCAGGTGTTCTGGTACGCGGTGACCAACTACCGGACCTGGATCTTCGTTCTGCTCTACGGCTACTGCATGGGCGTGGAGCTGACGACGGACAACGTGATCGCCGAGTACTTCTACGACCGCTTCGACCTGGACCTGCGCGTCGCCGGCACCATCGCCGCCTGCTTCGGCATGGCCAACATCGTGGCGCGCCCCGTGGGCGGCCTCCTCTCCGACCTCGGCGCGCGCTACCTGGGCATGCGCGCCCGCCTCTGGAACATCTGGATCCTCCAGACCGCCGGCGGCGCCTTCTGCCTCTGGCTCGGCCGCGCCTCCACCCTCCCCGTCTCCGTCGTCGCCATGGTGCTCTTCTCCTTCTGCGCCCAGGCCGCCTGCGGCGCCATCTTCGGCGTCATCCCCTTCGTCTCGCGCCGCTCCCTCGGCGTCATCTCCGGCATGACCGGCGCCGGCGGCAACCTCGGCGCCGGCCTCACGCAGCTCCTCTTCTTCACCTCCTCGCACTACTCCACCGGCACCGGGCTGGAGTACATGGGCATCATGATCATGGCCTGCACGCTGCCCGTCATGCTCGTCCACTTCCCCCAGTGGGGCTCCATGTTCTTCCCGCCCAACGCCGGCGCCGCCGAGGAGCACTACTACGGCTCCGAGTACACCCAAGAGGAGAAGAGCAAGGGCCTCCACAGCGCCAGCCTCAAGTTCGCCGAGAACAGCCGCTCCGAGCGCGGCAAGCGCAACGCCGTCCTCGCCGACAACGCCCCGACGCCGCCCGGCAACTCGCCGGACCACGTCTAAACGCCGATCGAGGAACGGTTTTTTATCATATGTAATCATGCATGCATGTATGCAACGCTATAAGCAATGTGAGCTATATAGACCATCGTCGATCCATGGACTAATTAATACGTAATTAATGGTTTAACGAAACAAGAATATGGTTTAATTATTGATGCCTACTGGTCTAATTGCTTGCACCGTCCCCAGCTCCGACGACCCCCTCCCCCTCCCCCTCGCTCGAGCATGGTTATTAATCGTACAAATACACGGAGTCCCGCGGTTCGATGTATAGCAAAGGCTGAGAGAGACATAAACGATGCATCAATCTTCTTCATTCGGCCTGTTAGAGACGAAATTCAAGCTCAATTCCTCGCTCAAGCTAACTATGATATCTTCGCTCGAGCCCTCACCCAAATGGCTACGGCTCTCTCACGGCTTGTTGGAGGGCGGAGGGAGGTCAACAAGACTACACCTAAAGATGAGCGGAGGAAAGGACGGTGTTGGCGTATTTCGGCTGATAGGTTTTCCGGGATCTAATCTGGTTGTTCGGCAGTGGGGGTGTGCGCAGCCGGCTCACTCCTCTCCTCTTTCTTTGGCACAAGAACTCAAGAACAGACTCTCATGTTTACCCAGATTGATCAGTCCCCCTGATCGGGCTATAGCCCTAGTCCTGCTCAGGTTTCTTGCAACGTATGAAATGGCTAGTCTCTCGAAGGTTTGGATCTCAGGATCGATTGTTCAACCACGCCCTTTACAGATGCACCCCCAGCCCTTATATACCCGGGTTGGCGTGGGTTGCAACGTGCTACACCGTGCGCATTAAATGATCCTACCACTGTAGCCTTCATTCCTCCGGTGCTCGTCCTCGCCGCCATCTCTCCTGCCCCTGCTTTGACAACGGGGCAGTTTGGATAAGACAGAGCGGCTCGCCTGTCCTGAACATTTTTCTGTCACATGATAGCAGACGTGAAACGGGATGGCTACAGAGACGCCCACAGCGTAGCTGACATCACTAGCGGGGCGGGGACAATCATATTGTCAGAGCCCCGCCCACTCCATCAAAATGGTTCTATCGCATTGAATGCTCTGGATTCGGTGTATCCCGGAGAAATCCTTAGCAAGAAAGCCTCATTGCACCTTCATCTTGTATCCCTGACAGTGGGGCCCGCGTACCCCTTGCTGCTCCTGTGCTCTCGCCCAACGCCACAGCTCGCCAAGCGCCATGTAACCCGGTCTCCCGGCGCCTGGGGCCTGATCGCCTGCCTGCGCGCCGGACGCCACGTGTCCTGAACAAACGACTTGAACTTCACTTTATCTGAAATCAGACCTTGATCTGTTTGGGCCCGATGTTTCCAAGTATAGGCGCTCCCTGATTGGACTTTGGTCCCACTTGGCAGCGGGACGGGGGCACACCCCGGTGTAGAATACACCGACAGACGGCTTGATTATCTATATGATATTGAATTTTTGGAGAGAGCACCGTCGAGTTTTCAAAAATTCCAACCAACGTCATCAAGTCATTGTCTAGATATAAGTGCCACTATTGCTATTGTGGTAGCCGCTGGTCATAGCCAGTGCAACCGTGAGTTATGCTCCTTGCTATTGTGTATCGGGGTTTAACTAACTTTTTTTGTATCGCTTTTGCTTGTAGGCAATAGTCTGTTGTTTGACGCTCTCTCGCTAATGTTTGGGCCCATGGGAGGCGCGCGTGGAGGCAGACGAATGCCATGCAATCGCTCCTTTTTGTATCTAGACACTTCTTTTAATGAACCAAGACAGTGCTTTCCTTTTCTAAAAAGAGAGATGCAACTATACAAATACTACTCTATTTGTTGCCATTTTGATTATTTTCCATCTTGGCCTTTTTTAAATGCTTTAAATTTACTTTGTCATTTTACTTTGGTATTAAGCTTTTTAATAAGCGTTTGTAATGGTCGTATGCACCCCTAGTTTGTGGCTTTGTGCAGAGGTGGAAAGTTTCTTCTACTCCCTTCAGTTACATAATACTTGACATTTTGGGTTTGTCCTAAGTCAAACTTTTATAACTTTATCTATAAATTTTTTTAAACTATTTGGATTTTATACATAAAACCATACATATAAATTTGTGTTGAAAAATATTTTCACAATATCATATTTTTATGAATTTTGTAGATTAATTTCATTAGTAATGGATGGTCAAAATTGTATTTTGAAGAACATGTCAATGTCCAAAACGACAAGTATTATGAAACTGCAGGAAGTATTATCTAAAAAAATATGTAGTTTAATTAGTTAATATTACATATAGATGTTTCGGGCGTTTTTCCCTTTTTCAATGGCTTATGCGCAACGCGAAACTCGGCGGCCACGGGTGAGAATTAAATAATACGCGAGCGTGCCAGTGTATATAAATACACAAAAGAAATAATAAATACGGGAAATCAGATATTTTATTAATGGAATAAAATACAGTCTCCCGATACATTTGCGCTTCATAGCCTGTAGATAGGAACATCTAACATAGGATTGCAAGTTCGCTGTTCCCGGGGCCTCGGGAGGCCTCCCGGTTAATTACATCTGCAAGATAAATCTCACAGAACACCTCCGATTAAGCTGTGTTATCGTCGCCATCAGTCTTCGCCTGCAATTACTATGCATGCAGAGAAAATAGATAATAAATAAAATAAGTGGCGCCGGCAGCAACCATGGTCGTATGTGGCCATGCGCCGAAGATAGCGAAGTCGTTGTATGATGAACCTCGCCCGCCTGTGTCGTCCGGCCTCATCAGTCTCGAACGGCACAACTGGGATATGTATATAACCTGAAATCAAAACATGCATAGATATGCTAGGCTTGACCAACTGGGCGATAACACAGCTTCGTCGGGTCGGATAATTCTGCAAAATAAATCTGCAAGATATATTGACATGTATTTATCAGCGACCTGTAATAGATCACAATGGATATGGTATTTTGATATTTTATGTAACTTCGGGGCATTTTAAGATTTATAGCTCCCGTTTGGCACATCATGGAAATGTAGCAATGATCATGAAAGGGGCTAAATTCAGATCTTAAAGCACCCTCGTTCATGTTTAAAGTATTCGAGACATTGAATCTTAAAGCAAGCACGCTGAAAACATAAGAACCATGGGGCTAAAATAGATTTCAGCACCCTTGTCAAATAAAAGGGAATCCAGGTACTAAATCGCAAAAGGCTCAGTCCCTTCCCATCTTCCCTGCACAACTCATCCCCACCGTGCTCCTCCCAACCTGCAGCCATACAATACAGAGAGGGGAGAAGGAGGCCGACCGGGCGGCGCTGGCCATGGGGTGTGCCGGTCAAGGGCGGCGCCGGCTAGGGCAGCGGCCAGCAATGGGGCGCTGGCCATGGGGCGACGGCATTTGGGGCGCGTCGGCGAGGACGGCGGCCTAGAGGCGACGACCGGCGGCACGTGAGGGCGACGCTCGGCCATGGGGTACGGCGGCGGCGCGCGGCCATGGGGGCGCGTCAGTCAGAGGCGGCGCTCGGCGCTGAGCAGCAGCCAAGAGCAACAGCGACAGATTCTCTGTCCATCCCTACATTGCAGAAGATATAGGCATGGCAAAGCTATCCACCTGCAATCTCATTCTCCATCTCTTTGATTCGGCTCTTGCTTTGCAAATGGTTTCTGTGATTTGCCTGCTCGCGACCTGCAGAAGAGATGTAGGGCTGGCCGAAAGGGTCTTTGTGATTTGCTCGCTTGCAACCTGCAGAGAGAAAAAGAGATAGCCGAATGTCTCCCTTGGTCGCTCACTTGCAACCTGCAGAGAGAAAAGACCTCGCAGAAAAAAAAAAAAAAAAAGCCCTCCCCTCCGTAGACGAGGAAGAGACTTATATAGGCTCACACTTAGCACGAATATAGGATCGGCCAGGAATTAGTTGGTCACGCGTAGAGAGGAAAAAGAATCGGCTGTTGTATGTCGGTTAGTACGGATAAGCACGCTAATTATCTTTTAAACATGTGCTTTAAAAAAAACACCGCAAATTCCTGATAATTATCTTCCGATTAATTATTAAATAATGCGATAAACAAATTATCAACATTAGAGAGAAATTAACGTGAAATTTACGTCAAACAATAGACCTTTAAAAACATATGCAAGTTAATACCGAAAGTAGCTCAAAATTATTACCGTTTTATTTTATCTATGTTTTTCTTCCAATGTGCATCGAACATCTTCAGTGATTTGTGGGTTGGCACAATCAAACATAAGGCTTTTACCATCCTTGTAGAGGTACCGCTAGGTACCAGGTTCCGAGAGGTATCATTGCATATCTAGCCATTGATTTAGTAGAGATACGATTGGAAATAAAATTTTGCCCTCCTCTCTCTCCTCTCTTCTCTTTCCTCCATCGTTGCCTCGATGGTGGTCATAGGAATGACGGCGCAATGGTTGCCGACGGCAACATGCACGGGTGGCCGCGGCAGTGGCTGGGACGAGATGGTGGCGGCAACAGGTCGGGACGGGGTTGCACTGGCAAAACTTGCACACGGGTGTAAGTTGGCGTGCGCGGGTGGCGAGCATGTAGGGGCGGCGGGCGCGGGCCGTTGGTGACGGTGGGGCATGACGGGCTTGCACGAGTGGCGGCTGCTGCCAACGATGGGCACACATGGACGGTGCGTGAAGGTGGTGCCCAGCTTGATGCAAGTGCAACGCAGTCATGTCCCAGAATTCTGCGAGTGGGTAAAGCCAAAAAGTCGCCTGTGAGCCAGCTCCTCCGACCCCGAGCCTCACCCAGCGGAAACCCTAGCCGCCGCCGCGGCGGCGGCGCTGCCCTGCTCGGCCATATCCGGCCACCGCCGCCGCCTCCGGCGGCGGCGGCGGCGCCGCCGCCCGGCCGCCGGCGGGCCTCCCGGCGCTCCCCTTCCCATCGGCGCCATCTCCACAGGGGTGGAGGAGTGAGGTGGGTTTTTCCCCTTTTGGTTTCTTCTTCGTGCTTCCTGGTGGCGGCCGGCGGCCGGTGGCCGGCGTTGAGGTTGGCGCGGCGGTCGGCCGAGGGTGCGGTGTCTCCCCTCCATCTCCCCCCTCGGCCAGGTGACGGCGGCTACGATCCGGCTGCGGGGGCGCTCCGGCGGCGGCTGCGTAGCTCGGCCGTGCTTGGTCGCCGTCCGGGGAACCGCGGCGTGAGGCGGCGGCCGTGGGGCAAGTGGGCGGCGGAGATCCGGGACCCGCAGAAGGCGGCGCGGGTGTGGCTCGGCACGTTCGCCACCGCCGAGGACGCCGCCGCGCTCCGCTTCCGTGGCTGCCGCGCCAGGCTCAACTTCCCCCAGGACGCAGCCGCCGCCGCCGCGTCCTCCGCGCCGGCGTCGCTGCTCGCACCCGCACCCCGGAGGGGCCGCCATGGACGACGACCTGGAGTTCTCCAAGTTCCTCGAGGGGACCGAGCCGTGCGCCTTGTTGGCCCGGTTCCTGGGCGGCGACGGGAACGGCCTCTTCCGGGGCTCGTGGAGCATCGGGACGTCGACGTCGTCATTCGGCTCCGGCGCGTGTGCCGCTGGGGTTTGCGCCACCGCCGTCCTCCCTCTCCGGCCTTCTTCGTGGGCCGCCCTTGTGCTCTCCGGTGCCCTGTGGTGTCCAGATCTGGCGAGCTTCTGCCAGATCTGGGGCCTCCACTTGCCGGTCTTATTTCGTGTAGGCCTGTCGGCCGTCGTCGTGCCCCGTCTCGCCGCTTTCCTTCTCACAGGATGCAAGATCGTTCCATCCCGTGTCCCGTTTCGCCCGCCGTGCGTCGTCCCTCGCTGGACGTGCGGCTTCCCTTCTTTGTTCCCGCCTTCGCGCGCCGTGGTGGAGCTTGTCGCTGGTCTCCCTCTTCCTTCTTCACCTCCTCCTGGGCCCGTCTCGGGTGACCGCCTAGGGGGGCCGCTCCATTGGAGGCCGGATCTACAGGCAGGAGGCCTGGATCTGGCGTTGTTGGCTGGAGCGGTCGAAGCGGGTGTGCTCCAGGTTAGTGGGTCCGGTGGCCTCTTAGCTCGGCGAAGCTCGGCACCGGCTTCTTCTCCTTCTTCCCCTTCCCCTGAGCCCGCCTCGGTGGAGGCCGCTTGGGGGGTCCACTTCGGTAGCGGTCGGAGTGGGCGGAGCAAGTGGGCTCCAGGGACGTGTGTCCAGCGGCTCCTCGGCTTCTCCCGTGGTTGTGTGGTGGGCCGTCGCTCGTCTTCCGGTGGTGCGGCGACCCCTGTCTCTAGCCTGGTCCCATCCTCGCCTCCTTGCCCTCCCCTCCCTGCGAGGTGTTTGGTGGCGTAGGTTGGCGCTTTTTGGGTTAGTGGCGGGGTTCGGCTTGTGCCGTTTGGGTGGCGCGGCGTCCGGCTTCCGTCGCTTCTCGTGCGCAGGCCACCAGGCGTGGTGGCCCCTCTCCGGCGACATTGGCTAGCGACTTTGATCAGGCGGCGTGCCTGTTCTCTGCCTCTTGGCTCGGTCCCGTCCCCGCCGTCGAGACCCTCCCTTTCTCCGAGGTGTCGGGTGGCGAGGGCGGCATCTTCCGCGTCGAGTGGCGGCGTTCGTGCTCGCTCTCTGGCTCTGTGTCTTCGGCCGGCGGCTCGGTTCTTCTGTTGCTTTCGACCTTCGGCGACCCATGTCTTGTGCGCTAGTAGGACAGGTCCTGGGCGAAAGCCCGGCCTTTTCGGGCTGGTGTTGGCGTCACCTTTGGTGTCGTTCCCTCGTTGGAGGCATCACCTTTCGGACCTTCCCTACTATGGGTGAAAACCCTTTCGGTTTTGCGACGGCGGCAGGTTCTCTGCATCGCTACCTTGTTGGAGGCGTCGTGGTCGCCGTCTTGCACTTTGGTTTTTCGCTGGGTCTTCTTTTTCTGGAGTCGCTCGTCGCTGTGTGAGTGTTGGTGGTGTTTCCCCTTCTCCCTCCCTTGTATCTCTCTCTTGTTCGGCCTTTGGCCTTAGTGGTAGCAGTGGGGCTGCATTCCTTCTTTGTGCTTTGTAGGCGGTGTTCCCGGCAGTGGCCGGAGGTGTGTCTGGCTTTGGCCAGGGTTGCAGCGGAGCGCTGTGGTTGTACCCCGTGTTTGCACGGGTTTTTATTTTATTTTCTCCTGCTATTTAATGAATTAGGACGGCAGTTCTCCTGCCCCTCTTTCAAAAAAAAAAGTGCAACGCAGTGGGTACGACGGGGTAGCAGCTAGCGGCAGACCGTGATAGGCTAACACTGACGTGAGCAAGCACAGGTGGAGGACGACATGATACATGGTGTGATGTGCAGGGAGCGGCCAACACGGGGCAGTGGTCGGCGGCGTGCATGTCAGTGAGCAGTGCCAGTAAGCAGGGCCGACTCTATTGTTTCGAGGGCCTTGGGGCGATCAGAAGACTTTGGACCCCCTTCAACTTTGAACCGCCGGACGTAATATCCTTTTTCATTTTTAACATAATAACTGAGAAAGCAAACAGTAGTAGTAACATACTAACATGTACATAATTCTTGACAAATAATGTCGATACTACAAACTAAAAGAGCAAATTAATAAAAGGAAACTAGTATGATTAACTCAAATAAGAACCAAACTTCAATGACTCCACCGATAATAATGTTTCAGCGATACAAAAATAAACTCCTTTGAGCATCTCTTGATGCAAAATCATTAAGGACAATATCAAGATCAATGTTATCTAATACATACTTCTCCATACAGCACATAGCCAAGCCATTCAATCTTTCCTGTAACATAGTTGACCTCAAACAATTTTTCAGTAGTTTCAATTTTGAGAAAACAGGTACAGTTAAGAGGATCCGATAGGCAATAGAGACATTTGGATAGCAATCTACAGATGTAACGAACTGAAGAATCTCAGGCACTGACATTAAATCATATGGCAAAGTTACTTGTAATACTTTCAGTTTAGAAAACCTGACGTTTCGCCTTCAGCCTTCACACCGCACACGCAACAGGATTGCAGCCCGCCGCCCTGGTGGACTTCGAATCCGCAGTGCCGGCCTTCCTGTATACCTGGTCGTGGGCCCCCTCCGACATGGGCCCTAGGCGGTCACCCCTCCCGCCTAGGCCCAGAGCCGGCCCTGCCAGTAAGGTGAGAAAGAGAGGAGGGAGGGACATGAAAAAAATCTCAAATATACCTTTACAATTGTGGTTTTACGAGGCACTAGAAAAAATTAGAAGTGTTGTACTAATAGGTACCATCTTATCGTCATCGGATGTATCGTGATTGCCGGCTCTGATATAGAAGATAAAAAAGGTATCAACGGTACTAAAGATAATAGGAAAAAGTGCCGATTTGGTCTTCCAACTATACCCGTCGGACCACTTTGGTCCCTGAACACAATACCGGACTTGTTAGGTCCTTGAACTCTCAAAACCGGACTTAGCTAGTCATTTGACCGGTAAAAAGGTGGTTTTAAGGTTTTCACTGACGCTGATGTGGCAGATTTCTTCTGTGTGGACGCCATTTGGGACTGCCACATCGTTACCACATGGCTGTTGCATCAGTAAAAGTATGTCAAATCTGCCACGTAAGCTGCCACTCCGTCTAAAACCACCGTTTTGACCGGTCAAAGGATTAGCCAAGTCCGGTTTTAAGAGTTCAAGGACCTGACAAATCCGGTATTGCTGTTCAAGGTTCAAAGTGGCCCGACGGGTATATAGTACTGAGGGACCAAATCGACACTTTTAAATCGCTCATCAAACATATATGCAAACATACATACTTATCAATTGCTGTCGCTCTCGCTTACTCAGCTTTGATCGTGTACGTACGGTTCATGAACGTCACCCTCCTTGACTTTGCTAACCTAATCCTATATATATTAATATACCCTTTGCGTTCTTTTCTCCATCGTTGTTTCTTTTAGTTGATGATATTCATAGTGCCGATTAAGCTCAAACAGGAGCCAAGTAGCACATCTGATCTATAAATTAGCATATACTGTCCCATCTAAAGTTGACATTGGATCGGGCAATCTCCAAGTGCACATTTCATCCGATTATCTTGCTCAGTTATATATTGCAGTATTGTAGCTGGTGATAAGGCATTTGCTGGGGTTCGATCAGCTCCAGCAAGTACCATGAGCTGTACATTAGGTTTGTTTAATACACTTCCAAGAACTTTGGGCTACCACCAACACAACTTGCTAGCCAACTGAAATTAATTGTTCTTAATTTGAGCTTCTTAGTCGACAACCGTATGTACGTACATGATCGATTACATCACTATGAAAAGAAAAGGTATTTTTGTCTTTGTCATAGAGTACATCACAGTAAAAAGAAAAGGTATTTTGTCTTTGCCATAGCAACTTATTTCTTCCATTTTTTTGAAGCTATCTCCCCTGTGACAATATCAGAGGTGATTCTAACTTATTTAGAAAATGAAAATCTTGTACCAGCCTTAGAGCATCCCCAGCAGGGCCTTCAAATTTCCCTCTATCGCTACAGTAACTGCTACAGTAATCGCTACAGTGCAAATTCCCTCTCACATGCATCAAATTCCCTCCTGCTGCATTTGAAAAATTTTGAAATAGAGGTGCATTTGGGGGTTGAGATGGGGATGCTCTTAATTTATATCAATTATTAAGACGGCTCCTTACAGCCATACGAACGGCCATATTTTTCGAATGGAACATTGGATTGACAAACGATTTTTACCTTTATATTTTTTATATTTTTACGAACAAAATAAGATCATATTTAATATTAAAAGTATTTTTAATGTAAAACTAAATAGCAATGAAAGTGTGCCATAATATATATGGAAAATAAGTATAATCCAATTACTTGTGTCATATTAAATTATTAAGCTAGGAAAAAATAATTGAGTATGATACGTGGAAAAAACAATAATGTCAATAAAAGTTTATGACAATATATATGAAAAATAACTATAATGGACTAGCTTATTCATAATAAATCTGTAAGTTACTATGACTTAGATAGTTAGATTATAGTTATTCTTCATATACACCATCGTAAACTTCATTGTGAATTGACATCACAGTTTTTTTATGATAATGAAAAATCTTTTTTTGTCTCTCTCAACCCGTGTGTTTGTACAACTAATAACCATCCTCGAGCGAGGGGGAGGGGAAGGGGGGTTGTCGGAGTTGGGAACGGTGCAACAACTTAGATAAGACAATGAGCAAGGGACGAATCATGCACACGGCGTAATAACTTCGTATAGCATACATTATACGAAGTTATACGAGTTGACGTCGCCCTTCTTCTGCAGGCTCCTGAGGTTGCCGTCGGGGAGGTCCTGCCCCAGCGTGAGCACCAGCACGCCCATCACCACGTGCAGCGCCCCGGGCACGAAGTAGGCGAGCCGCCACGCCGTGAAGGGGGTGGCGCCGCACTTGCGGATGGCGTCGTACACCAGCGGCATGATCAGCTGCGTCGCGCCGCCGCCCATGTTCCCCCACCCCGCCGCCATGCCGTTCACCAGCCCGATGATCCTGCTGTTGAACATGGTGCTCATCCAGTACTGGCACGACACGAACGTCGCCAGCGAGAACCCGATCAGGAACCGCACCGCGATGAACCCCGCCGCCCCCTCCACCACCGACATGCAGAACACCGTCGGCGCCGCCAGCATGATCAGGAACGCGCACCCGTACCGCGGCCCCAGCAGGTCGCACACCGCCCCCATCGCCAGCCGCGAGAAGATGGACCCCGACACCGACGCCACGCCGGCGTTGCCGATGTCCGCCCGGCTCAGCCCCAGGTTGTCGCGGATGATCGGCACCAGCGGCGCCGCCGCGAACGTCGACACGAAGCACGTGAAGAAGGAGATCCATGACAGGTGGAAGGTGCGCATGTGCGGGTTCGCGAACGACAGCAGCCGCACCGACTTGGCCTTGTGCTCCGAGTCCACGGGAAGGCTGAACCTGCAGCTCCCATCCGCCGCCGCCGCCGCCGCCGACGGCGCCTCCGTCGAAAACGCGAACGCCGCCTCCCGCCCAGTCACCCCGTGAAGAGAGCTGCCCGGGCCGCCCAACGCACCAGCCATCGCTGAGTAGCTAGCTGCGATCACATGCAAGATCAGATCAGGCGAAGAGAAGTAGCGGCCTAGCTGCTGCTGCTGCTGCTGCTGCTAGGAGCTTGGGCCTTTGAGCTAGCTCGTGGCTTCAGTGGTGTGTGGCTTAATACTGGCTTTATGCTTCGGATCTTACACCACACCGGTGTAGAATTTATAGCCGTGCCAGGGAATTGACATTTCGACCGGCTTGATCACCCTGGTGCGCTAGGGTTAGCACTCAGCCCGATTATAATCGGGCTGCAGGGCACGCATGGCACCGGCACAGGCCGTGGTCGACGCGCGCCAAGTCTAGGTTTTGTGTGATTAACTGGCTCCATTATTGGAGGTGACGGAATCATGGCAGGATTAAAGAAGGGAGGAGGCTGGAAGAGGAAAGGAGGAGGAGTAAAGAAATGGATTCCTCGGCGCCGCATCTCTGGAGCTGGAGGTGGAGGTGGCTCCATCCCGTGGGATCAGCCAAGGATCGGAATCTGCTGTCTCCGTTGACCCTGCATGCCCAGAATCGAGCTGAATGCGCCCAGGCCCACGGCCCTATTCGCTTCTGAACTCGCTCGTTTCGATAAATGTCCCCTCAATTTTGTTCTGAATCTAAGTTTTTTGGTTAGTTATTACGGATGGTTTTTAAACTCCAATTTATATTTATAATTTAGTTGTTTATCTATCATCGATAAAAACATCAAACCCCGGTCCTGTCAGAGAGATGCTCCAAAAATGAAGAACTAACGGCTTCTCACGTGTGCATGTAATTTCATGTATATGTGAAGTTATTTTTTTAAAAAAAAAACAAGAACGACAGTACACCATCGAAGGTGTTTGTTTCTAACGTGGAATTTGATTTCTAAACCAATATAAATGTTTCTATGTGAAATTGATTATGCCTTTTGGGATATGACATGCCCCTAAGGCCCTAACCCGCTATGTTTGGTTAATTTAGAATTAGATTGGGTGGATAAATTTATCAGTCTTAGACCATGTTTTTTGTCTGACAACTAATTTAATTAATCTATAGCCATTAGACCTGAGATAATTGATAGTTACTAAAAGCTATCAAGAATGATAAAACAGCTCTAAAACTAAATGTTTGGTAAGACAATGAGCAAGGGACGAATCATGCACACGGTCCCGATTCTGACTTGCATAGTCGCATTGCATCTCCTCCTGCATTTCAACAGCCGTCCTCTAAGATCTGCATCCGAATGCATTGCCTGACTTTGCAAACCACATCGACGCTGACACTGAACAATTAGGGGACAAATGACCTCTTGTGGTCTCCATCCAGAGCATTCACCACAACAAGTCTTTGCTGCCTTGCACAGCTTATACATACTGACGCTCCATGCATCTGCAATTAAAAAATCATGACTGGTTTACAGCATGAAGATTTCAACGATTGATGCGTGTGTCGCGTCGTCGGCATGAGCATGACATGGATTATAGTTTTGTCCCTGGGAAGCGTCAAGATGTAGCCAGCATAAGTACACATCGGAAAAACGGTGTGTACATGATCAATTATTTTACAGAAATGTCGAATACCGTCCAAACGAAGAAATTTTTTTATGAATTTTATGAGTATTCCATATGTGTTTTTAATGAAAGTTCACACGATGTTTTATTAATGTTCCATGTGATGTTTCATGTGAAGCATCAATACTGTTGGAATGATACACTATCGACTAGCAACTTTCTTTCTTTCTGAAAACCATAACCTTTCGTGTCTTCCATAAGTTATCTCAGCCTTTGTTTACAATTCTTTCACTCTTTTTCAACGTTTCGTTCTCCAAGTGCTGCTCAAATAGGAGTATAAAACACTCCTATATAGACGGTAACGATGTAATTAAATCCGTCCCCTTGAACTTATCAGGGTTGTCAAGCTATTAATTGGTATGATAAGCTATGATTGAGATTGTTAACTTCATTGCATGATTGCTTGTGAGCCATGCTTTCCTTGCATTTTCGGTTCATCCAAAAATAACAAGTTGGCATGTTTGTTACAATATTTCTTTAGAGCTTTGACTCGGGGGAAATAATATTCATCTAGCTACCATACAATTTGGGTGTGCAAGGACGTCAACTCACCATTTAGTTTCTGGCTGCACCAAGTCCGAATTCCACTCGCGTGAAGAGCGACAGGAGGTGTAATTTGTTAGGTATATGTATATACCATCAAACAAGTTCAGTGGGGCTAATTAAGTAATTAGCCAAAGTTTTAGTGTGTATACACGAAACAGTGGTCAAAGCATGACTACGAGGCTATAATTGTAGTGACTAAGTTTTAGGAGAGCAACATTAGGGCATTTTGAAAGGGTGGTTTGGCTTTTCCAGGGAGTGAAGGATGTGTTCCCATAGTTGTTTTCTATATTCTTCATCAGAACAGGACACTCCAAGTTCCAACCACAGCCAGCGAACAATTAAATTGTTTTTTTTTTTCCTGGCGCGGAATCCTACATTCCTACTTATGAGAATATCTGTAACGTAGAATATTGATTATGTTGTAAATAACAAAGGAGTCTGTCAACCAATTTTTACATCCAAAACTAAAAGAATTCTGATTAAAACCACAAGGCAAGCAATAGCCGCTTTTCCTGGCAATTTTTAAATTATGGAACTTACAAAACGGAAATACATCTCATTATTAAGACCGCCTACTCATTTCATTTCATTGCTTCTTTGACAAGAGAACGCCTTCTCTAGTAGCACTATCTACCACACAACAAGACACTAGAGTTGCCCTTTACAGTGATAAAATACTAACATACAAGAAGAATACTCCTACCCTCATTTTCTCATGTCCATAACCAGTACAAGGCCCACATAGTGAAAATGATGACGTGCATGAAGATGAATTGGGTGCCAAAATGAAGCGAACCTGCGCCAAAATAAGCAACAGGTAGGTTAATCAAGGATGCTAGAGAATGTACACCACAAATTCCCTTCACAAATGGCTTGGCCGCCTTTTGCCGCTATCGGTCCTCGATCTCTTGGCAGGCTTGGCCCAGTGGATGTCTCCAATGCCCGGAGACGAGCTCCCCACACGGTCCGATTGCTGCACAGAATGTGTGCCCCATCCAGCTGAATGCATGGACTGCTGGGATGGGTGTGGATCTCTTTGGAATGGCGTCCTGGCAACTCTGGGAGAGGGCACTAGACCCAAACGCCCAGTATTGGTTGGAGAAAGTGGTCCTCGGCCTGAACTGGATGGAGACCCAATGCTGGCCCTTGGCCGATCCTGTCTCTTCTTCTTGACAATGACCAGATCACTAGGGTGCTTCAACAGCCCTGCACTATCTGGGAGTTGGTCCCTGCTACCTGGTCCAGAATGCCTGGAATCCCTATCAGATTTAGAGTGGCCCCGGCTAGGAACCTCGCCTGCTGACACATGCTGATTATGTTTGCTACTGCCAGAACCATGCTGCTCTGCTTCACTGGTGCTCGGACGGCGTTTATGACCAGTAGAGTGCTTTGTTGATGGGGCAGATGCGCTACTTGCACCACCTCCAGGATTTGAAAATGACATTGCATTCTTGGCTTCTCTGAAGTCTGAGTCTGGGAAGGCAATCTTCATTATATTGAAAAATAAGGTATGAAGCGTCTCGGCTTCTACTCGGACCTGCATTTAAATGGAGCAAATTAAGCCTCTAGTAGTTAAATACAGAAATAATTCTAGAATTCTCATTAGCTGCCTTTAATGTAAGGTGGCTTTTCAAAACTGATTCCAGTCAACTGTTCACAGATATACTGACAACTGGCAACAGTACGGAACAAAAAGACCATAATATCTTCTCCACGATCTACATAGATAAATAGGGCACGAACACCTCCATTCCCATTGCTTGCCCCCATGAAAAGTTTAACTTAAAAATGCATTGTAATTTAATAACCATTTGTGGCACAGCATGTGCCAACAAGAAGAACTCAAGCTTCCAACAGTGACCCTTTAACTCTCCTTGTTTGATGATTATTTGCTCTTTGCATCGAGTATAACTCTCTTTGTTTGATGACTATTTGCTCTTTAGATTGAGTAAAATAAACTATAAACTCTAAACCCATCATATCCATGTAAAAGATTCAGTTAATGTTTATATATAAAAAAATTCAGTACACTCATTAAGTATCATAGCCAACATGTATCAAGTTCATGGTTAGCTCTTAATCAGTGGTGACTGTGTTTGCCATTTTGCCTTAACACAAAACACTGGCACACCGTACATTTCAAAATACTATAAACAGATATGAGCTCTTCTACAGCGGTCTATGTTACCCTGTAATGTTAAGAGGTCCTGGGCCGTTAGATCAAATATATCTATGTATTCATCCATATGCAGGGTGTGTAAAAAACCAATACAAATAGACAAAGATGAAGCTGTGTTTAATGATATAAGATTACCTCATGCCTATAGCTGAAATGCTGGACCACACTTTTCAACATCTGTTGCATGTCTGCTATGAATTCGTTTACACTACCATACTCAAATCCATCAACTCGCTGTTCAATTTTTTGTAGGTCAAGAGTGCTGCCAGCCAGACCTTTGAATGAGGAACTTTCATTCCTTCGCCACCAAGAAGATATATTGGGTATCATTTGATGACCCTCTTTATCAATCCTCCTCCAAAGCTTGCTTATGACATTCTTGCACTGCAGGTATTGAGGTTGCAAAGTTATAACCATGCGTCCAAACCATAAAGAGTTCTTTAAATAACTAACAAGCTTAACAACATGGACCAAAGCATATACCAAAAGGAAGCAATGAGAATCCAAACACAGAATTAAGCTTCAGTGATAAATGACTTATCCACAAACTACAACAGTAATGCTAACCTCTTGTTTTCCAAAGATCAGAGGTAGCTAAAACAGTTGATCAAGATCCTTTAAAGAAGAGGCAGTAGGTAGTTTTAAAAGAGCAAACCATCTTAAGAATACAAAGTATCCCTACCTTTCTTTGCATACTGTCAGACATCTTTGTGCCGCTGAAATCTGGACCAACAGAATCAGCACCCTTGTTGCTCCAGTTTTCCTTAGTGTGTTCAGCAGATCCCTCACCAGACAACTGAGTTACTTTCCCTGACCTAGAAGCAGGGGAGACCTTTCTAGATGGCATGTTCCGCTTCTGTCTTACTATTGGATGAACTATGTCTTGCCTGGAAGCAGGATCAGCAAAAGTATGGGCATCTTGCTCAGACTTAAGCTGTGAATCATAATCACCATCTCCTTGAAACACAAGAGGAATACCACGTTGGGGAAAGTTCCCATCTCCACAAGATCTATCTTCTTGTTTTTCTGCATTAGGTCTTGGACGAATACGGATACTCCGCTTGCGTTTAATTTTTGGTTGCAGCACCTGTTCATCCTCAACATCATCTCGTTCATGGTTCCAGCTTCCTGATTGCTGCAAATCCATATGCGAGTCCCCTGATAATGCAATCTCTCCTTCCTCTAGATCATCTGGCTGTAAATCATAAGTGAAAAGAAATATTGTACAGTTAACCCAAGCATGGACAAATTTAAAAGAGAGAGAAGAGATAAGTAAAATGCCTCAGACATACAGTTCTCTTTGACAAAGTGCTTGGGCGGGCATCTAAAGCGGACAGAGACCGCAACTTCTTTGAAGATGAGGAAGGTGCGGGTGGTGGTAACCTCCGGCTTCCAGATGAAGATCCTGTTGAGCCAGCTTCCTCAGACCTATGAGTGTTTCTGCTCCCCATCCCATGGGCAAAATCGTACCCATCATCATTGGCAGGATCTTCCTCTGATTGATCCTTGTTATCAGGTTCTAAATCATCGTTGTCCTCTTCATCTTCGAACTCTCCTATTTCTCCTTCAGGCAGAGAGGAGGTATTCCTCTCTTCAGAATCTTCATCAGACTCTTCATCCTCCTCTTCATCATCAATCTCCCTGTAGATGGAATATTTACCAGACCCCTTCGGCCGACCCCTTCTTTTCTCAAGTTTGTCACTAGTATCAAGAGCAATGCCACCAGATGGCATATTTCTCGAAGGCTTTTTGGATAAGCTTGCCACAACAGCATCAAGCTCCAAAGAATTAGCACGGAGCCACTTTGGAACCTGATTATGTTTCATCATATCACCTGTCCAATCAAATTCTTCATCCATCTGATCAAAAAGCTCTACTTCATCCTCAGTTCGAGCAATCATACGGTTAACTTGCTGCAGTGAAGGAACGTCATGAACAGTTTCTTGATACCTCTCTTCATCATGCAGGAGCGTCTCCAAAGTCATACGCCTTTCCTCATGGGTCGTTCGTTGATCAAAACGACCAGCATTAATGACTTCATCAGCCATATCAATTTTGTACTGTTGGATATTGTTGCGAATGAGACTTTCAATTGAGCCCACGTATCTGTCCTTCCCAGCAAGATCATCCTCCAAATCCCCACTTCCTCCATTCCTCAACTCATCCTCTTTATGATAACTCGAGATGTTATCAACAACAGCCTCCATGTAAATAACCTTCACATCCCTTGTCTGTCCTATACGATGAGCCCTGGCAACTGCTTGCTCTTCATTTTGTGGATTCGGATCAGGGTCATAAATAACAACAGTGTCTGCACTCTGAAGATTCAGACCTCTGCCAGCAGCACGAATACTAAGCAAGAATATAAAACAGTCAGAACCAGGCCTGTTGAAGTCAACAATTGCTGATTCGCGGTCTTCCAAGCTAGTTGTCCCATCAATTCGCCTATAAACAAGTTGCCTCCATTGCAAATAGTCCTCTAGGATGTCAAGAAGTTTTGTCATAGTGCTAAAGAGGAGTACACGGTGACCTGACCTATGGAGCTTAATTAGAATCCTATCAAGATTCCACAATTTTCCACAAGATCTGATAATAAAATCTTTCCCATAGTAATTCATAAAAGGGTATGACAGCAAAGGATGGTTGCAAACTTTCCTCAACTCCATGCATTTGTTATTGAGATTTTTATATGTCTTGACCTGGTACATTGGATTCCTTTGAACACGCGCTTTCTCATCTTCAGGATCAACCCTAATGGTGCCAGTCGATTTGATCCAATCATATATAGCGCCTTGAATGGCAGACATTCTGCATCTCAAGACAATGGACTCCTGCAAATGACATGCTAATTTAATAGTGCCACAAACTTGCAGAACAAAGTTATCAAAAAGTAAGCCTAAATTCTACGAATCAGCATCAAACATATGATTGACAAGGGGAAAAGTATGGCACCTTTCGAGGAAGTGAGCCCTCAACATCCTCGACACGCCTACGTAGCATAAAAGGTTCCAAGATTTGATGCAGCCTGTGAATAATGATCACTTTCTTCTCAGTCTCCAGCCAGTCATCTTCTTCTTCGCTATGTGTAGGACCATCCTTCTGAAAAGGCTTTGAGAACCAATCTTGAAACGCCTTGCGATTGTCAAATACTTCTGGCAACAACAAATTCAGGAGGGACCAGAGCTCCTTGAGGTCATTCTGAAATAATCACAACAGAAACATCAAACAACAGCCTAAAACGCCAGAAAATAAACAAGTGCAGTGCAGATGTGGTGAAATAGCTATACGGGCATATAATTGAAAGGAATTCCCATGAACCCAGGAAAGAAAAGGTTCCATCAATTTATCACGATGTACAACTATACCGGAATTAGTTGACTAATCAACAAATGTTTATTAAATTTTACCTGTAGAGGAGTGCCAGTGAGAAGAAGACGTCGCTGGCAACGATAACGATCAAGATCACGTGCCAAGACTGCTCTGTCCTTCATACGTTGGGCCTCATCAATTATAATGTATTTCCAATCAATTCTTGAAAGCTTAGCACGGTCAAACATGACAAATTCATATGTTGTTACAAGAACATTAAATTTCACAGCTAACACCTCCTGCAAGATGAAACCAAAGAAAGTTCAGGAAAAAAAATCTACAAGGGATACAGGATTCGCAGAATAACACATATATTTGCTACCAAATATGCTTATCCATAAAAATTTTAAAAAGGATCAAGTTTTGTTGAGAAACAAAAAGGGGTATATTGATCATAGCGCCAAAACCACGTCCAACTTACTTGAGAGAACAGCTTTTGCCTTTGATCCTTTGCACCAACATAAAAGATGCATGATGCTGATGGCAACCAGTGTAACAGTTCACTCTGGACAAAAAATGGAAATAATGTAAAAAATTATATTCCTAAACAAATGTTTGTATCACAAAATATATATTTAAAAATTATTTGCTCAAAGTACAACATGAAAGGAAAATAGGACCTTCCAATTAACCAGGACAGCATTTGGCACTATTATGAGATGTGGTCCATAGTTCCCTTTAAACTCCATCAAATATGCGATCAATGCCATAACCTGTTTAAAGAAAATGGTGCAACGATGAAAAGCCATTCCAAACAGCATGACATTGAAAGAACAGAGGGGAGCGATCGTCAGCAAAGTAAATTATTGTGAAATAATGAAGTTAAGAAGGTGAGCCAGAATAAAGAAGGCACACCTGTACAGTCTTGCCAAGACCCATCTCATCAGCCAAAATACCATTCAGCTTATTATTGTATAGAGAAAGCATCCACTGAAGGCCCACCTGGATAACAAGCAAACCAAACAGTAAGAACCTTTGCGATAGACTAGCAGGCTATAAGTATAGTGCCGTTCCGCACAAACAGTAAATTAAAAGTACATGCCATACCAGCTGGTAGTCCCTTAAAGTTCCTGCTCGCAACAGTGAGGGTTGCCTTGTTACTCTCTCATTCACAGCATGAGCAAGAGTATAGTACCTAAAAGAATATAACAAAAGAAAGCTTATTGAGGTTGAAAAATAGATTTTTGAAGACTTCATTGATCTGCACAAACCGTACCCAAATGGCCAAATGTCAATTAGAAATAATTACTGGCTCCAAATTAGAGAAAAAATTTATAGGATATTTACTCAGGAGTCAGCAACATATATATAAATTAATTTACAGTGAGTGGAGAACAAAGACATTATTAAGAGGCACATTCTCAATAGTCAATTACTTACTTGTTAACACTCGTGTTCTCCCTTGGTGCGTTCATCTCAGAGAACGTGTTCCTTATCATAACCTCCTGACCAGCACACTGCGCAGCAGCCTTCACTTCTTCTTCAGAAAGACCCTGTTAAATAAGCAGCATGCTCTATTATTTACAGGACTAACTAATGACAGGAGCCTTGGAGAAAGCAGCACACAATTATGTTGTGGCCAATGTGCCATCGTCCATGGTGCATGGGGGTATTAATTTTTTTAAAACACAGCAAATAAATACTAGTACTAGTATTAATACACAGACAGTAGACTGGCTAATACCATTTTCCCTCTAATTTATAATTGATGGATGGAAAAATAAATGCTATGATATCTCTCATACTGCATGCCAATTTGATTTAGTGCCCAGTTTTTTGTCATCAAACTATTATTTGGTTAGCAAGAAATATTGTATAAAATTGTGGATTTGTCCAGTATAGTTTTGTTATCTGTCTTCTGGTTACTTGGAAAAAATTCTAATAGCCCGTTGGTCCATAAAGCACCTGTGGATGAAGAGCACAAACAAAGTATGCTAGTTGTGACTTGTGATTGGCAGGCATAGGGATATGGCTAGATTAAAAAAAAATGCTCATTGGACAGGTAGCCATTGAGCATGTTTCACCACCTCCATGCTATCACAGTAGTATGTGCCTGATTTCCTCCGTAGTTCCAACCCCTATGCTAGAATTTCTGTCTCAGCAACTATAACACAAAAATAATTTGTGACAGATGAAAGATTTAGTGTTGCTAAATTACTATCTACATAGTTTCACCAGCAGAAGGGGAAAAAAGGATCAAATATAGATGGGTAAAAACAAATTTCATTATTCAAAGTGAATCACGGTACCTGTGCTCGTGCAGCCGCTGCAGCAGCATTTGCTGCATCTTCTACCTGTTGCTGATTCTTGGTTGCAGTTATTTTCCCTCCAAGCTTATAAAGGTACTCTTCAGTCTGGGTCAAGAATGAAGATAGAACATTGTATCTTTGGGCTGCATCACCAGGGACACTAGTTTGCTGTTCCAACAATATTTGTCGATATCTTTCCACATCATTGTTTTTTAATGCCTCCATTCTTTTGTTGCGGTCATCGTCCTTTTTCTTTGAGAATTCCCTCAGCATCCTTTCATGGTACTTGGCCACCCCCCGGTTACGAGTTATCCGTGCATCACGAATGGCCCAATGTGCCTCCAAAAGCTTCTTACGCCACTGGAAAATGGATTTCAACTGCTTCTCTCTTGAGGCTTTCTGCATCTGCTGAACTTGCCTTATAAGTTCAGTGCGTTGACGTTCACACTGCCTAACAAACTTTCTGTATATCCTATCAGGCATTGCCATTATTTCTTGTTGCTCCTGTTCAACTTCATCCCTCAGACGAGTCTGAAGTTCTAGGAGTTTCAGCTTTTTTTCTTCTATCTGTAGCCTTAATACAAGATCTGGTTGGATCCTCTTCCTCTCCAGATTAATTGCAAGCAAACCAGTGATTTTTTTCAAGTTATCCTCACGTTTCCTGCCAAGAACTATGGTGCCTTCCTGAGCTAACAAATCTTTCACATCATAACCAAGTGCTAGATTACTGTTGTAATTTGCAGGTCCCAAGGAATCATGTTTCCTAGTGAAGGATGGGAAATCAAACAACGGACCATGGTATTTTCTGGGAACTTCTCTGGGTGTTGGTGCGCTACTTGTTGAACCAGCTCTTTTTGCCTGCTCAGCATCTGCTGAACCACTTTCTGCTGGTAAGGACTTCCCCCTTTCACCGCTGTAATCAATTTTCCCAGGTGTTCTCTGGATACTCCTTTCTGGTTCCTGCTCAGATTTAACCAGAGTGGTGTTACTTTGTTCCGGTATTGAAACTGGTCCAATTCTAAGAGGCTCCTTGGGTGAAGCTTTCATCACTTGCATGGGGCCACTAGCAGCAGAACTACCTTTGTCTTCTGAAGCAGAAACCTCCATCTTTGGTAAGCAGGGTCCCTTCAACAATGGGGGTTTTTCATGAGCTTTATCACCACTTTCCATTGGCCTTCCATGTTCATCAGCATTGCTTGTAGCAGGCCTTTCACGATTATGTGCAACTGGAGGCCCAGAAACCTGTTGCACTTGTGATTCGGGCGGCGGAGGTG
This sequence comes from Raddia distichophylla, assembly GCA_005191435.1. Lineage (NCBI taxonomy): Eukaryota > Viridiplantae > Streptophyta > Magnoliopsida > Poales > Poaceae > Raddia > Raddia distichophylla. Next base: position 294,946 of record SPJY01007441.1, on the reverse strand, counting down.
GAGGTGGCGCAGACATGATTAATTCAAGAACCTCTGGTGGGAGTGTACGATCACCACGCTGAGATGCAAACAAAAAAAATAAAAAAAAGGTATGAGATCAATCATCTTAAAAGGCCCCGTAATTGTAGATTGGAACTCATGAAAGAACTCGTAAACACAACACGCGACCAAAATTTAATTTTTTGTACCTTCAAACGCCGAAAAGCTAATATCTGAGCTTTAAGTACATGAAGTTGATGTTTTGTGAAACCCATATGCGGTCGAGCACCCTGAGTTGGGGCTTGTGATCCTCCTGTTTCACCAGGACCAGGAGCTGATGTAGGGGCAGTAGCTCGGTTAGCCTGCTGCAACTGTCTCGCATATTGCATCTGCATGGCTTCCGAGCTTGCAACGGTATTATTTGGATTGGGCTGCTCGGGAATCTTATTGGTATGTCCAGAACTTTGTGTCATATGCATCATTTGCCCGCCATTGCCGATTGTCATTGGTGGCCTCACAGCCCTCTCGTTCGAGCTATCCCTGTTATGGGCAGATAACTGCTGCTGCATCTGCAAGTTGCTCATATTCATCATCTTAGGCTCTGCTCCACCAGAAACTGAGGAGCTAGGAGGGAGAGGCTGGCGTGGCTTCAATGAAGCACCCTGACCAGGAGCATTCCCATGCCCTATGCTATCGCTGTTTACTTGTGAGGGCATCCCTTGCTGCTGCTGCTGCTGCTGCTGCTGCTGCTGAGCTATACCTGCTTCAGTCTGCTTCTGCATGGCGGCCATCCTGCTGGACTGCAAAATAGGTAGGAGCTGAGAAATGAGAGACGCATTCGCAGGATTGGACAGATCAATGTTGTTCTCCTTTGCCCAGGCATGGATAGCTTGAAAGTGGGCCATTGCTAAAGGGTTACCACCACCACCACCACCAACATTGCCCATGGTCGTCTGGGCTTGCGTTGGCTGAATCGGCCTCACCATACCCGCTGATGACAGCTGCTGCCCAGGAACTCCTTGTGGTGGCATAGGAGGCCTCATATCACCACTTCTTTGCTCGCTATTACTCGGCTGTGTCTGCTCCGTCTGCTTTTCCACCTGTTGAAGGTGTTCAGATTGCCTCTTAAACATCTGCGCATGGGCCTGGGCCTGAAGGGACATCAGCTCCTGCATCTTTGCAGGGTTGGCAACCGCATCCTGGTCCCTTGCAGATGGCCCCGCCATATTCATCTTGGCCTGCTGCTGCTGCTGGAGGAGCATCCCATGAGACTTGTGCTGCTGTTGTTGCTGCTGCTGCTGCATTGCAAACTGCAGGTATGCTTGCATTGCGTTCTGGCTGTGCTGCTGACCTCCAACCAAGCCTTGTGGTCCACCGGGCTGCGGCAGGTTCCTCTGGGGCTGGAACGGGGGCATCGGGCCTGAGGACTGAGGGAAGACACCGCTGCTGCCTCCTCCCCCCATCATGCCATGCGGGCCGCCGGATTGGTAGGCTTGCTGCTGCTCGTGGTGATGCATCATTGCCTGCAACATCAGGCAACCCGTTCAGAAGTCTCGACCCCGTAAAATTGCGAAGGGGAGAAGCTGAAAACCTAAGAGCATGACCGGACAATTGCATCATCAGCATCAACATAGCAAGCCAAAACACCTCTAGAGAAGAAGGCACCAAATGCGAACACCAACAGAGAAGCTGAGCTGAAGCGAATCAGCCCTCAGGCACAGAATGAAAATCCAAGATACACGGAGACCCCAGCAACGGAAGAAGGCGGAGCCACCACGAGCAGGCACCGGGAGTGGGAGGAGAGTGGAGGCCGGTTGCCATTTAAGGCAAGCCCACGTCAGTCGCCGCCTTTCCGCCGCACGCGCGTCGGAATTTTCGCAAATCCCAACAACCGCGCGCTTCCCCACCAATCACATCGCCCACGCCCACCGAGAACACCCCAGGGCCGACAAGAAAAAAGAAAGTAGCAGCAACGAAATGGAATCCCACCGCCAAGGTGGGGCAGAGCCAGGCTGACCTGGTTCCTAAACCCTAGCTGCTGCTGCTGCGACGGCGCCGGCGATGGCGGCTCCGGCCGGGGCGACGTCGCCGGCGAGCTCCTGGAGCTGCCGGAGGGGGCCCCGCCGGGCTGCATGGGAGCTCCTAGATCTGACCAATTCGGGGCTCCAGCGCGCGCCCCCGACGAGATCTAGGTCGGTCGGGCCGCCGGATCGCCGCCGGGGACGGGCTAGCGGGGTTCCGACCAGGGCTGTGGGCTGCCAAACCCTAACCTCCGCTTCGGAGTCGGAGTCGGAGTCGGAGCCGGGGATTTTTCCTTTCTTTTCTTGTTTTTTAAATGGGATGGGGAAAGAGAGCGACAAGCCGAGGAGGAGAGGGAGGAGGAGACAGGGTGACTAATCGTTCGTAAATTAGAAGGAGAGGGTGGGTTTTAAAGTGAAAATGCCGGTGGGAAATATTTTCAGATTAGCCCTCCAGACTTTTGGAACGAATGGCATCCTACTGCTCATGTTGTTGTGGTGTATAAAGACCTCTCTGATTCTTTCTATTTTTGTTTTGTTTTTGTTGTAGTTAATAATACTCTTTAAAACTATAAAAACTAAATAGATTATTTAGAAATAATTTTAAAATTTAGAGAAAAACTATAAAGTTTTAAAAAATATTTAAAAATATTATGCTGTGCGTACAAATATTTCAAATAGAATCGGAATTTGACTAGAACAACGAATCAAGAGAGCCAAAAGAGCTTGTTGAGCGAGAATGTCGTTTTTGGCATATCTTTGGAAATTTATTAGATTTGAATGGAGCAGACTTGTTATGTATCTTTGGAAATTTATAAGACATCAGCTGCAAGGGTTGATTAATTTTAAAAAGTCAATAACTTTTTTCACAAAAAAGTAATGTTTATGGGCATCAAATGGTGAAGAATAAAAGGAAGGTAGGTTGTAGCTTTTATTGGGAATAAATGATAGCCAGGTCAAGATTCATGCTAATGTGCCATGACCAATTATGAGGATCGGCACGCAAATGCGTTAAGCGAAACAAGGTGCAAGGACATAGGCTTTTTTTATTGCGGTTCGATTTGATTTTGTTTGGTTGAGGTGTCCATTTATGGTGCAAGTATGCGGTAACACCACATTTGCAAGGATCCAGGCTCCACGTTTTGCTCTCGGGCGGGGTCTTCGCTTGATGGCTCTTTTTTCTTTGGTCTGATTGGCACCGACGGCCAGTTCTTCAGGGCTTAACGGCTTAACAGCTTATCTTCATGCAAAAAGAGCATACACTTTAGTTTTTTTAGTTTATTTTTTCATTATCTCGAAGGTATGTCCTAACATTTTAAAAAACAAGTCAAACGAGATGGATCCGAACCTCGAGTCTATCTCAAAAGGTTCTCAAAGTTATGTCATTTCAGTCGTTCAGCTGTTCAACCGTTCAGATCAGCCCAAAAGAACAAGTCTTAACTAGGACAGCAGTTATAATGTACTAACAAAGAAAAATAATGATTCTAGTAATTGTGTGTCCAACATTATTGTGATTCTCCCTGTCCGTTTATATTTGTCTCTTCACGTTTAACTGGGATCCCAAATCATCTATGGAGTGCTTTGTAAAATGTTATTCTCTTACTATCAACAAAAGTAAATATTTTTTAGACAAGTTCTAATTCAAAGTTTCAAAATTTTATTTATGCAAATCTTTAAAACTATTTAGATTAGAATCATGAATATCATGCATATATATTTATCTTGAAAAGCACTTTAATAGTACCATACTTTTGTGGGGTTTATAAATATATTGAAATGGTCAAAGTTGCATTTAGAAGGTCGTGTCCATGTCTAAAGCGGCAAGTCTTTATAATATAGAGGAAATATGGCAATAGTTTCTTTGTTTTAATTAGTCCATATATTGCTTTTTTCTTGGTAACGTAATTATTGGTTTGTGGCTCTAAAACATCTACCCTAGTCAATAAGCTATAATGTATTTTTTACAAGTTTTTGAAGTAAGATTGAACCAAATTATGGTCTTAAAAAGGAAAAACTTCCTCTCGTATAGCTCCATGACAAACTTAGTCCAAACTTACCACTCCCATATACAAAGTTTGTTCCCCGGTAACACCATTACATTAAGTATTTCCTTTCCACGACTTTTACGTAGCACTACGTTAAATCTCTCTTCCTCTTTCTATCTCATTATCCCTCATCACCCCCCGCCCCTTCCCCCTCCCATCTCCTTTCTCTGCATCCTCCTATCCAATGCAAGGGTAAGCTCAAGACCACAATCATTGGAGCTGTCAGGTCCCACCCCATGCAGTGGCGGAGGACTTGTGATGGCTAGGTGTGGCACCTGCCATACCTTTTTTTTTTTGCAAAACCCCTTTTACTTGGTCATCAACCACTTAATCAACCGCTAAATGAGTTGAAGATGTTGGTCTTCGTTTATAATTGCCATACCTAAATTTTATTTTGTCCTCCGCCACTGACCCCATGGTCTCCATTTCCTCCTTCCAGGTGGCCTGTTGCTCCCCCTCCGCATCCTTTTTTTGTGTACCGTCGATATGGATTCATGGTGCAATGGCGGGGCACTCTGACGTCAAACAACAATGGTGGTTCTTTTGAGAGAGAGAGAGAGAGAGACGGCGAGGAGAGGGCATGCCCTGTCCCTTTGTAGTTGATGACACGATGTGGATCTTCACTCATGACATGGTCCAAGTATGCCTCGTGTTTTCTCTCTGCTGAAATGGTTGTTCATGTTCATTTTGACATATTTGATTGGTCTAGCCCCAATTTGGTAGTCTATAGCACATGTTTAACATTCTCCATCACATATTTTCCTCTTCCAACTGGTTTCCAGTTCTATATTCCACCTGACTTTTTTATTGATTATGTTTTATAAAATGAAATTCTTTGTTCTTGATAAGTGTACATGTAGTTCTTGCAATCCAACTTATTTGTTAGTTTGCTAACTTCATTTTTCATTAGTGTTTTTTATGAAAAGAAAAAAAATGATTGTTATTTGTCAAAGAATGCTCGTGTTAGTTGGCCTTTTGTTCAGCGTTCATGAAGATGAGCCAAAGAGACTAGAGATTTGTCTATTTGTTCATCCATTGAATGTTGGATATTTGTTCGAGACTTATCATTTGTTCATCAATTGAACGTTTGATATTTGTTCATTAACGTAATAAAAATCATCATTATTTATCAAATAAAGTTTATGTTGTTAGTTTTTTGTTCATGTATTCATGAAGAAGAGCCAGAGAGATCAGAGTTAGGCAAAGAAGATTGAACGGGATAGATATTGAAGACGATAATGACTTAGAGAATTCTATGCATTGCTACCAACGGATGTATTTGGTGCTTTCTAATTGAACCTGATTATTTGGGTGGTATGTTTGGGAACACATTCTTGCGAAGTGCTATGAGAGCAATTTCCCCCTTTAAAACCACTTTTCAATTATAATTATTTGGTTGTTAAGTCCGACATAAACGAATCATACCAACTAATATAATGAAACAGTAAAACAAACTTTAGATATTTTTCAATGAAAAAACAAACTAGGCTAGTGGTGGTGGGGCATGGAGATGGATTTATGTCAACATATGTATTGGATAGCTTTAGCCTATAAATACTTTGGGTTAGATATGTGAGTTTGCTCGATGGTGGCTCTTGGTTGCCAACGAGTTTTTTCTCTCCCACAACATGTTGGTGGGCTTTGAATCAAGTAATGTGTGAGCAAATCTGAGGTGGTGGTTGTCCTCGAGCCCTTTAGAGTTGCTGGATGGTAATGGTAGATTTTCCTTCATTGTTTTGCTTGTTCTATGTCTTTACTCCATTGGGGACTGAGTTTGAGTGGAGATTGTAGGTTTGATCTTTCAAGTCGATGACCATGCATGTTGTTGGATCTAAATCTCATAGTCGAGAGTTGATCACCACAATTTAGTATTCATCCACAGTGGTGCCACAACGATCGGATTTGGCCGAGGATCTTCTGTAAGGAAGGAGTTTGTAATTCGTCCATCGATGTGGCTTTGTCTCCCTTTTATGACAATGTTGCTTTCGTTGACTGTGATGGAGTCACCACTAGTTTACCCGGTGCGTGGCGGTGTTGTGCATGGGCGCTAGGTTCAATTGCAGGTTGATGGGCGGTGTACGTGTTATCGTATGGCGCCACAAGCCAATTTTTGGAGGAATTCACAACTAAGGGAGTGAAAGCCGTGCAAATAACATTATGTTGGCAGAGAAGCCTATGCGGAATAATTTTGCATTTGTTTGACTTTGGGTAGGCTTACTTGCATCAAGTTTTTTTTTATCTCGGTAAATTTAGCTGGAGAAATTTGATGCCACATCGTATACAAGCTCGATCTAGGCAAACAAAATGCCTGGGCTTTTCTATTCAAATGATTTTTAGGAGGAGTTGGTGGTTCTTTCCATTGAGACCACTTCCTATTTGCTTTAAATTTGTGTTGTAACTTTTATTATTGAGTTAATAAATATATCAAAAGTTGATATTTTGCGGGTATGGCTTTGCAATATCCATACTTGATACATAATACCTGAGCGGAACAGTAGTCCATGAATATAGCGGTATACCACATAAATATATATACGACCTAAAAATGTGACTATTGGTTAGGTAGTGCTAAAAAAAAAACTTAGCTAAATAAGGATAGATGACTATTATTGGGTGTTATTTATATATCTCAATGACCTATTCTTGATAGGCCAATGAATATACTGAGAAAGAACTTGTTCAATTTGTTGAGAAAGAACTTGTTCAATTTGTTGGGAGAGACATTTGAATATTTTTTTTATACTAGGTGGTTGGATATCTGTAGATATGATCTGATTTGTTTATTACCTTATTTGTGATCCAAATTTGAGGTTTTTCCGCATTAGTTTGGAAAAATATTATCTTATTGTCTTGTAGATCTTTGAGCCTTTTAATAAAAGCAAAGATAAATAAATAGGATTGGCTTGACACAAGGCAATAATCTTAATCGATTTCCTGGACCATTGATCAAACATCTTTATTGGGCACATAAAAGACTCAACGGAAGCATAATCGACTAAGATTTAAATAAAAAACAGTCGCATGATGATCAGTAAAAGTGTAAATAAATATGTAGCTAAACATTTTAGCCCCGTGGGAAACGAAAATAAAGGAACTTTTTTATGTATACCATTACAAAGTCACTAATTCTTTGGTTTTGCCATTACAAAAAGCATATTATTTCACGTGCCATTATTTTTGCAACAATACTTCACCAGTGCCATTATCTGGAATTTTTGGGCTTTTTTAGCATATATGAGATGCAAATATGGTGAAAATACACATATGACATATGGGCCCACATTTCATCCTCTACCCCTTCTTCTTCCCTCCCCTGCCTGTCTCCCCCAACTACGGTGGCCTTCCCGTCAAGCCCCCTTCTCCTCGGCGTGCACCACGGCCGGCGTCGGTGGAGCTCGCGCATAGTGGCGGCGTCGACGGAGCTCGCGCAAGCCGGTGGCGGTGGCGGAGCTATGCGGAGGAGCTCACGGAGGCGAACCTCGTGGTGGTGGCGGAGCTCATGCTTGGTGCACGACAGAGCTTGCAGAGGCGGTGAGCTCGCATTGGCGACAGCGGACCTCACAGTGGCAGTGGCGAAGCTCGTGGAGGCGGCCAGTGACGAGCTCACAGTGGCGAGTAGCGGCTCGGCCCGGAGCTCCGGTGAGGTGGAGGGGCGGCGAGGAGCCGCGTGGCGGCGGCGGCCGGCAACCTCGTGAATGACGATGAGATGAGAGGAAGAAGAAGGTGGAGGAAGGAGGAGGAAGAAGAAGATGGGGGACGATACTCGGTGCCACGTCAAAATCGTATTTTTATCGTATTTTAGTTTTGTGTACGTCGTAAATCCTCCGAGAAAGGAAAAAAGCTAACAATGACATCATAATTTGAAAAAATAATGTCATTTAAAACAACACCTATTTTATAATGGCAAATCCGAAATAAGTATTTTATAATGGCAAATCCGAAATAAACGAATTTTACAAGGGCACGTACGAAAAAAAAAAAGGCGGAGCTCGTGGAGGCAGCCAGCGACGAGCTCACAGTGGCGGGCAGCGGCTCGGCCCGGAACTCCGGCGAGGTGGAGGGGCGGCGAGGAGCCACGCGACGGTGGCGGCTAGCAACCTCGTGAACGACGACGGGATGAGAGGAAGAAGGAGGAGGAAGAATAAGATGAGAGGATGATACTTGGGTCCCACACGTCAAAATCGTATTTTGATAGTATTTTAGTTTCGATTTTGCTCCCACGCGGGCGCCTGCGTTTCGGCGCTCTCGTGGGCGCATGCTCGCCGGCCACGTCCGAATGTAGGTGAAGATGCCGCGCAGATTGGAGGCCCAGGCAGCGCTGCCGGCGGCGGCGGCCTTGCCATCGCCGGGCGGGGCGAGGTCGCGGACGTAGAGCTCGATGCAGTCCTGCGCGATGTAGGTGATCTCACGGACCTGCTTCATCCAGGCGCGGTGCTGGTCGTTGTGCTCCGTCTCCGTCTTGGTCAGGTGCAGCAGGAAGCCGTTCATGCTGTCCATCTTGTCCTTGATGAACTGCATGTCCCCCTGCACGCCGCTGACGATGCTGCTCACCGCCGCCCGCCGACGGCCCATCGATCTACTCTTCTCTACCTCTCTAATTTGCTCGATTGGTAGCTTATAGAGTTTTTTTTTCACTTTTTATACTGTTTTTCAGTACTTCTGTGCGGTGAAATTTCTAAACAATCGTACTGAAAAAAGATCGCCTGCACGAAACGCAGAACGCAGGCGCCTGCGTTCTAGTCGGTCTCAGTTTCGGTTTTGCTCAGTTTTGTGTACGTCGTAAATCCTCTGAGAAAGGAAAAGGTTAACAATGACATCATATATTTGAAAAAATAATACGAGTACCATTTAAAACAACACGTATTTTATAACGGCAAATCCGAAATAAACGAATTTTATAAGGACATGTACGAAAAAAAAATCCGAAAATAAACGAATAAGTAGTCGAGCCCTACAAAACACCCGTCTAATCTCCCGTGCTCGATCCTCACCAGTGCCACGCCGTCCGGCCGCGGTCTCTCTGTCCCCCCGCCCCGCCGCCTCCTTGTGCCACCGCCGGCCGCCGCTCTAGGCCCGTCCCGCCGTCGCCCTAGGGCCCCACTGGTCGCCTGCCGCTCCATCTTTGTAAACGACGCCGCTGCTCTAGGCCCGCTCCGCCGCCTCCCTGTACTGTTGTACACCACACCGTCGGCCGCCGCCCTAGGCCCGACCCGCCGCCTCCCTGCGAACCACGCCGCGGTCGTTGGGCCCCGGCGCCCCGCTGGCCGCTGCCTTCCTCTCGGTAAACCACACCCTGCTCGGCTCGCCGGCCAAACCCTAACCCTAGCTCTTCTATGGCCGGAGAATCCTCCCCCTCCCGCACCCGCTCCCCCTCGCCCGCTTCATCCTCCGGTAAGCACCGCCTTTCGCCCGACGTTGCTGATCTTGATGGCTCCCCGAAACGCCGCAAGCACCATCGTCATCGCCACCACCACCGCCGACACCGCCATGTGGAGGTCAATGACGCCGCAGCGAACGACGAGGTCGAGGAGGGGGAGATTCTGGACGATGGCGCCGCCACCATGGATGTGGATGCGGAAGCCCAGCAGCCTACCCATCCGGTCTGCTTCCATCCCTCTCTCTCCTCCCCCGTTTAACTGGAATGAATTATTAGAGCCAATTCTCTACTCACATACACGCCCCTAATCGGTAACAGTAGTGCACTTCATATCCTTGCTCATCTGTTTTGACTTTGTCATCTGAATTGATATATTAGAGCCAATTCTCTACTCACATACACGCCCCTAATCGGTAACAGTAGTGCACTTCATATCCTCGCTCATCTGTTTTGACTTTGTCATCTGAATTGATATTTGAAAATATGCGACTAGAAATCTAGTACCAATCCTGACCGGTGTTTTCAGTTGCATTTTTTTTTACTACCGTGAAGCTTTTTTTAATTCCCTCTTCTTTAAACGACGCAAAAATGCATGTTTTGGTGCACTCACAAACTTACGACGGATGACCAAAGCGCTAACCAAGCACCATTGCCACTCTTTTAATACTTCAAGTATGATTTCAATCTTTCATGTGCAGTGCAACTCTTTGTTATGGCCCAGGCCCAAAGTAAATCTAAAATCCTAAGCAGAGAAGGTAGCATACCAAGAAGTAGTGTACCTAGAGAAGTTTGTTAATAACTTGGCAGAATGGCTCTTTTTTCTTGGTAATAACATGCATTTTGTTCTTTGACTGACTTCATTTTTTCCTGTGCTGCTATCCCAACCATGAATTCTACTTATTGTTTGAAGTGTTCCAAATGCAGGAGCCCTTTGGTAATTGTGCTGATATGAACTCAAACATTGATGCAACCAAGCTGCTTGCTTCTCCGATGGCCAGTCATTCTTCCTCAAAAGACGAGTATAAGTCAAATTATAGTGCCTTGGAGTCTAGAAGTGGAGCTATCTTTTCAAGCAACACAGAGGATATTAGAGAATATGAACAAAACCAAAGGGTGTTGAAATCTCCACAACCAGTAATGGAGAAGGGAAGGAAGTACACAGATGAGCATCAGACTTCATTTTCTAAAGAATTGAAAGATCACTCTAGAAGATCTCCTTCATCTAGCCACCGCAGCGAAACTCATGCCAGGGGTCACTCAAGGTCTAGGGAAGCTGGTGCTGAAGCTAATGGTTTGCGAGCAAGTGTAAGGAATGATTCTGACTGTGACATCAATGATAGGATTGATAAGTCCGGTAGGCATGTGGTTAGAAGCCATGAGAGCAAGAGAGAAAGGAGCAGAAGTTGTGTTGTCCGTGATGGACATGACGAGTGGCATGATAACCGGGAGAAATATAGGGATGAGAGAAGGTACAGAAGCAGCCTAGATAAAGTTGGTTCACATGAAGCTACTCATAGGGACAGAGAAAGGAGCAGAAGTTATAGTAGATCTGATCGACGGGAAAGTACACATCGCAATCGTGATGAAAGCAGTGATAGGGAAAGGCGGAGTGGTAGTTCAAGGCATAAAGACTATGAGAGAAGGGATACAAATAAAGATAAGTACAAAGGATCTGACAGGGTTGGTATTGGACACAATAGGGAGAAAGTGAGAGATGATAGAGACAGGGGACGGCATAGTGATAGGGAAAATGAAACCCATAGAACTGGAGAAGGCAGTGACAGAGTTAGGAATAGTGATAGGCACAGGAATTCTACACGCTCAAAATACAGCATGTCTGATGGGCATAAAGACAGGTCAAGGTCTGGGGAGAAAGGTAGAGATGTTGACCGTAGAAGCCAGAGATCTGAAGAAATAAAGGAAAATATTTTCAGGTAAGACATCTTTCATTTGGTTTACTACCCTTTTTTTCATCTTTTAGTTTTTTCTGGAACTTTATAGTTTCTCTTGTTTCTTGATGTTAGGGAGGATGATGAAAAGTACCAAGAGAAAATCGAACAGCAGTTAGCAATGCAAGAAGAAGATGACCCTGAAAAAATTAAGGAGGAAGCAAGGAGGAGGAAAGAAGCTATTATGGCAAAATATAGGCAGCAGCAATTGCAGAAACAACAGCTGGAATCCGTGCCTAGAAGCAACGATGAAGGTAATTTGATTAGATTAAATTAGTCAGCCTAACACGTGAACTACCAACTACCATACTTATACTATTTGGCATTCCAATGAGTCTATTACTTTTTTTTCACTGACAAATGCACTGTTGCTTGAATGCTTGTACAGAAATGGGAGCAATGGGTAGAGATGAGAGTGCAGATCTGAAAGATGATAATGGTAGCAGCTCTGTGATCGATGAGGAAGCTGAAAATAAGCTTGATTCGTCCGATGCACTTATTGTTGAAACAAACTTTGTTGTGGGCAAATCTCCTGCTCATAGTGATGCTTTATCGAATTTTGGAACATTGGGCAATGAGACGGCAACAGGTGTTTCAGGCCTTGGCAAGGGCACTCCAAAGGTAATTGTATTCTCTTACTCAGCTTCAAAGGTTTTATGAAATCAGACCATCCAGAAAATTTATGCTGCTCCTTTAAATTTCCAGAGCGAGAGATCAGCGGATATGTTCTGTGATGACATTTTTGGAGAATCACCTGCTGGACTTCGAAAATTGGTACGATATTTTTCCGTTATTCTACTTAAGAGAGGCCACTAGTGTGGAAGCGCTTTTGCCACAAACTGTTCCTTTGAAGGAAGGTTCTAGAGCACGCTATAGTGTTCGGATCGACCGAACGGTATAGTCTTCCTCCTCCCACCTCTGTTGCCGCTCTGTTGCGCTTTCCTCCATCGCTGCCCTCCTCTCTCCTGACAGCTACATGAGCCTCCTCCACCGTCGCCGCCGCCTCCGCCACCACCCGTGGTCGGCGGAGCCCTCGCCACCTTGCCATGCCGCCCACCTCCTCAAGGGGAGTAGATCCGCCTGCCAGGTTGCCTTCACCTATGCCCGCTGCTGCGGCGCTTGGCCGCCCCCCACGATCCCCTACCAATCACTGGCCGCCTCCTCCCCGGCATCCCTCTATGCCCGCCAAGCACAGGGGAACCCCCCCCGAACCCGAAAGGCTGGTGGCAGCGGTGAAGTCGGCGGCGACGCGGGGGAGAGAGGAAGGAGCGTAAGAATGGGTGGCAGGAGAAGGTATACCGTCCGACGGTATACCGTTTTCTAGATTTTCTTTTCTTTGAACTGTGGTCGCTGTAGGAATTGTTGAAATGTTGCTTCTGGGTTATTCGATTTATAGTTCTGAGAATTCTTTTGAAACATGACCACAACAGTTAAATAAATGGGAAATTTGCTGTGCATCCCTGTAAATTTGCACCCAGTTGCTATATGCCACTAATGCATCTATGGCATGTAGGCCCTAGACCCACATGTCATAGACAAATGGCGTGGCACAGCGATTTTTTTCCAAAAAATGCTACAATTTTTGCCATAATGCACACGTGCCCCAATGGACATTGGTTATGATGCTTAAATTACTTCTCATGCACACTGGTCTGATGTGTGAACAGTAACCCGCAGCTAGGATTACCTAGTAGCTAGTTGGTTCATTATCTTCTTAGTTAAGTTGTTAGCATAGAATAAGGGATTCTCTGCTGTTAGTTAAGATTAGATAGGATTATTTGTTAGCTTGATTGTAATTTGGCTGGGTATGCTCTAGTCAGCATTAGGAAAGGCAAGCAAATAAATAAACAAGTTCCTTATATTGCTTGCTTCTTCTGCGCCACATGTGGTGCCGCTGCCAGCGAGTCCATCTTGCTGATGTTCTCCCTCTCACACAACTCCTACCATATCTCTCACACAACTCCCACCATAACACTTCTCTGAATTCTAATATTACATGAGCCACATTCAAATTTTCTTTTACTTGTCTTGCTTAGCAGCTCAGGTATCTAACTTTGACAGGTTGCTGAACTTTGAAGATGAATTTTTTTTTTTGGTTGTAATGTTGGATAAAAATGTCATTCTTATGTTTACTCATTCTCAGATCATTTTGTTCTGCAGGGAAAGGATGATGATTTGCGGATTGAGAAAAATGCTCTTCATGACAACTGGGATGATGCAGAAGGGTACTATAGTAAGTTCTGTTATCTTGTGCTCAAATTTCCTTGTTAGTTTCTTTATTTTGTTGAACTGTGCCCAGACATTGTTACTGTACTCCATCTTCGTCGTCTTACATTTTATGAATGTCCGCAGCTTACCGGTTTGGGGAATTGTTGGATGGTCGCTATGAAATTACAGCAGCACATGGGAAGGGGGTGTTCTCAACAGTAGTCCGGGCAAAAGATCTTAAAGCTGGGAAAGATGATCCTGATGAGGTCGCTATTAAAATTATTCGCAACAATGGGACAATGTGAGTTAAATTTCCTATAAGTAATTTTTTGGGCAATACTTGTGATGCGAACTAAAGCATTACATTTTGATTATGCAGGTACAAAGCTGGTAAGCAAGAGGTTTCAATATTGGAAAAACTGGCAAGTGCGGATCGTGAAGACCGACGTCACTGCGTGCGGTTCATTTCTAGTTTCATGTACCGGAACCATCTTTGCTTAGTTTTTGAATCTCTAAATATGAATCTTCGTGAGGTATTAAAGAAATTTGGTCGTAATATCGGGCTTAAACTGACTGCTGTAAGGGCATATTCAAAGCAGCTTTTCATCGCCCTGAAGCATCTGAAAAATTGCAAGGTTCTGCACTGTGATATAAAGCCAGATAATATGCTGGTATGTCACCCTACTTAGTATTTTTTTTGCATTCATTATTAGTCTATCGTGCTATATTTTGTTGTCTTCTGTAAATTTTGGTCATGCAAAACAAGTTTGCAGCTTTAGCAACTATATTTTGTTGTCTTCTGTAAATTTTGGTCATGCAAAACAAGTTTGCAGCTTTAGCAACTAGATAAATAAATAATCTAAATAAACATTTGGATGATGTTATCATTTATCCTTCATTTAGGGCTACAGTTTACTTCATCCATTATTGTAATTTGTAAAGTCATTAAGTAAATATCCTTTGTAGCTGTAACCCTTTGCTTATATATTTTAGGTGAATGAGGCTAAGAATGTGCTGAAGCTATGTGATTTTGGCAATGCTATGCTTGCTGGAATGAATGAGGTTACACCTTATCTTGTGAGCCGTTTCTACCGGGCACCAGAGATAAGTGAGTACTTTATTAACTTATAACTCACTTCTTTGCTATGTCTATTATATGTGGTTTGCTTTCATCTGCTGTCTGCATGGTACATACTGCCCTTTAAATGTATTTTACTTCTAATACGTTTTAATTATTGCAGTTCTCGGATTGTCCTATGATCATCCGTTGGATATGTGGTCAGTTGGCTGCTGTCTATATGAACTTTACACTGGAAAAGTCTTATTTCCAGGCCCATCAAATAACGACATGCTTCGGCTTCATATGGAATTGAAGGGCCCTTTCCCTAAGAAGATGCTTCGAAAGGTTAGATAATTAGTAGGAACTTTGTATTACTTATTTCATATTTGATTTACTTATTGCCTTTGAAATAGGAACAACAACATTCCATTACAAGCCCACTAACTATTTTATTTTGTGCAATGAAATCCCCGGAGCTCAAATTTTCTATTTGAGCCTCTGAACTATTCAACATTGTGTAATCAGGTCCTCGGAGTTTAGTTTTGTTTATTTCAAACCCTTGTAATTTTTAAAATTATTTTTAATTGACCAGATTTGTGTATATCTGGGCTTTTTGTTCAAATAAGGCATAATAACTAGTACTAAACCTTTATGATGTGTTTTAGATATTATTTTTCAGTTAATATGATATATGCAAGATCTTTTTATATACATCCTTTGACCAACTTACTATTTGGATGATAATTTTCTCCAAAGAACATCAAATCAAGAAAATAGTTTTGTGCATTCTTAGTTTTCTGTTACCAATCTTTGCTACTTAAAGTAGCAACCATACCATATATTTATAGCTGGATTTTTGAGAACTTGATTACACAAACTGAAGTGTTTTACAGGGTTATAGTGTACTTCTGCCAAATAGGACATGCATTTTTTTGGTAACTGTACAGCAGCAAGCCTGTGTACTTCTGTTAAACTCTTGAGTGAACATACACATATTCTCTAAGTAAATGTTCCCAATTACACAGGGAGCTTTCACGATGCAACACTTTGATCAAGATCTCAATTTTCATGCTACTGAAGAGGATCCTGTGACAAAAAAAGTATGTGCACATAACCATATTCTCTTTTCTGTTTTTGGTTAGGATGATTTCAATTCTTAATTTAGTTTCTCTCTGTTTGTAGGCTGTGAGGAGGGTGATTGTGAACATCAAACCAAAGGATATTGGTTTTTTGGTCTCAAACTTTCCTGGCGATGATCCAAAAATGCTATCCAATTTTAAAGATCTTCTTGAAAAAATATTTGTCTTAGATCCAGAAAAGAGGATAACCGTATCACAGGCACTTGGCCATCCATTTATCACTGGCAAGTGAAAATAAGATGTTGGCTCCTCTTGACATTGTTGAACTTCTACCTTGTAAACTACAATTTGGGTTCCTCTTGTCTAATCATTAGCATTTCTGTCTTGTGTCCTGAGAGCTATGAGATCAAAGATCGCTGATGAAGCATGGACCATGGAAGAGATGGCTGTCTACAGGCCTTGCTGGCTTGCTGCATGCACTTAATCATTTGGATATGTTCGTTGCTTGTAAGACAACTGGCATGCTGGCATTCCATTCCCTGTATACATTCTTTCCTATGAGTTTACATAACCCTTACACATGACTGCCGCTTCATTTCTCTTAATAATTGGGCTGACCTGGACAAGAAAGGTTCGATGTATTACTAATGATTGAAGTGAGCAAATATTTGGATGTACTTGTCATGCTCCCTAACAGCACACTTTACTTTTGTGAGCTACCAAGTGCCTCTGGTGATGTTTAGAATTGCTTGTTTTGTATGCTTGGCCTCAGACATTGACTTATTTGGAGATGCAATGCACCGTCTGTTATCACTGCTTGATAAACTCTTTTCAATACTAACACCACTGGCCTTCTTTATTGTTAATTGTTTCAGACATATACTTATATTTGAATTTTAAGATTCCAATTCTTCTTTCGTTCAGGGTTTCAGCCAGTGCTTCTGCTGTGTGCACGTTTTATATGCTAAAGGGCGAACATAAGAAGGTACCCTGGTTTGATATCTGGGTAACTTGCAAGTGTCTATAAAACGTGATACATTTTTTTTTGTTTTTTAGATTGTAGTTCTGTGATTAAGTTGGTTAGGTAAGTTGTGTCGACCTAATGATATCCAAATTTTATAAATAATGAATGTTGGGAACTTGGGATCTTCATTTGGTAGCCACTTGGTCTTTCCCATAATATCTGTATATATGAATCTATATTTTATTTTGGGGGATGATACTAGTATAAACACTTCTCACAATTTTTTAGAGCCTTTCTTCTACATTTACCCACTTATCCTCATTCCACTTGTAGGATGAGCAGTGGATGGCTGAAAATTTTTATATATAATTAATAAAATGCAAATAAAATGTACCATATTCACTTTTTTTTTGCATAATCAAGGGCTCAAAGCTGTGGAAATTTATGTGCCTTTTGATACTTTGTATGAATTGATATTGTTATGTGATGTCTATATTTATTCTCTTAAGTGTATTCTTATTATTACCTCCATGTGGAATATCAATTGAAATTTTGATTTTGCTTTTATGTTATTGAGGCCCTGGGATGGAGATTATTCCATGTGCTGCTTCTACTAGGCACTTACATGGTAAATTCTTTCGACTCTAGATACGTTCCTGTTATTAATTCATTCTTAGGGTACTTAATCAATGTTTATATTGTTTGAATTTTAATACTAAAAGATTCATGCTGCGGCTTCTTTACATATGTATATGTATTGTTTCAACTGCTTAGAGGGAGTAAGCAAGTCATGATAGACAATTTTTTTACATTCCTGTTAGGTTTTCGTGAGCTTTTGTGTATCTTAATGGCCTAAGATACAATTTAACCTAAGCAAGTCATGATAACCAGATAGACATATATCTGGTTATGTGTTGCTCCTAGTATATAAAAATAAGATTGGAAGCTTCCTTCTCTTCCATGAAATGGAATTTATGAGGAATTGGAGAACTTTAACTATATCTAACAATTATATGTCCCTCGCAATTAACAGGAGTGAGGGTTAGATAGAGCCAAAGATGACATCCATATCTCAGTTAACAAACACAAGCAGCGAAGTGCTATGCTGGACCTTTGTTTTTGTACTATGAATGATGATCAATTCTGGTGGTATTTTTATTAGCTGAAATCTGAAGTTTAGCCATACTATTGTTGCATTTAGCTTCATTCAGTTGTATTCTTTACAAAGCCATTTGTTAAATTTAACCTAAGGCATATACCTACCTTGATATATTGGCATTAAGATACACAGAAGTTCATCTAATGTTGCCATTAATGCAAAATTTTGCTTGATTTCTTTCTTTAGCTGTAGTGCTGTTCTACTTGAAAAGTTGACCTGGGCAATCCTTCCTTGTTTTGAAGGACTGGGTATGAGCAAGTAGTCAAGATATTGTAGCTGAATTTTTTGAATTTTGTGCCTATCTTTTCAGTCAAACTAAATATTTCATATATGTCAAACTGTGGTTATAGAACGTCTACTCACCGTGGTCTTAGCTTTGATACCGTGATTATGTTGTTTCCAATTGTGCGCTTTTGTTGTTTGCCCTTTTATTCTTCTACCCAGCAATGTTATGTTCAACTTTAATTAAAATATGATATCAAGTTTTTTAGACTGGAATTAGGTGACTAATTACTGCTGGTTCACTGGAAACCTACTACTACCAGTATGGTACTTAGTAATCCATTCCAAACAAAACATATTTAAAATATTTTAGAAGGTTTATCAGCATGTGTGTCTTAGTATCGGAGTGGATGTGCTAAAAAAGAAAGGGGATTATGTTAGTGATATCATTCATGGCTAAATTCTTACATCATGCATATTGGATGCACAGAACGCTCCGTTAGAATTGTTTGGTACAATACTGAAATTTTAGGCAACACTTTGGTTATGAGATTGCCTGATGGTAAATGACTTTTATTTTTGCTGCACAGTGTATTTGGTCATCAAAGCCATTCAGTATTTTGTTAAAACTAGTGCCCTTTTACAGAGAGTTGATAAAAGTAAACCATATGTGTAGCCTTTACCCATATTGTGGAAGGAGACATCTGTACGTGTTTCATGTGTGACATTTGTTTTGACATAATTTGAGGCTTGTGTTATATGTATTAATTATCATGTCCTCTTTGTTACGAGGGTATTCCCCTGTCTCTCCAGAAGTAGTAGAGATGTAGAATTATGGTATTTTCCAACAAGAATTCATTAAACTTGATGTGTTACCTGTGACTCTGAAAATTGATACAATAATATCATGTTGATGTCCTCATACGGTCATATGTCAAAATGGTTTTCTTGTAATTTACAGTTGTTTTTAATAAGTGGACGCTAACCATGTGTAATATTCATGGAACATTGTATTAGATAGGCACTTATTTTTATATATGAGAAAATTACATTATTGCCCCACAAATTTGGAGTGAGTTGCACTTGGCCCCCCAAAATCTGAACTTTGTTTCTTGGTCCCTTCAACTTGTTTCCATTTACACCTTAGCCCCAAATCTTCAAAGCTGTTAGGGCTTTTGTTATAAATTGAGGTTGTTATACATTGAGGTTGTGTTACCGTTTAGTGTTGGCTAGGTTATCCATGTATATGAGGGATAGTGATGTGGAACGTCACATCATCTTTCATTCGTCTCAACCCCTAAAAAAAATCATCTTCTATTGTGACCCCCCAACTTGCATCAAATCTCACTTATCTTATTTGATTGATTTATTTATAGCTTAGCTTATAACTTCAAGAGCTTTGTTAGGTAGTCTCGAGAGTCCGGTCTTTTCATTTTGCTCGTGTTTTACAAATTTTGGACAAGTCTTTTGAGATATAAAAAAAAGTGAATTGAAAAATCAAATTATTTTCTAATTTGAACGAAGATAAGTAAATGGACAAATAAGTCAAATAAGGTAGATAAGTTCACGACAACAGGGCCTTAGTCTCTTGAAATTGAATTTTACTTTTCCAAGCCATTAAACTTGTACCCCCTTCATTCTATTTTATTTGTCGTCATTGATTTTTAGATATGTCCTTTGACCATTTGTTTTTATTTTTAAAATTATTTAAGTATCATTTATTTTGTTATGCTTTGTTTTATCATTAAGGCTTTAAGTATGACATATTTTTGCATATTTGCACTAAATTTTTGAATAAGACGAATGGTCAAAGGCCATGCCCAAAAATTAATGATGATAAATAAAATAGAACGGAGGGAGTATTCATTTGCAACCTAGGCCCAAAATTGTTAGGTTTTTCATTAACCTCTGAGGCCAACCGACAACCATTTAAATTTTGCTACACCAAATCTTGAATTTGAGTGTGTTTAGATTTACTCTTTCCTTTTGCCAACTTATTAATTTATTTGGAAACTTATTAATTTATAGAAAGAAGCCCAGCACTGGGCACTCTTAAATCTGGCCCAAGTGGCACGTATTAACACCTTTTCTCTCTTTTTTAGTTCTTTTTAGTGGGACAGGGAAAGAGTGATGGACCATAAAATATAAAGAGAAAATTGCACTATTGCCCTCCGAACTTGCAACGATTCTCATGTGACCCTGTAAACTTGAGTTTTATTTTTCCACCCCTCTAAACTTGTGTATGTTTGCACGGTTGTCCCAGAACCGTTAGAGCAACCGTTAAGTGTTGACGTGACGCTTATATGATCGTTAACCGTTGATGTGGATGTCACATGGTAGCTGAAGGATGACATGCCAGCTCACATGCCTAGTTATTGATGAAAAATTCATAAAACTAGAAAAAAAATATAAAAAAGATCATAAAAAACTGTATAAATTTATAAAACTTAGAAAAATAGGCAAAAAGTTCAAAAAGTCATAAAAATTTGAAAAAACACAAAAAAAAAGAAAACAAAAAAAACTAAAGACATGAAAATTACGAGGGAGAAACCTATAAGATTTGTTGATTTTCGAAATATTTACCGTGGCTCATCTTGATGGCAATTTTCTAAACAGTTTTATGGTGCATTAGGTGTGATATGTCGCTCAATCGGTGCATTAATATGCATGGCATAGGATACATTTATCTTAAGAGATGCCGTTGGATCAAAATTTTGGAGGGACATTAGCTCGACATAAAAGATTGGTGAAAGATGATGCATGCATTTTTGAAGCTTTTTCCCCAAGAAAAAACGTTGCTGTGCGTAGCAAATGAAGAGAACTAGTTGCGTGGGCGCGCCCATGGCGCGTCGAGGTGGCAAAACGCATGGGCCACGCGCGGGTGGGGTTGCATTGCCGGGGCGGCCAACGCGCGCATGCGCGGACGTTGAGGAAAAAGCGACGAAAATGGCGCCGCGTGGGAATCGAACCGCAGTCTCCGCAGTGAGACCTCGCGCTGCTAGCAACCCCGGCAAACCGTGCGTCGCTGTTCTTTGCGCCGGAAAAATTATTTTATGCGTAAAACCGAATGGACGACCAGATTTCAACGGCGCGCGCGATCGGACGGGCGTGGCGGCGCCGGCCGGAGAGGCCAGCCACGTGGCGAGCGGCCGACGTGTGTGTTCATGCTTGTATCTATTGTTGATGTTGATATTGATTCTGCTGACGGCAGAATGTTACTCAATCCAGGCCTGGTCCGCCTGTTAGATTTACTGGGCATAACAGGTAGCTCAAGAACGGCGTTAGGAGCTCAAAATACCTGAAGAAACAAATGTATCACGGCAAGCTAGGTATAGGTAGAGGATACAACTGAAATGTTACTGGCTTATCACATCAACATACTAATGCCAAAGGACTCGACTTGCCCTGCAGAAGCAAGAGCTTGGAACATCACATGTTCCTTCCCCCTTGCTCACAACGCACTCAAGCTTCCCTGTCCCCGCCCGGCTGCTGCTGCCCAGCCCAACGCCGGAGCATTGCGCCGCCTACGATGCTGTATCCATGCTGAACTCGGCCTACTGCTCAGACTCCTAAGAGCTTCCTTCATATGACTGCCAATCTCACGGTAGCGTTCTTATCTTTGGTCTCGATTTATAGGGAGAAGGAAGCTGAGGTCTTGGGGACATAGGAGCACAATAAAACGGCGGTGCGTTTGCTGCCGCGGATCTTCCATGGATATACTCGTCACAAATGCTTTCACGTTCACCCCACCTCCATCTTGTCCCTTTGCCTCGTGCTCGTCTGTACCTTGTGCTTCCTTTTGGCTTGGCTAGCTACCCAATTGTTAGTGCTTCTCTTTAATTTCTTGATGTGTCCATCTGGTTCTTGTTTGATCATCCAATGTTAAAGTTAATCGCCCATCAGCTGTGGCTGGTATATGCTCTAGGATATATCTCCTGGAGCTGAGGGATTCTTCGGCTAGTTGCAAATATTGTACTACACAGCAACGTGTGGATATTTGCCCCACAGAAAGCAGAGATGTGCTTGGGAGCAGCTGAGCGATCTTACATGTGTCGATGTGTCGTGAGTGCCTCAAATATTTGATGTTCGCTTTGTGGAAGGTTATAATATAATTATTATCATGTGGATCATGATTCATGCATGGAAAGCAAGTATGGAGAAGGGGAAGGACCCGATTAAAAGAGAGGATTGGTTTATCCCTCTCCTGTTGATCCAGGATATCATGACTCGCAAGCATGATGCGAAAGATTAAAAGCACCATGTGCTGTATGATGCAGCCAAGTCACTGACGCCAATTTATTGAAACATTTAAGTGGTTCCTCTTACTGCAATTCTAGAGTTTAATATAGGGATCCAAAAATGGAGTAGAGTTTCCTACATGCTTTACCTGTTCTAGTCCCTAGATCGAGTAGATAAAACACATAGATATACAACTTTTGAATCATAACCATCAAATGAATAAACTTTACATTAGAGTACATAAGCCAACATGGCTAATATAATAAATCTTAGACACACAGGCTTTTAAATAAAGGAAGACTTAAATAATTCAACTAAAGAAAATAGTAATACCAAAATGATTCCTAGGCAAACTGTAGAGCGAGCTCCTAAACGTCAGAATAGCCTTCATCTTGAACTCCAATATTGACACCAGCTCCTTGAACTCTGGAGTTGAATCCGTCCTCTTGGAACTTCTCCTCAGGGTAAGGATTCTTCGAACTCCAACCTGCTCGTTCGAATGAGCGGCCTGCATAAAAGGCTGAGTGAGTACGCGAATACTCAACAAACAGAGTTGGCTATATACAACAAAGGCTTACAAAGGAGGGGCAAAGTTCTTTTGCATAAAGTCAGTTTTGTAAAGTTCACCCTATGTCTTTAAAACATAGAAACCATTGGCGAATCAAATATTTGAATCATTGAATTTCACAATTTTCGTCGACTAACAGTTTTGTCCAAAGTGGCTAGTCACGGTTCTACATCGTAAACCTATAATCTCACATTCACGGTCAACTTGTGTGGAGAAAACGAAACACACGACTTCTGTCATGGTTTTCCTTTAAAAACATTTAAAAAACAAAATGTTAAAACTACCAGAGAGATACAGCTCCCCATCGTCCGCTCTTGACCTTGGGCAAGGATACTATGATAGTTGTACACTCTGCATAGGTTGCACGCTTTGCCCATATGATACATGCTCTCCCATTGGGTAACATTGTAACGAGGCCTTTAACAATCTAGCTCTTAGCTGGCATCCCCTCTAAGGATTCCCTGCAGCGTAGGATGACTTTTTGTTGGCTGTGTTCCCTTCTTGAGCCTGAATGATGACGTCTAGATCTTTTGCACCTTCTCCGCCATTTGGGATGACCAAACCAAGAGTTTAAAGGGTACTTAATAAAGGTTGTCCTGTTCCAGCACAAATGATCGTAATGTAGTATTTAGCTCGACTATCTCAAGGAATCGGTCTTTAGGGAAACAGGGTGGGTCTCGCAGTACTGGGCCCAAGTCTTGTGCTGGCTACACCCGCCTTGCAACCAATCGAGTGGGTCCCACACTGGGCCCAATTCTCGTGCCTACTGCACCCATCTTGCAACCAGCCACTCTAACCTAGTTTTGCAAACCAATGTTTATCCCGGTCGCACCACTATCATCTAACCTACTTAAAAACTTGACAACGATCGTCATTTAAAATCACATCAAAACAACATAATGAGACAATTCATCGCAAGTATGATTAAAGAGTTTTAAGCATTTTAAGCATCATGCAAAACCTAGATTTGTGAGTGTGGCCATATAAATGTGATATATAATAATCTACGAAAACAAGGACAATTTTAATATGAATAATTGTAATAATACTGTATGGGTGTAACTAAACTAACTAATAAGCATTTTTAGTTTTTAATATAGCAAGCTTTTCAACAAATGTACAAAATAAAGTTCATATCCATAAGTGTCAAAAGTTCATAACCTTGTCTTGTCTTTAACAGTACACACCCCCTTCCGGATTGTCGGCAAAATTCCTTTGTTTGTGTAGATCTAGCGTGTGCGAATAAAACAATATTGAAATATGCCGAAAATCACATAAATAAAATGTATACAAGGATGATGAAAAATTACAGAAAGTATATATGCCGAAAATCACATAAATAAAATGTATACAACGATGATGAAAAATTACAGAAAGTATATATGAATTTTATGCACAATTGAAAGTTTATTTCATAATTGTTTGATGCATATAAATAAAGATATAAATTTTTAACTGCTGCAGCAAATTATTATATTTTAAAGAAAATTAAAACTATTCGGCCATACGGCCCACACCGAACCAACACCCCCGGCTGGGCCGCGCCTCCTCCACGACCGGACGCGCCGGCCTGGGCCGCTCGGCTTCGGGCCGCCTGCACACCCCGTCCCGCCGGCTTCCTTCCCCTCCTTCGCCTGGGCTGAGCAGGCCTACTGCGGCCGCGCGCCTCGTTGGGCCGCGCGCCCGCCCAGCTGGCCGCATGGCTGCGCCGCCCTGCGCCCCCCAATTGGGCCGCTGCGCAAACCACAGCCCTGGACCGTTTGCTCCTCCCCCCGGACCAAACGGCCCACACCAACCCCATCTGGACGTGCGTCCGCGCGACCCGCGCTCGCCAGGTGGGCCGCGCCATTCCGGATGGGCCGATCCTCCCGCCGCTAGGCCTCTGCGCCATGCACTCGCGCTGCCCGCAAGCTGGCCCGTTTGGTGCTCTGGGCCGCGCCTACCCTGTGCTGGGCCTCCTCATGCTTTTCCCCCGCTGTCTGGGCCAGCTCCACGCCCCGCCTCGCCTGCTAGCAAACCCTTTTCTGGGCCGCGCCTACCCTATGATGGGCCTCCTCACGCTCTTCCCCCGCTATTCATCCATTATGCACCCTTTTCACTATTTATCCATATTTCTTTGTTATATTTTATTCGGTACATTATTTAAGAACTGTGATTGGGCGTCATTGGTGATGGCAATGTGGCCTTCTCTTGATTTTTACCACCTTCTTAATCAATATGCCCACCCAAAATATGCCTGCAGTACCAGCCACCCCGACACAAGAAACGAAGTATATAGCAGTGAATTCTATGCTTCTTTAGTTCGTGCATGCATGTTCTTTTTTTTCAAAAAAAAAAATGGCAGATGTTCTGCCTATTTTATTTAAGAAGGGGAGGCAAATGTACAAGCAGGTTTAAAAACAAAAAAAGGAAGAGACGAAAGGAAAACAAAGCCGAGGAGGTACAGATCATAGAGGGCTCGACCATCAAACATTACCCATGATTATCGAACTCAAAAACCAATTCTCTGGTTTAAATCAAGCTTGATCAACTGGAGAACTGCATCCTGGAACTGTAAGACGCTTGAAAGATCATATTATTTTGGAAAAAAGTGTCGATTTGGTCCCTCAATTATGTCCGCTGGATCATTTTGGTTCATAAATCTCAATACTGGACTTGTGAGGTCGCTCATGTAACAAAACCGAACCAAATTAGTCATTTGACCAGGTCAGTAGGCGGTTTTAGGGTTTTTTTTTGCTTGTGTGGCATCCATACAGAATTTTTGCTGACTTAATAGCCACATGACATTCATCTCATTGCCTTCTCTCTCACTTTTTCTTTCAAAATCTCTTTTTTCTATGGAGATAGATCGAGAGATTTTTTTGGAAGAGTAGAGAGTTGAGTGGATTAATAATGAGGCAATGACGTGACGATCCATGTGTTCATCATGTGTGTTAAAATTGCACGTGTGGGCACCACATTGGCAAGAAAACCCTAATACCGCTGTTTGACCAGCTAAGGAATCAGTCAAGCCCGGTTTTGCTACATGAGGGACCTCACAAGTCCGGTATTGAGGTTAGTGACCAAAGTGGTTGTCGGGGATAAAATTACGGCCCATTGCCATGGCCCACTCCCTGACGGCCCAGTCGAACAGCCTGCCAGGGCCCAGCTCCCTGGAAGGTTCTATCTGGCCCATATGCGCTCTGCCGGACAGCCTCTTGGTTGGTACGGTGCGTGATGGCCTAGGCTTCGTGTTCGAGTCCGGCTCGAACAAGAGTTCTGCACGACTACGTGAAGACCCGGACGTTGGTTTCCCGGATTGGATTAGGAGTCGTGATCCCCAAGATTAGGAGATTACCTTATCTACCGTAGGTTGTATTTGGCATGTATGAGTTCGTTACGATCTCGTAGTTAGCCCGGCCCGATATTCCTCAGTAGGTCGGTTTGTTCCGCACTATATAAACAAGGCCCCTACGGCGTGTAGAAAGGGGTTGATCTGGCTTTTTGTATCTGCTAGACACCCGATCTTCGCTTGTGCACCCATAATCTCGCCGAGACTTGTTCGTCTCGTCGAGCCATCTCTTGTAATCATCTCTGATATATAAGAAAGGCTGGACGTAGGGCTATTATCTCTCCCGAGAGGCCCGAACCAGGATAAAAACCCCTGTCTCCTGTTCGTTGCTGTTCGTGGTTGTTCGGCGTGTCTCCTATCTCACTCTTAAGAACCTTGGTTGACTTGAGATCGATATCTCAACCGTCGACAGAGGGTATCTTTTTTTCTTGCAGGAATGATTGATCGTTTTTATCTCGGTCCTTTTAAAATCTTTTGTTTGTTCCATACAGCCTGTTTGGCCCATTTTAATGCATGCACATTTCTAATCTGTTTAATGGGTCGTTAAATGCGTCATTTAAATGTTCAGCCCATCTACGAGGCCCTTTCCAGTGCAGTTAGAACTATGACAGTAAACGAAATTGTGTAAAACAAAAACGACTGAAAACAACAAAAAAACAAATAAACACAGTCGACTGAAAGTTTTTATGATTTTTAGTCGACTGTCCGATAGACAGTCCCTTATTTATTATGGCTCATCTAGGTGTTAGTGCCTTCCATTTTTAACTTTTATATGCGACTGGTTAAAGTTGGATAAGTTTGTTCTATTTATACCACGGTTAACATGTAATTTGCTGCAATGTGGTCATTACACTCGTAATTGTTTACTGTTATGTACTCTGTTAGTCTGTTTATTTAGTGTTTGTGGCCATGTGAATCGTGAAATCAACTCATTCACCGCAGGATCCTGTAAGATAACAGAGTTCCTGCTCTTGAAAGGAGTTCCAGTCGACATAGACTGTGGTCGTGGGACACCGCTCTTTCTTGCTGCTAAGCATAACAAGGATAAGACTCTGAAAATTTTATTAGATCACCACGCAAATGTATGTAGTCCCCATAATTTATTATTTCTGTATTTTTCTGGAATTGATTTGATAGATTGGTGATTGTTTTTCTTTGCTGACTACCTAGAGGATGAAACAAATGTGTTTGCTTGGGGCTTCTTTGATTTCTTCAACTGACACCGTCCATAGATATGGCAGCACATAGTCCTTTTTTTTGGTTTTTTTTGCTCAAGGAACAAAGAAAATCTTCCCTAAAGGGTGGCTTGGGTTTTACCCCTGAGAAGCCAAAGGGGAGGAAGAAATCCAGTGTTCCTCGAGCATCTGCCAATAGGCAAGGCTACCAACATGGTCATTCCAAGAAGAGAAGCAACTCTGGGTCTAACAAATTGCACACTAGCAACAATGCTCCTAGGATGCACAATGGGCACCGCACATGGCAAGGACCTCCTAGGCACTATAACTCCACATGGCAACAAAGAAATCATAGTGCCTGGCAATATGGTCCTAGGTTCCACAACAACTGGCAAGGTGCTAGGTTCGACACTTGGCAATCACCTAGGCAAAACTTCTGGAATGGTCCTCCTAGGCACATCAATGGTAGACCAAACCCTCCTAGGAACCAACACCGCAACACTGCCAACCACACACAACCAAGACTTCCTAGAGCACATTCTGAGCTATACGGTCACTACTTGCTCAAGAAAAATGATCGAGGTAGGATGACTGCTAGATTTGTTGGGCTCAAGGCTGAGAATGAGCACAAGGCACATGTTTGGGTGCCCAAGTCATTGATTGATCGCTTTGCTTCTGTTGCTTCTAGCTTGAAGGCTAACCCTCGGGGACCTCCTATGTGGGTCCCTGAGTCACATAAGTGATCTTCTCTTCGTATAGCATACATTATACGAAGTTATACGAGAAGTATTTGGCATGTACTGAGTTCGTTGCGATCTCGTAGTTAGCCCGGCCCGATATTCCTCGGTAGGTCGGTTTGCTCCGCACTATATAAACAGGGCCCCTAAGGCGTTTAGGAGGACCTGGCTGGAGTTTACATCTCTGACTTAGAGCTCTAGCGCCTTAGCACTTCGCATACACCATAATCTCGCCGAGACTTGTTCGTCTCGACGAGCCACCTCTTGTATTTCATCTTTGATATATAAGAAAGGCTGGACGTAGGGCTATTATCTCTCCCGAGAGGCCTGAACCAGGATAAAAACCCCTGCCTCCTGTTCGTTGCTGTTCGCATTGTTTGGCGTGTCTCCTATCTCAATCTTCAAGAACCTTAGCGACTTGAGATCGATATCTCAACCGTCGACAGTTGGCGCCGTCCGTGGGGATCCGCAGATCGAACATGTCGAACTCTGCCAGCGATACGGAGATACTTCCTGAGGATTACGACTCAGAAGGACAGGATGTCTCATCCCCTGTCGGTTCAGATCGATCTGTTCGGTCTCGAGCACTTTCTGCATCTGAAGCAGATGTCTCCGCCTATATGGCAGAGATAGCTTCAGATCGCACTCCCGTCATAGACGATGGCTACGGAACCGATGATCTTTACAACGGTTTAGATCTGTCGGATTCCAAGGCTATGTCGGTGGATTCTACCTGTGGTGACACAGCGATGACACCGTCTAGCGTACCTTCACACGGCCCCCGCAGCATTAACATGGCCGATGTAGGAACCTCTGAGAATCCTGCACGGGCTGTGGCGGCTGGCGAGGTCGGGCAGATTAACTCTGCTCGGCATCAAGACGAGGCTGCGCTGGCTGCTCGCGAGCAGGAAGTCATCCGCCGCAACCTCGACGATTCTATCAACCAGACCGTGGCACGGTTCCGCGATCGGTGCAAGCGACCGCGTCGCGACCCACCTCGCGTGCCCGCGCCAAGTCCCCCGGCAGAAGTTTCCCCTGTTCGGGTTAGATCCCCGCGTCACCGAACTCCGGTCGGGCAGAACGCGGATGCCTCGGGTGTCCCAGAACCCCTAGAGCAGAGTCGTGAACGACTCGCGGCCATGGCTTCGGTGATCAGATCCACCAACCAGGTCGATCTCGCCCGCATGGGCGATGCCGTTGCTTCCAACCTAGAGCGGCTGGCTGAAGGCCTAAAATCTCTGGGGGAAGTCAACAACTCCTCCAGGCAACGCAGTCAAACTGCCCGGAATGATTCGGACAGCTCCGATCGATCGCGTGACCCTCGTCACCGTCGAAGGATCACTGTCCATGAGCAGGCTACCCGTGGTCGCCGTCGCTCGCCGAGCCCTCGTAGTCATCGCGACCACAGGGGCAAACGCGCACGCGACGATCACGGACGGTTCCCTCGTGAGGAGCGCGTCGTCGCGACCACGAGGAAGGAGCGTGGTGGTTTGTCTCGGAGAGAGTTTCTCCAGGCCGAGTCATCCCGTTCAGCAGGAGTTCCTCCGCGCAACAGGACCAACGTCTTTTCAAGACTAGGTTCTGCCGGGGAAGGTGGCCGGCCGTACGCTTCGGGTTGCAGGGCTTTCTCTGACGAGCTTCGAGCTGTCCGGTGGCCCTCGAAGTTCAAACCCGGTCACATGGAGAGGTACAATGGGACTCAGAACCCAGAGGAGTTCCTTTCCATCTACGCTACGGCCATCATGGCGGCCGGGGGTGACGAGCTTGTCATGGCTAATTACCTCCCGACTGTCCTTGAGGGTGCTGCTCGGACGTGGCTGTTCAATCAGCAAGAGGGTTCCATCAGCTCGTGGGACCAGCTTTGTGACGCACTGATTGCCAATTTCCAGAGCTGTTACGTGCGTCTGGGCAAGGAGGATGATCTGCACCAGATGATCCAGATGAACGGGGAGACCCTCCGCAACTTCGTGAAGCGTTTCATTAAGATTCGCAACACGATCCCGAACATCTCGGATGAATCTGTTGTCCGCGCCTTCAAAAACGGAGTCCGCGACGAGCGGCTCACCCAGGATCTCGAGATTAATGAGACCTGGACCGCCAACGACTTGTTCAAGGCGGCTGACCGCTACGCCAACGCGGCGGAGCGTGTTCAGTATAAAAAGGCGTTCGACAAAGGCGAGCTGCCCGCCCAGCCTGGTGTAGATGAAAAGAAGAAGAGCAGCAGCAATGTCCCTGGTGACAAGAAGTCCCAGAAGAAGAAGAATAAAGGTGATGCGAAAAATACCGTCGCGGGTATGGATCGCGCACCTCCTCCCAAGGATGGGCAGAAGAAGCCCAACAATAACTACAAGGGCAAAAAGCCTGCTCAGGGAGGCGGACAAGGCAAGAAAGGTCCAAGCGACCGATTTTGCAAGTTCCACCAGCATTACGGGCACGACATACGCCATTGCAGAACTTGGGCTGCAAAGCTCGAAGATTTCTACAACGGCAAGGGCCCAATGCCCACCCTGCCCGAACAAGGTGAAGCCGGTAAAGCCAAGCGCCAAACCGATGATGGTGATCGGGACGACGACGATGAATATCACGAGCCCGTGAATCATATCGCCGTCATCTTCGGCGGCTCCTCGGCTTATCCCTCTCGGCGCAGCCTTAAAGCAGCTGCTCGGGAGGTCCACAACGTTGAAAAGGCCAAACCTCAGCCTGAGTCAATGAAGTGGACCGAGGTCCCCATCTCCTTCTCTCAGGAGGATTGCCCCACTGGGATGACTAAACCTCAGCGGCTCCCGCTGGTGGTTGCTCCGACCATCAGCAACGCAAGAGTTGGCCGTGTCTTAGTAGACGGCGGGAGCGCTTTGGACTTACTCTCTGCTAAGGTCTTGGACGAGATGCAAATCCCTCGCTCCAAGTTGAAGGAAGTCGCCATGCCCTTCTATGGGATTGTCCCGGGAGAAGCCGTCAAGCCGTTGGGGCAGGTCGTCCTGCCAGTTACCTTCGGCAAACCAAGCAACTTCCGGACAGAGTTGATCACTTTCGATGTGGTCGACTTCCCATCCGCATATAACGCGATCTTGGGTAGGCCATCTCTTGGCAAGTTCATGGCCGTCACCCACCACGCTTACCACTGCGTGAAGATACCGGGTCCCAACGGTGTGATCACGGTCAAGGGCAATTACAAAGCTGCTCTAGATTGCGACGAGCAGTCCCTTGCCCTGGTCGACCAGCTTCCACCTCGCGGCCCCGATGCTCCGCAGACCAAGTCTGCACGCCCTAGGGTCTCCCTTCAGCCAGGGGGAGAAACCAAGGAAGTTCCGCTGTCCCTTGACGATACTTCCAAGACAGTTCACTTGGGGGCCAATCTGGACCCCAAATAGGAAAGCGAGCTCATCGCCTTCCTCCGAGCTAATGCAGATGTGTTTGCCTGGGAACCATCTGACATGCCCGGAGTCCCAAGGGAGGTCATCGAGCACAAACTGGCTGTCCGGCCGGACAAAAAGCCTGTTCGCCAAAAGCTTCGACGCTTTTCTGAATTCAAACAGGGGATCATCAAAGATCAGCTTGGCAAGCTGCTCGCTGCTGGTTTCATCCGCGAGGTTGATCACACCGAGTGGTTAGCCAACCCTGTCATTGTAAAGAAGAAAGGCGGCAAGTGGAGGATGTGTGTCGATCACACAGATCTGAACGCTGCTTGTCCCAAGGACAATTTCCCGCTGCCTCGTATAGACCAGCTGGTCGATGCGACTGCGGATGCCCAGCTTTTGAGTTTTTTGGATGCTTACTCCGGTTATCACCAAATAAGCATCTCCCCCGAGGATGAAGAGAAGACTGCCTTCATCACCCCCTTCGGCACTTTCTGCTATACGACCATGTCTTTCGGTCTGCGCAATGCTGGTGCCACGTTCCAGCGCTTAATGGAGAAGACTTTCCCAGAACAGCGCGGGAAAAACCTGGAGGTCTATGTCGACGACATAGTTGTAAAGAGCAAGTTTGCTCCAGATCATGTAAAAGACCTGGCCGAGATTTTTCGTAATCTCACCAGGCATCGAATAAAATTAAATCCAGAGAAGTGTACCTTTGGTGTTCGATCTGGAATGTTGCTCGGTTATGTTATTGGTTCGCAAGGTATTTCTGCCAATCCTGAAAAAATCGAGGCCATTGAAAATATGCAGGCTCCAACTACCGTAAAGGAAGTACAGAGCCTCACTGGGCGGATGGCTGCTCTAAGCAGGTTTATTTCCCGTCAAGGCGAACGCGGGCTGCCCTTCTTTAAGGCCCTGCGCAAGCACAATGGTTTCGAGTGGACAGAAGAAGCCGATAGATCCTTCCAGGATCTGAAGCGATACCTGTCCAATCCTCCCGTCTTGACTACCCCGCGGCATGGCGAGCAGCTCCTGCTGTACTTGGGTTGCACGCCACAAGCGGTGAGCGCGGTCTTGACGGTCGAAAGGGAACGCATCCAACGATCAATCTATTATGTGAGCGAGGTACTTCACAGATCAAAGGAGCGTTACCCTGAGGTCGTAATAACTTCGTATAGCATACATTATACGAAGTTATACGAGATCATTGCGCTTTGCTTCCTGTACACCATAATCTCGTCGAGACCTGTTCGTCTCGCCGAGCCACCTCTTGTATTCATCTCTGATATATAAGAAAGGCTGGACGTAGGGCTATTATCTCTCCCGAGAGGCCTGAACCAGGATAAAAACCCCTGTCTCCTGTTCGTTGCTGTTCGCGTTGTTTGGCGTGTCTCCTATCTCACCTATCAAGAACCTTGGTTGACTTGAGATCGATATCTCAACCGTCGACAGTGGTGCAACGAGTATCGTTGAGGGACCAAATCGACACTTTTCCTTTTATTTCTCTCTTTCCATATGTTCCAACAAACATGAATGACCACTCCATCGAAACGACGCTTCAATTTGTCTTGAAAGAATTTTCTTGCGTTTTACCACCAGCCACGCCGATGCTAGAACTATGATCAGGAGGGATGATCACGCCTGAGCATTGGCTTCTGAGAATGTTTCATGCATGTGACACATGCATGAGATGGCGCACGCAGAGAAATTAGAATCAATTAATGTTCCAGCACATTCTTGGAAGCAGTACAGGACATAATTAAGCTGCATGCATACTAACAGGAGTGACAGCAGCAGACATGTAAGTAGCTATGACACATTACCATATAGCAGCTAGAAGCAGTACACTTAATTCAAGTTGCAACGTACACGATCGACAGCGCAGATAATTAGCCTAAAACCTTGGGAGACAGATTGGTGCTACACTGCTACTAGGAATCGATCTCAGGATCGGATCACTAATTCTGCTTGATGATATTGAGTTCACACATTCTCCGAGGCCGACGATGGCGGGAGGAGTGGCTGCTTCAGCTTGCAAGAAGCAGCAGCAGCAGAAGCAGGCAGCTGGTCACAAATGGCGGCGGCGGCGGCGGCTTCCTTGGCGGAGAGCGCCCTCTCCTCGCTCTTGCCGAACAGCACCAGGTACAGCCCAGCCACGATGAACACCGCGCCGATGACCCTGCTTGATCAATGGATTCAAGAAATGAATCGTGGTCGTGGTGCCATATATATAGAGCTATGGGAAATGGAAGGCATGGTGAGTAAATTAATAAGTATATATGCATGCATGGTAGGGGTACACGTGCCCTCCGAGGTAGAAGTGCTCGCCGAGGGTGAGGGAGGCCATGACGGCGACGACGAGCGTCTGCACGGGCTGGTACACCGCCACGAACACCGGCCCGCCGCGGTCGATGCACCACGTCTGCACCGCGAACGCCACGCCCGACGCGATCAGCCCCTGCATCCATCCATCGATCAATCCATGATGATGATCACCGGATCCATCCCTGCGTGTCGAGTTAATATGATCTGATTGATATGCACTGGCAGTGGCTGACCGCGTAGAGGATGGTGAAGAGCTCGGAGGCGGAGGAGACGGCCCAGGCGGCGGCGTCGCGCTCGACGAAGGCGGCGATGGCGACGAACTGGAGCACGCCGAAGAAGCAGGTGTAGGAGGTGAGGGAGAGGCGCGCCGGGTAGCGCTTCAGCACCGGCGCCTGCAGCACCAGCCACCCCGACCACGACACGCAGTGCCCCATCAGGTACACGCACCCCAGCGCCCAGCTCTTCCCCCCCTCGCCGCCGGCCGCCGCTCCCAGTCCCAGCAGCTGCTTGGCGCCGCCGCTGCCGCCGCCGCCCGGGGGGCCGAAGATGGCGGGGCCCTTGAAGAGCGTGATGACGGAGGCGCCGGCGACGCAGAGCAGCGTGCCGGCCACCTTGGCCAGCCCGTCCCGGCGGCCCAGCCGCACCCTCTCGATCCCCAGCGCGGCGGCCATGGCGAAGGTGATGGCCGGGACGGAGTTCTGGATGGCGGAGGCGAAGGTGGGCGACGTGTGCTCCAGCCCCAGTAGGTACAGCCCCTGGTTGGCGGTGATGCCGCACAGCGCCAGCAGGAACAGCTGCGCCAGCAGCCCCACCGACATGGCCGGCCGATCCTTCCGCTCGAGGAAGTAGGCGGCGGGGGCCAGGAGACAGAGCGCCAGGAGGTTGCGGTACACGGGGAACACGAGCTTGCTGACGCCCATGTTCAGCGCCACCCGCGACACCACGTGGAACCCCGCGTACCCCAGCTGCAGCGCCACCATCGCCACATGCAGCCGCCCCCGCTCCGCCGCGTCCCCCATCCTAGCTACCTCAACCTCAACCTCAAGCTCAACCAGCACTGGCGAGCTCAAGCAGCTAGCTAGGCAAGTGCACTGCGATCGAGCTCAGTACTGCCATGCCAATGCTGCAGGGCGCGGCCATTTATAGTACTAACCGGTGGCCGCCGGAGCAGGTAGGGTGAGGTGAGGTGAGCCTGCAGATGACGATGGTTTGGACTGACGTGAGCTAGGGTGTACGTCTCTGTCGTCTTCTTGTCCCCCCACTTCAGCTATACCTCCTCTTCTCCATGGCACAGTGGGGGCACCTGCTGCTCATCACCGCACTCCACTCCAAGGCCTCTGCACACCTGTCAATGCTCTCACTTCGAGTGTCCTCGTGCTCTCCGGTTCTGTGCCTGTGCTGAAATTATCTGAATGTTCGCTATAGCGAAGCTTTTTGGCCGCTTCCAACGGTGGATTCGGAAAACCCGAAACTAAAATGTTCTGTTCCATTTGTGACTTCCACATTTTCGACAAAACCATGCCAGAAAGGGATAAATCAAATAATTTAAGCAGACAATCTGCCAAGAACAACGCAACATTCAACACATGCGATTTTGCAATGCACGATCTTGATTGAAGTAAAGCCAGGAATTTTCTTCTCTGAATGATCACACTCGGACGGCTGCAATTTCACCAGCTGAATCACCAGGGTCAAGCAGGTGGGCACCCATGCTGATGACCCAGACCTGCACCCTTCTGATCACTTGCTCTCAATTGTACCAGGGCGTGCAGGCACATCCCCTTTCGCTGTTCATCGATGGCGAGAGAGGCAGAGTGAGGGAGAGCGCACACTGGCAGTGTCAGGTGCCAAGTATGGGTAACGGGTGTCCTCTCCCTTTCTGGTGTCAATTCCATCATCCTCAAGGGCAGACACACAAGTACATGTCTTTTTTAAGCTTTTTGAAAAATGCACTTGCTCGCCGAGAGCTGCCCATCTACCCGTAATTGGCCTCTTGTGCATGTTTCCTTGTTACCTTTGGCATCTTACAGTTTTGTTTTATTTAGAACCTTTGATTAAAATTTTTTTTTGTTAATGCTGACCAAAAGACCTTGGAACAAATGAAACTAATCCTAGCTAGTAACAGAATCAGAGCCTGATGCCTATGCAAACATTAGTACAAAACTGAGGACAACTATGCTGTTAAAGATGTAGCCAGCATTAGTTGTCTTCACCATCTTTGTCCTCACTGCACAATGGTGGTCGTCCTGCAGGCTTCCATGGAGACAAGCATAACACTGCGCATGCTGCACTGCATAAATGGGCTCACTCACCATCTATTCCTTTCTTTCTGAGGCAACAAAACATCTGCCTTTCAGCAGTTAAGCATCTCAATCTTGGTGTGTACATACATCATGTCTGGTGCCTTTGCCTTCACACTGTTGTTTCCTGTGCCCTGCATGAGCCTCACAGCCATCATCTCAGCTGTACTCCTGCTTTGTTCTTGTCATATGCTTGGAATGCAAGTATTTAATAGGATTTTCAAAGGAAACAACTGCTTATAAAAAGCTCATACCTTTTGCGTCAATGCAAATTATATGTGGTCTCTTCCTGCAAGTCATGGTTCAGTAGTACTTAGTACTTGCACTCTTTACTTCCTCAATAGATCTAGGCAATGCTACGCGTCGGCAATATTTTGCAGCTTGCCTTGTTCCTTGTTTGAACTACATCTCAATTCATGTACTAGCACGAATTGATCCAACTCCATTTCTTGTCTCTCCCGAGATGATAACCTTTTTTCTCTTGCATCTCAAACTACCTAGCTGGAGATGCAGGGGAAGCAATCCTTTCTGGTGGTCCTATATGATCCCCTTGTTACAAGCTACATTTGTTTAACCTTGTGGTCTCAGCTCACAACCCCTCACACACACTATGCTAAACTGCTCTTAGAGCAACCTTTATGCAGAGATAGCATGCTTTGCCACCTCAAAAGCTTCAGGCAAAACAGTGCTTTTCTTCATGTGAGCCAATAGGTATTAGTTTTGCATGGCCTGCTGTTGGCTGGTGAATGAGATGAGATCTGTAGATCCCAACAGGTTTCTGTCATACCCTTTTAAATACTCCTGAATGTGCGAGTAGGAGAGGGACACGGTGTTGACAAACGGCAGGGCAAATCTAAGGACCACTCCTTTTCTGACGAATATTATGCATCTGATCACTGACCAGCAAATTGTTTGGCAAGAAAAAGGACGAACTTTGCATGTGATTCGGGAGTCAGTAAGCGTGCGTCGTAGACAGCAAATTGACAAGAAAATGAGACAGCAAATTGACGAGAGGATTTCAGACACCGTTTCTTTTGCCAGATAAAAGTTAGGAGACATTACATTCTTAAGAGCCTTTGAAACACTACTATCTAATAGGTTTAATCCTACATGAAATATTGATAATGGAAGAACACAACTTGAAAGACGGAGCCATACCTCTCCACTAAGCTAGTCTTGGTTTGAGTTAGAGTTAGGCCAGGTCCTTGATTGTGGCTCCGGCCAGTGGAGCCAATGGATAGGGTGACCTAGACTCGAGATCGGATGTTGGTCTTAGTGCAAGACGGATCGCTTCTGGCCATGAGAAGATAGGATTGCAACAGGCTCTAGCTAATTGTATCAA
Source organism: Raddia distichophylla (assembly GCA_005191435.1). Taxonomy (NCBI): domain Eukaryota; kingdom Viridiplantae; phylum Streptophyta; class Magnoliopsida; order Poales; family Poaceae; genus Raddia; species Raddia distichophylla. Next base: position 257,513 of record SPJY01007441.1, on the reverse strand, counting down.
AGCCAAGGTCACTAACCTAAAATATCTCCTAAAGATCACACTTGTTGGATGGGTTTCGATGTGTGATGAGAATGATTGTTGGGTTTAGTTCCACATCAGATATTAGTGATGAGAAATCATAACTTAAAAAGTAAAATCATCCCTCTACCACTCCACTAGGAGTCTTTTAGGTTGTGTTGTTGAGCCAGGACCTTGACTGTGGCTCTAGTTGAGCCAATGGATAGGGTAACTTAGATCCGAGACCAGGTGTTGCTTTTGGGAAGAGCCGAATTGTTGTTGGGCCCTAAAATGGTAGAATCACAGCGGGCTCTAACACCCCCTTTGTGTATTTAAATTTTCATCAACAGCGTCCACAAGTGGAGAATTGCCAATTTGCCCTGAAGTTCATTGGGCTTTGCCAATTTGCCCAAAGTTCATTGGGCTTTGATGATTTGCCCTGGATGGGTTTAACTCTAAACAAAACTTGAGAAAACATACAAATCAGTCCTCAGAAACGAACAGTCGCGAGGTGATCTTCCCTTCGCGTGCAGTTGGGCGAGCGCCGCCGCCCTCGGGTTCTCCTCCACGCGCGCGGCGCCGGCCATCCTCCACGCGCGGGCTCGTACACGCGCTGGTCGTCTCCACACGCGGGCTCGTTGACGCGCCGGCCGTCTCCAGCCTCCACGCGCGGGCTCCTCCACGTGCGCGCGAAGCCGCCGTGCCGTGCCGTGTCGTCTCCACGTGCGGCCGCCCATCGAGTCCCGGCCTGGCCACGTCGCCATTGTCGCCGGCTTCTACGAGGACCCAAGTGCCGTCACCAAAGGTAGGCAATTTCAGCTCCAGCTCAAGTGTGCTGTGTACCTGTACTGCCAGTTCTTCATGTTCATGCAGCTACGACGATGCTTGATAGTGTTTAGTGGTAATCTTAATTCCTAGTGTTAATTGGGGTTACTGGAAACACCGTACATCATTAATTGGGGTTACCGTACATCTTTGTTTGATCTTCGATTATGTCCTTGTCCATTCTTTGGCTGAATATTGTGTTGTGGTAGCAAGCGATGCGGCCTCGCCGTGATAGCTCCAGGCTGCCTTCATAAGCTCGACGAATTGAATGCATGGCCTGGGATGGCCTGGGACTTATTTGTAAGTTTTATCATGAGTTTTAAAAGATTTGTTTAGAGTTATACCCCTTTAGGGCAAATCATCAAAAGCTAATGAACTTTGGGCAAATTGGCAAAGGCCAATGAACTTTAGGGCAAATTGGCAATTCTCCCCTGTAGTTACAATGTAGGCCGGCGTTATTAGGATTATATAATCAGCTGATACAGTAGGGGAAAAAAGAGAGTAAAATGAAAACAGGAAGCTTCAGGCACTCCTTGAAATGGCAACTCGAACTACCTAGTAAAGCTATTCCAGTCGTGTTGATCATATCGCAGCATAAAGCATAGATTGTTCTTCCGGAAGTGATTCCTTGAGTTTTCCTTGAGTAAATCTCCTCAGCATTTCCAGGGAAGCTTTTGGTTGGTCCATCGGAACCATGTGACCAGCATTATGAACCTGCATAGACTCAGAAACAATTTCCTAGTGAATTATTCAGTCAGGGCATATACCACACCAGTTTCTGTTCATTCTTGATCCATGGACCATCTAGCCTATAGGTGTGCAAAAATTGTAATCTAATTCCATCTAAGGCTCTAAGCATTAGACAGGCAGAACAAGACTGAGTGGTCCTTATATGTGGGAATATAACCATTATAAGACCTTCCTAGGTTATCTAGGCAAACTTTGTCAAGCAGAACTACATTCACTGATTCACAGCAGAAATACTCTCAAATTTTGTACTAAGGTTCTGACATAGAAAAAAAGAACAGCAGGTACAAAGATAAAGTGAAAGTGTTCTTATCGCAACCTTGAGAAAGCTGAGTGGCCCGTGGCTCTTCAAAATTCCAGCTTCTGTGCTGTCTACTAAGAACGATGACTCATGTGATGATACAAAGTCTTTCTGTCCAGACCATTCCATGGAATGAACCCACCTTGAATTTCCTGTTCAAACACAAAAAAAACCCATACTTTATATCTAAAGTGCCAGGTTAATTAGAAGTTATATATCTCATAAATAACACAAAGTTCAAAGTCACTACTTGCAGTTGAATTGCAATGCCTTTGTATTTTATATCTTTTACAAAGGCAAGATGTAGATGCAATGTTAGCATTCCTTTTTGGTCTCAGAATAAAACAGAATGCTATTTTTCATCCCTAGTACTTCAGAAAGGATTACTTAACACAAAAATATTGACACGTCGTGCATTGATTTAGAATCTGCACTTGTGAGAATTCTAGATGGTAAAAATTTATCCGCAATAGTAATTATTATGTGCAGTGGTATTTTGCTATTGTGCCTTTTCCTTTTCCTCTTTCTTTTGGTTTATCGCTTTCTTGGTATGGCAATATACGAATCATACATAAACAGGCAGCTAGAAAAATTGTTGACCACAGACACTTTCCATATGATTTGATTACAGAAATAAGGATTTTTTTTTATCAACTGTGAAGGAATTTAGATATTACATGGCAACTCAATAAATGAAGTGTGTGAGTTATCGCTTGGATTGGAAAGCAGTGACAAGGGTAGGCTGGCAGTTAGTGACGTAACCGACTGATATGTTACCACTTACTTACTTGCACTAGCCAAATGTTGATTGATTTGAGGTGATATTTACCAGACACAGTTGTTGCCAACACTACAATTATAAACCTGAACTTACTGCTTGTAAAATATGAGTAAACTGGAGCATCTATCTAAATTCTAGAATAGTATTCCAATGGACTAGAGGGCAAACAATGTGCAGAATCATGATGAGCAAAAGTGCAAAATTTAGAAAAAGAGACCAGTGTATCCTTACCGAGCCAATTGCATATAAGGTCATACTCCCCAGCATATATAAGCACATTAATCCCATCCTCAAGTAAAGCTGGGATGCCAACTTCCAAATTCCTCATCCAGTCTGTGAGCATTGCTTCATAAACTGTAGTGCTGCATGAGACGAATTCAATGTCACCAACTCCAAGTGCTTCTTTGACTGCTTTATCACCAAAGAATTTCTCCAAGTTTGAGAAGTCATAGCAAAGTTTCCCTTCACATTCCTTCCTAACGTCATAGTACTGTAAAGAAGCCATTAATTCATAATGCTTTTTCATGCCAATCAACTGAAGCAATTATTAATTTAACAGTAACCGTCCACCTACATTCTTTGTCCCAACAAGCTTCATGATAGAATTGAAAATAGAATTGCAGACCATGTATGCTGCCATGCAAGATGCTTTCCCATTGGTACCTGAAACATCAGTAGGGGGTCAGTAATAATTCTATCAATCACAAAGAAAACCTCAGGATGTGATTCGAGTGTATTTCTTTAGTGACAAATACTCCTAGACAAAAATAGATGGAACTTTAGTCAATTATATTTTGTGCTCTAACTAGGCTGATCATTCAAAAAGTTTCACCATATTTCGAAGTATATGTTTGTCTTAGTCAATAGCAAAAGAATTGTATCTTGTGTCAATGATTACAAGAAAATAAAATATTTTGCGCAAAGGCTTCTATATATTACTGACCACAAAGCTTTATTGCAAATTCACACGGTGGGATGAAGTTGTTGATCCTTTCATAGTCAGATTTCTCAATAAGTTTCATGTCCAATGCATAGTCCGTGTAGGCTTTGTATTGGATTGCAGGATCCGTGAGACCATTACCAATGGCAAAACCCTACAAGAAAAACAGGAAAGAGTAATGTACATGAACAGCGAGGCATTTTGAGAATTAAAAAGAGATTGTAAAACTTGGGGTAAAGATGGTACCTTTAGGTTTATGTGAATGCCCTGATTTGCTTTGTTCCCTTGGTGAACTCGACTTGCAAATGCTGGAATGTAGTGCCCAGCATAAGATTCTCCAGTTATGAAGAAGTCATTCTTTGCAAGTTCTGGGTGCTTCTTGAACTCGACTTGCAAATGCTGGAATGTAGTGCCCAGCATAAGATTCTCCAGTTATGAAGAAGTCATTCTTTGCAAATTCTGGGTGCTTCTTGAAGAAAACCTGAAATGGAAATAAAAAATAAATAAGTCTCGCATAAAAAATAATCATTACATTGTTACTCTGCTGAAGTCAGCAACTAAACACATTCAAACCTTACACATGCACCACTCTGCTGCAGAAATCTCTCTCTTTCATCTATAATATTCTTTTTTATAAATAATATTTTTTATAAATAACCTTACACATATTAGTCTGGTTGAGGGCCACAACTTTTTTATAAATAATCTTTTGCTATCCCTAATGCATACACAATCAAATTTGGCATATCCACCCTTTAATGTAATTAAGTTCCGTACTTACAACAATTTGTAGTACACAGGAGGATTTTGATTACAGAAGAATAATCAGTAAGGGCCCCAATTCACAAGATGGACAAATTGAAGACTGAAGAGGATAAGTAGTCAGGCATAGCAGCAGGCGTACACATGCTCCCACTCTTGGACTGTTGGTGTCTTGTTTTAGTAATATACTACTGTATATTAGCACACTACTGTGTCTGAAAATATAATTGGATATGTTTGTCCTAAACTGGAGGACGTGTATTGTTTGTTTGTATTCCTAAAGAGTTGATCGATCAAGCTTGTGTATTGAAATAAATAAAAAAGGGACACATCATTTTAGTACCTGGAGAAAGCCATATAGGTCATTGCTGACACCTGTCTCATCATGACGAGTATCACGATCATCAGAGCTATAGCTAAAGCCAGTTCCAGTGGGTTGATCAACAAATATGATATTTGAAATCTGCAGGTATCAAAATATACCAGAGAAGGTAAAGGAAACTATATTCATGCAATTGACAACGTCAAACAATATCTCAACATAAGTTGGGATCTGACTACAACGATGATAGCATATCGAACTTCGTTAACGATTCTTTACAAAAGATGGGGAAATAGCTGTATGAAAATTTCCATTTTAAAAAACAGCTCTATGAAGCGTCACGCACTCATGCGATCCAACTATAATAAGGCATGTACTCCAGTTGTTGTTCTAGTAGCAAGCAATGACATTAAACTATGGCAACTTTGATTGGTAAGGTGCACGTGAACTAAAAGTAGGTAAAGACACCAAATACGGTAAGTTGGCACCAGTTATCTGAAGTTTATAATTAATGTTGTACTAACAAACATGAAGGTTCTAAACCGAAGTTCCTTTTTCCCAACAATTACTGGCTTCAACTGAGAAACCTTGAAAATGGCACCATCATCTCTATGGCTTAACCATGGCTTTAGTAATCAAAACAGGTTGAAGTAACTTATACGTGCTGCTTTCACCAGGTTAGGTTCCACAGTCCACACCAAACGGTCGAGTGGATTATGGATTTCTTGCAAGCAAAAATGCAACACCCACAATTTCACCAAAGTAAGTTTGTGCCATTAATCAATAGGTAAACAGGGTCTCCTAAAGACAAGGATCACTCTAAACGTAAGGTGCATTGAATAACATGTATGCATAGTTCTTACCGTGTCCCAACCGAATTTGTTCCAAGCAAGCGACATGTTGTTTGCAATGGTGAAAGGGCCGTTCTCGTAGAAGACGGCCAGCTCGCTGCTGCACCCTGGCCCTCCCGTCAGCCAGATCACCACGGGGTCCTCCTTCTTCCCCCTCGATTCGAAGAAGAAGTAGAACATCCTGCAACACACACAAGCGCCGCCGCGCCCAATTGCAAGTTGCGATTTAATTTTCCTCCTCGGTTTTCAGCAAAACATCCAACACTTGCGCTCAAAAGAACCAGATTGCCATCCAAAGATGGCAGCTTTACGGCAGAGTAACCGACGAAGAGGAGGAGGAAGGAGGAGAAGCGATGGACGGTTGGCGGCTCACCTGGCGTCGTGCGTGTTGGGCAGGCGGTAGTAGCCGGCGTGGTGGCCGAGGTCCCCGACCCCCTGGGGGAGGCCGGGCAGCCTCACCCGGCGCTCCAGGAGCTCCCCGGGCGCCACGCTGGGGGCGTCGCCGGCGGCGGCAGCGGGCCCGGCTTCCCCGGGGAGGAGGTTGAGCGCGCGGAGGAGCCGCTCCGCCTGCGCCTTGGGGAAGCTGGCCTCGTGGGGCAGCAGGACGCCGTCCACGGCCGCGGCGGCGGCGAGGGAGAAGGCGAGGAAGAGGAGCAGGCGGCCGGCGGTTGCCATTGCAGATTGCACTAGTATGCGTTGCGGGATCTCGAGGGATTGGTTTTTCCTGCGATTTTATAGCGCTCGTACCGTGAACGGAAGGGACCTGCTTGTTCGTGTTAACTGCTCTGCTCAGCCTTAAACCAACTTTTTTTGCTTCGAAGCAGCGAGATTCCGGGTTTCCGGCTCCGCCTCGCGCTATCCTCCCTGCGCCCGCGCTTTCGCCTTCCAAGACGTTTCTTTCTGTATTTTTTGAGGAAAAAAAATATTTTATGTAAAACTTTTGAATCGAAACCGATGCAATTCACGCTTTTGTTCCTCATGTTTGCGCTGAAGTGGCAAAATTTGGCTTTTTAGCAGAATCGTAGACATTGTTTCGGAGAGAATAGCGTGGGGGTGCTGAAGGGTTGGATGAGGGTATTTTGATATTTGCATATGTATTTGCTTTTTCCGTTGTAAATATAAGACATATAAATTTTTGACACGGTTCTTAACGTAAAACTTTTATCATTAATTGTCCTCACAATATATTATAAATAACTATAAAATTAACATCATATGAAAAAACTTTAAAATATGAGATCAACTACATGACGTGCATAACTCTAACCATATATAAATTTAGGTTAATTATTAGTAAAAAATTATAAAAATTGACTTTTCCAAATACATGCGCCTTATATTTTGCAACGAGGGTACGTACAGATTTGATATTCTACAACACAAAATGGATGCGAATATTTTCGAACATGATGTTTTATAATACCTTGTGTTCACATTGTCATGCGTAGCGTATCAAATCATTATAACATATTAGTATTAGTATTTTACCTAATGGAACATGAATTTACACTAAAAAGGTAACTGCCCAATTTTTTTTTATAAAGTGAATGATGTTGTATTGGAGGTGCCAAGGCTCCCGAGGCTACACCAATATTTTTGTTGGTCGACTTAGGTCCTTTCTGTTTAAATACCTTGGTATCCATTATAAGAAGTTTAAAAAATGAGACAATTGCACCATTACTCTTCAAACTTGTCCCGCCTGTGCATATAAATCCGTAAGTATCAAAATCGCTTATTTAAGTAACCAAACTTGCGAAACTGTTGCAATCAGATCCATAGTCTAGTTTTTTAGGCTGTTTTGGTGATGTGAACTGACATATCAACGCCTACGTGACATTTTTCCTTTACTTTCCTACTTTAATGTGGGACCTACAAGAGGTAGAGAGGTGAGAGAGGAGGAGAGATGACAAGTAGGTCCCATATTAAAAGTAAAAAAGAAAAAGAAAAATGACACAGGCGATGACATAGCAGTTCATATCACCAAAACAACCTAAAAACTAGACTATGAACCTAATTGCAACAGTTTCGTAAGTTTGGGTACCTAAATAGGTGGTTTCGATACTTACGGATTTATGTGTATCGGTGGAACAAGTTTGGGAACTAATGGTGCAGTTTTTTCTTAAAAAAATCAGATTGGAAAAAATGAAAGAGAGGTTTGACAAAAAGTTGAGTAGTTAGAAAAATAAACACTTGGTCTATTGGTGGTAGACTTGTGTTGCTAAATTCTATCCTTTCTAGAATTACCTAAGTTTATAATGTGATTCTTTCATATTCCTTTCATAGTTTTGAAAAGGCTGGTTTTTTATGGTTCCGTGTTTAGTGATAGTCATAAACGAAAACATAGATTATATTGGCTAGGATAGAATATTGTTTGCCAACCTAAAGAACAAGGAGGGTTACATATTTAAGATCTTGATATTTAAAATAAGTGTCTACTAAGCAAATGGTTGTTTAAAATATTAAATGAGGAAATAATTTGGCAGACTTTGCTTTAAAAAAAATGTGTTGGGTAATTTTCTAACCAAGTGAAGGTAAACCAAGAGATTCCCAATTTTGGAAGGGTCATACGATGGCTAAAGGCATCTTTTTTTCTTTGAGTTTTCAAGTTAAAGAATGATTCTCAAATTAGATTTTGAAAAGATTCTTGCTTGGGCCATATGCCTCTCATAGAGCAATTTAATAACCTCTTTGCAATTGCCAGGAATAAAAATTAAACTGTTTCTGATGTGTTTCGTTCGGTCCTCTTAAATGTTTCCTTTCTTAGAACTTTTGGAGGGCAAAAATTACTTGATCGGCAAAGCCTCATGCCTCAATTGAGCCAGCACTTCTAACGATATTTGTACGATGACGTTGTATCGATATTTTCTCCCATATCTTTTAGATAAACTATAACTGAATTTGCGACACCATGTTTGAATCTTGGTGGTGGTGGGGGTAGTCATCCCGGTTTTGATTTATTTTCTCTATTAAATGCCATTTCATGGGCGAACATTGTCCATTTCCAAAAAAATACAAACTAAATCGGTTCAGTTGGTTACTGGCAAGCTGGTGGCATGTTTGATGCAGCAAGTAAAGGGGCTTTTCCAACATCTGGTGACGACGACCTCAAGACTACGCAAAAAGACTGAATTGTGATTTGTGAATCCCAAAACCAGGATGGTTTGAGCGACTGCATTTCAAGGTCACTTCTGTCCCTGTTTATGTTCCCTTTAATATTTTTTCCCGCTGCTTACCTAAATCTGTTGAACCTATGATGTCACTGTCAGTTTTGCCTTGCTGGACCAGTGGACTCTCTCTTCCCTCCTTCTCCAAACCTTAAATTTCATATGATGTTTTTAAAGACATGTTTATTGGTAGCCACATCTTTCCTTGTTATTATAGCAGTAGGGTTGAAATAAAAAAATAAAAAAGTAAATAAAGTAATTATATATATGGAAATTTAGATAATAATTTAAAAAATGGATAAATAGTATTGGGAAGAGGCTCTAAAGGATCATATTTTTTTTACATAATGGATCAGATTATTTAGGATCAAGTGATATTTTTTCTCTGATATTCTAGCTGTATAAGTCATCTTAAAAAATTGTGTTCGAAGCCCTATTTTAAAAATTGTGTTAATGAATACACGCATGAATAAATGGACTGTTAAATTCAACGGAGTTTGGTAAGTTCGGTACTTCATAGACATAGTCAGGATCGCCGTTAGGTGGTACGTGAAAATTCCCTATCTGACGTGCTCGCCTCACGGCCTCAGTAGCTGTATTGTACAGAATCCGAACCTATCGAGTAGAGCGTTTACCAAATAAACTTGACAGTAGAGTGTATATGCAGTTCTTTGTTTTGGCTTGAAAGGCCGGAAAAATCAATGTGACATCTCACTGATTAAAGACACACACCCTTTCATTGCAGCATCTTTGCTGCATTAAGCCATCACCCAAGTGCGAAATAATTGGCTAATGGGAATTTTGTAACACCCTGGCCTAAGATCGCTTAGAGCCTAGCCTACCTACGGGGCTAGTCCACGCATGCATAGCATCCACTTGGACTTTTCGGCCTCACTTCGTCCAAAAAGGTTAACCCGAAATACTATGTTTAGCTCCGACAGGCATTATATGCTACTATAACTCTTTCTCAACTAGCAATATGGGACTAATCCCACCATCACATCCATATGGGTCACATGGACCCCACAACAGATTAGGCCGGAATATTACAAATTTTCTAATTGATCTTTTTCAAACAGTATATCCTCCAGTGATGCTGCCATTTTTTCATCAAAAAAGATCATTTCGCTAAAAATAATAATCTTAACATCCATCTGTGCAGCAATTGGCGTGCAGACTTTGTATCAACGAGAGTGCCGCACGCATGACATAATCAGCACGATAGAGTGCACAGCACACGCGCATCATGTTGATTGTTAAACACGTAGTTCATCAGTCCTGAGACGTACCCTTGCAGTAGGGTTCCTTGCACGCAGCAGCATCGACCCTGACGAATTGATGGAATCTGCAGCCTGTAGCAAGGCTTGTCAGTTGCAGATTGCTTGCCTTGCTTCTTCCCTTGGATGGCCACCATCAGGGGCGATTGCTTTGCTTTCGCTGCTAGCAAAATAGCTGGCCCATGCTTGAGCTTGACTGCTCGCTTGCTCCAGCACAGAACAAATCGTTTTGATCTCTCCATCTTCTGGATAATTTTTTTTGGAACGGCAATTACTGCATTGCTTCACACAACCATTCTTTGCCAAGAATTCAGGATGTGTTTTTTTAGATGATAGGATTCCTTTAAGCCTCTATATCAGAAGTCGTACACGGTCCTGAATTGTCATATGGAGGTTACTATTGTTCCAACCATAAGAGGGAAAAGTCCATTGGTTTTTCCCTTTTAACTCTAGAACCGGACAACCAACATTTATGTGCTATCAATACTAAACAAAATACCCCCCTCACCCGAAACCATCCTGGTTTTAGATGACGTGTCATCCTTGTCATCATGCTTTTCATGAAAATAAATTATGAAGAATCGAAAAAAATCATAGAAAGTTTAGAAAAATAAAGTAAAAATCTATACAGTATCAAAAAAATTGTGTAGAATCCAAATATGCAGTAAAAAAACTGTACTCCTACATAAAATAATATGGGGAAAATATATTTGTTTTATAGGGTCTTTTATTGATTAAATAAATCAAGTACTTAGGAAAATTAGTTTGTAGAATACTAATAAAGCATTTTTATATTTCAAGATAGTGAAAAAATCAAATAAGATATATTCTAGGACAAATAATTTTTCATATATAAGTATACTGACAAACATTATTTTTTGTACTCCTAAGTACTTGATTTATTTAACCAATAAATTGTTTTGTATTTCAAAATAGTGAAAAAGTCAAATAAGATATATTCTAGGATAAATATTTTTTCATATTTAAGTATACACACAAACATTGTTTTTTTATTGCATATCTGGATTCTACATTTTTTTTATTTTGTAGGTATTTTTATTTTATTTTTGTATGCATTATATGTTTTTTCAATTTTTTATTTTATTTTCATTAAAACCATGGATGTCACCTCATCGAAAATCATATGCGGAGGTTTTTTTGTTTGGTATGAATAGTTGAGGAAGGTTGTAACCTTGTTTTCGAGTTGTGGGAGCAAAATTGAACTTTGTCAAGTCCATCGTAATAAGACCTGTGTAAGTTCAGAATCGCGGGCCTTCATTTCACTTCGGGCTGAAAAGGTTGGGCCGGAGCTGTGAAGCCCACACGCCAGCCCAATATCCTATTGTATAGCGCTGCATTGTGCTCGACTATGATTTGTATCTGAAAGCATTCAGATACATCAATATGCGTTCTCACACTGATATGATTTGACAATTATTACGAAAAAAACTATCGAAAATCTAATGATAACTCGGTGAAAAAATCATACTGATTATGGATTCATGGTGAAAGGTTTAAATTTTGAGCTCAGAGCCGATTTGCGGTAGCTCGTGGGAGTACATACTGCAGAACTCATAGAAGCTTCTTGCCATTGTCGCTGGCCCTGTTGGCCGTCGTCTTGGTGGCGGCGGCGGCGGCGGCGAGGCTTCCGTCGTTGCCGGCGAGCATCATGTACTTGTCCTTCCTGGTGAGCGCGGTGCACTGGTACCCGAGCTCCTTGGCGATGGCCTTCTGCACGTGGTTGGCCACGTCGACGGCGCTCCTCCCGCCGGCGGCGCACGTCTCCTCCGGCCGCAGCGGCGGCAGGAACGCCACCGTGTACCCGGGCCTTGGGTTCATGTAGAAGAAGTAGGGGTCCAGGAACTTCCACCCCCTCGCCGTCGAGCCGTAGTAGGTGCCCTGATCCGCCTCCACCGCCACCGGCACGATCCGCTCCGTCAGCTCCGCGAACAGCGCCGAGAAGCGCAGCAAGAAGGGCTCCCGGCACGTCGTCCCCTCCGGGCACACCAACACGTCGCCCTCCTCCAGCAGCGCCGCCATGCGCGCCGCGTCCTCCGCGCGGTCGCGGCTCAGCGCCACCGCGCGGATCGGCGATATGGCCGTCGATAGCCGGCTCACGCTGTACGTCACGCACGTCACGGGGCGCCCGAGCGCCACGGAGACGATGATGGGGTCCAGTGCCGTGCGATGGTTGCACACCAGGAGGGACCCCGGCGAGCCCCGGCGCGGCGGCGGCGGCGGCGCCCCGCGCACGGACAGGCGGATGCCGGTGAGGCGGTAGGTGTGGCGGACGATGCGCGGCGGGACTGGCAGGTTGAGGAAGACGCGGAGGAGCGCGAGGGCGAAGCCCACGGGGAGGTAGGCCAGCGCGAAGAGCGCCTGCGGCGGTTCGGGGCGGCGGACGAGGCGGCCGTCGTGGAAGATGACGCGGGACAGCAGCTCGTCGGCGGCCGCACGGGGCGCGCGCCGGTCAGGTGGCACCATGTACGCCTCCTGCGCACAGAAGAGAGAGACCGAGCAACCGCTCGTCAGTTTTGGCGCCAAGTAGTTAATTAAGCGACTATACTCCAACTGTCCAACAATAATACGAGACCGGCCAGTAGCAAAATTTGAGCACGCTGCTCTCTGTTTAATCTGAAGCAAACAAGAAGGAATAAATGATTAGTGAAATTCAAAATTTCACACTAACAAGTAGGCAAGCACCCATAGAAAAGCTCACTTCCAAAGCCAAGATGCTTAGATGCCACAGTTTTGTCCAAGCATCTTCCTAGTCCTAAGTGCCATCTTAGGTGAAAAAACCCTGCTTTTTTTCCTAAGCACCTCTCTAAATTTAAACCATCCACAACACGTTCTTCGTAATCACATTCTCCATAAGATTATTCACCACGTTCTCTACAAGATTTCAAATCATTCGTTCCTAGAGCAGCTTCCTCCATATCCCTAAAATCAGATGGACAGTAAAATGCTCCGATAACCACACGTGGATGCTCTTGAATGGCTAGAGACACAGGCACTGCATTCAAGAGGTAAGGTTTTAGTTTTGACAGTTTTGTCAGTTATTCGTTGCACCAACTGCTCATTTTCATTGCTTCTTCCTAGTAACTGCCAAACATTTTAACAGGATGAAGAAGGGAGGTTTGGGTGGCACCATGTTTCGCATGATCCACATTGACCACACAAACAACAAGGAACAGATCAACTGAAATATACGGAATTAGGTCCCGTTCGGAACGCGGGAATTTACTATTCTAGAAAAAAAAATTTGACCAAAAGAAAGTCTTATGAGCATGGTATTGCAGTTGACTAATGTACATGGCAACCATCAGGTAGGCAGAAGAAAACGGAGAGAACATTGTTCTTACTTTCTTATGAAGAGAGAAAAAGACATCCATTCTGAAAAAAAAAAGCTAAAAAACTAGGGACCATTCAAATTCTTGGAAGTCCAGCAACCACGAGACACGATGGCAATGAGAAAAGATGAGATGAGATGAGACGAGCACTCAAAGATTAATGGCAATGGTTTTATGGCGCTATGAATTGGAGCATTAATTTTTGAGCCAAATCAATGAATTATTAGTGGTCACTCCAATACCCCAAAATTGTGACCGATGCCAGCCAACGAATCACAATTAATCCAAGAAAATGAATGCCTTTTTTGATCAATCGAAGGAGAAAGATTGGATCTTGCACTGGTTTAAATAGTAGTCTTACCTTGCAGATGGCCATGAAGTCGTGGTCGCTCTCGCGGTCGCCGAGGCCGACGTCCGGCATGTCGCCGCCGGCGAAGAGGCGCTGGACGGTCTCCCTCTTCTTCTCCCCGACGAGGACGTCCTTGATGCGGCCGGTGAAGCGGCGGCCGGAGGCGCATGTCTCGAGCTCGGTGCCGGCCACCTCGGCGCCGAGGAACTTGCGGACGAACTCCCCCACCATGACGGCCGGTGTCGCGGTGACCACGACGCGGCGGTCGGCGCAGCCGCGGAAGACGGCCCAGGTGTCGGCGCGCACGCCGGCGGCGTAGTGGCGCGGGAGCACGCCGCGCGCGACGGCGTCGACGTCGGCGACGCGGAGCCCCGCGAAGGTGATGAAGACGAGCAGGGAGATGGCGGCGGCCTCGGAGACGGCGATGTACAGCACGAGCAGCAGCGGCGCGACGAGCAGGAGGGCCAGCGCGCGGAGGTAGCTGCCGGCCTCGAGCGCGATGAGGAAGTAGTAGGGGAAGGCGGAGGACGACACGAGCAGCGTGCCGTCGAGGTCGGCGGCGGCGGTGCGGCGCGCGCTGGCGGCGGCGTCGTAGGCCGTCACCGGCGGGAACCTGGCGCTTGCCGGCGCCATGGGATCAAACCTGAGAGCGAGGCAAGAGAGACAAGTGGAGGAGGCGCCTAGTTGTAAGCGAAAGCCAACATGTACGGGTTGGTGCGTGTCGTTGAGCCGATCCGACGAGACGAGTGTGTGCGTGTGTTGTGTATATATCACAGTCCCAGCAGCTGCTTCTGCATTGTGGTTGCTCAACCGACTGATCCCAATCGGATTACGATCCCAAGCAGCAAACCGTATTATTTACTCCTATTTAATCATCGTCATGAGGATTCGGGGTGTGTTAAATCTTTTTTTTTTCTTGAGCACATCCGACACACTGGCACCTAGATTAGAGACTTAACGTCCCTGTCACGTGGGCACGCATAATCTCACTAAACACGGACGTGTTTACATATATTCATTTCGTTTCCTAAGATAAAAAGTATGTCGTTTTTGCTAATCAACAGGCGACCCACGTTTAGAGAAGTCACAATCGATTTCTCACATACCCAGATGCTTCCGTTCCATCTTTTATAACCCACTCGAATTATGATTCGGAGCAGCAAACCGTATCATTTAATTAATCATCATCACGAGGATTCGGGGTGTGGCAAGATGAAAAATCCCCATTTTTCAAAGGTACAAAACTAATGGCACACACGTCCACACATATGTGCACGTCCAACACGGTGGCACCTAGATCAGAGGCTTAGCGTCCTCGTCAAATGGTCACACATAATCGCACTACACACGGGCATGTTTACATATATCCATTTCAATTTTTTTTCAAAAAAAGTATATCTATTTCTCAAAAACGTCGCATAAAACACAAAATACCACGTACTAAATGGATCGCATGAGCTTGCCACCGAGCTAGAATTCTAGACCAGCCATTGAAATCTTTCATAAAAGTGGTAGTATCCAGGAGGGAGCATGCTGAAAGCGTCCGAAGGAAACGCATCCAGATCCGGTGCAGTCACACCTACGACTGCACGTTAAGGACTGCACCGGATCTGGGCCGTCCATTTTTTGGAGTAGCGGTTGAGATTGGTTGCTGCAGTGATTTTTGCTACAGTGCGAAACAGTGTCTTTTCGCTGCTACAGTAGTCCGGCCGATTTTGAGCCGTTCGATCTAAATCGGACTGCTCGCTGGTGACTGCTTAACTTGCTACAACTGCACAGGAACCCGATCCGAAGGAAACATATGGATCATGGTGCCCGTCCCATCAAATTAGATGAACGACGGTTGAACGCTGGACGGGCGGCAGGAGGAAAGGCAGGGACTAGGGTACAAGTGTTTGGCCTGTTTAGATAGCGAGTTGGTTGACCTGACCCATCTGCCCTAATTCCAATTCAATTTGCAGCTGCACAGTTCCAAGAGCCTATTCAACACAGTTTGGTCAGTTTGGATGGCTGCCCCTGCCGCAACCGCGAGCGCTGGTCGACTTGATTGGTGGTACGGCGCCCATCTAAACGAGAAAGTGATCAGACATAATCACTGATGTGATTGCCCCCTTGATTCAGTCCTTCCT